>CAOKZL010000909.1:0-475817 GCA_948472985.1 Iguana delicatissima
ACAAAAACAATAGTCAAATTGCCCAAGTGCAGGCAAACACCCCTGCTGTGTGCATTTCCTACCAAAGCCTTACCTATTTACATTACCCAACCAAGACATTGAAACTACCAGTCCATTCCAGACCCCTTTTGTTTACTCTACCAGAAAGCAATTAACTCACACCCCTTCAGAGAGGAAAATGGAGTACAAAAATCCCCAGTTCTGACCAATTACTTTTCAGTTCACCAGTTGCTGAATGTCTCTCTGCCAGTTTGAGTGCCAGATGTGTACTGCCCTTAGACGCATAAGTCTAAGCCATATTACATTTCTTCACTACTCTTCTGGATTGGTAATTATAACCCAAAAACCTCAGCCTTATTATCCATAATTTTTCCTCCCTTTATCCTTTGGTTAGCTGTTATGTGAATATGTGACTGTTTGTATCTTGTGTGCATGCGTGAGTGAATTCCCCTCAATAAAACACATTTTTAGTTTACTTTTGACTCTCTGGCTTTGTGGGCCTATAAACATAGGTGGGAAGATCTCAGTAAGTTGCCCTCATCTCTCAGGCCTCCTAATTGAGCTAATTAATTCCCCTCTGTCATGTAGAGGAACTGGCATCGTGGGTGGATCCCTTAGTCAACCACGTTTTGGGGTAACACCTGGTCTCTGAAAGTCCTTCTCCAACACGCAATACCACACTGGATCTGTGATGGACTAGAGAGGGTTGCAAATTGTGACCCTTGTAATAAATCTTCAAAAAGCTGTTTGTGTTGATACGGGTCTGGTATGGCTGGTGTTGACATATTGTTAGGAATGACGTATGGAAGCAGTAAATCTCTCTGTCAGGGCATCTGAAGAAGTAGATTGATATCTACAAAAGTTCTCTCTAAAAAAGAATGGTTAGTCTTAAAAGTGCTGCTAGATTTCTCTCCTCCCCCCACTTTTTGTGTTTTGACAGACTAACTTGACTATTTCTTTGATAATAGTATACATAGCCATGATTATTCTTGGCATCAGAGTAGCAGAAGAGGCTAGTTTATTTTATCTGTTTGTTTTATATCCCAGCTTTCTTTCTGTGAACCGAAGGCATTGAAGGCATCGTGCATGGCCCTTTTTTCCTCTTCTCACTTACAACTCTGACATAGACCAGGCCAAGAAAGAATGATTGGCTTAAGGTTGTCCAGGGAGTGTCTTGGTGGAGAGGGGCCTAGAACACTACACCACTACACCACAGTTTGTCTCTCCCTCACACACACTTGTCTTCATGCTCTGCCATGAAGCCTTCAGAAGTCTTTTTTTTTTTGGTCTGAAAAGTAACTTTCCAACCTAAGAGCCAATATGTATTTGGTTGGCTGCAGGGAGCAGGGGTTGGCAGGAGGAGAATGCTGGAACAGATGGCATACCCTCTAACATTTCACAGATGAAAAGTGGGATGTGTGTGGCCAAGCAACATCAGAGTGTGGTCAAGATGACAAAAGTTATTAAAGAGGAAGAACACACAAACAAGAAGATACTGCAGTAGCTTGCTTTTGCCTGAGTCCACTGGGAAGGGCAAGGTTCTACCTTCTCTTCTTCTTTCCTCTTTACTGAGTTAATAGAATTCAAACTACTTTTGCACTTTAAACTCAGCTTGTAGCAATTCGAGTAAATCTGTGGAGAAAGAGGGAAATGGAGAGAAGATGGAGATCAACAAAGATGGACAAACAAACTGGGACATTTAAAAGCAGCTGAAAAAGTGGAATGATGATCAATCAGAACTGTTACTGCCAAACTGGGACAGCTGGAGGGTATGAGATGGATGTTTTGTCAGGTACTCAGCTCTAAATTCTAGTTGATTACCCCAGTGGTATTCAGAGGGAGCCACTGTGGCCATGCAGCAAAACAAAATGCAAAATTCACATCACAGTGATAATGAAGCCAGCCAAAAGGTGCAAAATATGTTTACCCTAGGTTTTGAAGTCTGTTTGTATTGCTTTTACATCCTTGCCTGATGAAGAAGCAAGTGAGCTTTGAAAGCTAGCGTAAAGTGTTTTGAGCCTTTTGGCTGGCCTAATAAAGGTATTTCTGTAATTTGGGTTTGGTTGTGTTTAGTTGATCATGACAATTATAACTAGTTAATAATACACTGATAGTACTGATGATAGAAATACGTTGTTGTTGTGTGTGCCTTCAACCCATTTCTTTGCCTGCTTTGCAGAGTATCCCACTCCACCTAATGTGACCATTAGCAAGCTGATGTACACTCGTCATCGCACAGAAGTGGAACTGGAGTGGCAGACTCAAGGCTCAGGGAATCTGACTGGCTTTGTGGTACAGAGGAGAGAGGCGAAAAAGGCCACCAAAAAGCACCTGGCCAGCTCCTGGGAAACAGTGGCTAGTGATATTGACCCTGACATCCGTGACCAGAAGCTGGGAGGATTAGACCCTGCAATGGTGTATGCTTTCCGCATCCTGGCGGTCAATCACCGTACCACTGGGCACCCCTCGGAGGTGAAGACACCAGGTGAAGTACATCACTGGTAGCATGAGAGAAGCCATTTTTGTGGCTACTATGACCTTCCAATGCAGCTCTCGTGAACTGTGTCGTAATTCATTAGGGGAGGAAAGAAGATGCTGGGTAATTAGTCGTCTGGAAGTCAAGAAGCTGAGGAATTAAGCGATAGCTGGGAAAAATGAGATAGGCAGAGGGATACACAAAAGAGTAGTAAAAATCCAGTTCCAAGGGCCCAGAGAGCAGGGCAGAATCTCTGAGTTGGCTTGGGTGTCTTTCCTAGAGTGAGTGATAGGCATTGCTTCCAGTGGCTGATGAGTGTTTGCTTTCTGCCTTATCTAGGCAGTCTGATTATTCAGTGAGAATGGCGGAAGCAGCACCATCTGAGTTGCAGGGGTGCTGAACTGTTTCCAAAAACCCTCTTGTACTACTTTTCCCCATTGGACTGCTGCTATCCCAGATGGATGCACAACAGATTGGGGGGGAAAGTAAGAGCCTGGAAATATTACTTCTTTTTACTATGACTCCCAGACCTCCCTTGCTGGTTCAGGATTAGAAAGGTTGTGGTCCAAAAAAGTAACTTTTCCAAGCTCTGGACACTTGGATTTTGAGGAGCAATCTTGATGTCTTCAGTTTCCTCAGGAGCAGTTGACTGTGTTGGGAAGTGCTAAAAATAATATTATTTTTTTCCTGATTGGAGGTGATGTAATATATAAACACATGAGCCTATCGGATTGGAAGACTGTGGCCATTTCTGCACTAGACTGTTATAGTGCTATTATTCCACTTTCAACATCCTATGGAATCCTGGGGTTTGCGGTTTATGTTGATGTTGAAAGTGGAATAATAGCACTATAACAGTCTAGTGAGGAAATGGCCTGTGTAGCATCCAATTGCTGCTTGCCTTGCTGCTTTCAGAGAAAGCCCAATGCGAGCTTTGGATTTAAACCAGGATTGGTCAGAAGGCAGCGCTCCTGATGTTGTTGGATGGCAACTCTCAGAATTCCTCACAGTTGGCTGAGCTGAGCAGAGCTGTTGGGTGTTAATAGTCCCACAGTATCTGTTGGGTGTCAGTTTTCCCTTCTCTGCTGTAAATTCCACTTTAAAAAGCCATCAGAAGGAGGTAGTCTCTTCCTGAAACAGACATTGAGACTTGCTAGGATAAAAGGTGTGCATGCAAAGAGACTTGCAGAGAAAATTGTAGGGAAGAACCAGTGTGAATGAAAAATAGTGGTATCACGATGTTAGCACTGGGAAACTGGGGACACTAGAAGCTAAAGTGGGTACAGCTATCAGACTTGCTTCTGTTGATAAGGAAGAACTGAATCCAAGTTTTTTGGAGGGAGAACTTGGGCAGACCCCCAAACACACGTCAGAAGTGACCCAAAGGCACACAGTAACGACAAAGTGCCACTGACAGGGAGGGAGGTTCTTTCCTGTTTGCAAACTGACCTATGGAGACCCTAGGGTTGGGGGTTTTCTTCCCAAGATTTGTTGCCTTTGCCTTTTTCTGAGGCTAAGAGAATGTCACTTACCTCAGGTCACCCAGTGGGTCTCCATAGCCAGGTGGGGATTCAAATTCTGCTCTCCAGAGATCACCGTTTCGGCACCCACACCCTCTCCCACTGCTGCATCCTTGTTGTTGCTGCTGCTACTGTTGGTGCCCAGCCGCAGGGCTTCATGGACCCCCTGTGAGGGCTCCACAGACCCCCAGGATCCACAGAGACCAAGTCAAGAGCCACTGCACTAAATTGACCTAGAACTTAACAGAACAGAAAAGCTGATCATTTTGTCCAAATCATGACCCTTGTTGCTCCTTTTTTTTTTTTTTTTTTTTACCACAGTGGCCCTCAATTAACATTTGGCTTTGCAGAAGTTTTACACTTCAGCTTCTAGATGCTAAAATGGAAAGCATATTTGAAATTTAAAAAAAAAACTGTTGAAAAACATGCTTTTCAAGTGTCCAAGATCCCTGATGAGATGAGTTCTGGACTGATGAAAATTTTTGCAGTCCAGGACTTATTCTGCACAACATTCAGTTGAAGCTGTTTTGTGGAGAAAACAGTATTTTCTATGCAGGAGGCAGCATTTTCCGTGCAGATAATTTTCTTTCTCAAAGTTTTTTCCTTTAACTGGGAACTTGCTCAAAATTTGCACATGGGTAATTTGTGTAGAAAACAGCATTTTTGTGCAGAAAACAGCATTTTCTGCTCAGAAAACAATATTTCTTTGCATAAAATAATGTTAGCTGTTTCCTGGAGAGAAAATGTTGCAGAGTAAGTCCCAAATTGTGAACAGACTTCAGAAACAGTGTGGTTGTCAGAAACTTGCAGTGGAAGGAATATTACTCAAGATGTTTATTGCCTCTTTCAAGAAGAAAATCAGTGAGGAACAACACCCCAAGCTCTAGCCAGCACAGCTAGTGATCAGGACTTCTGGGAATTGAAGTCCAGAACAACTGGAGGATCACAGATTGAGAGCTGCTGCTCAAATGTGCAACGAGAAAGAGGAGAAGGAAAGCTCCAGGTCCAGAAGTCAAAAGAGGGGGCAAATCTTTCTGTCCACTCTTTTTGCTTATTCTTATATAAAAAAGACAGAAATCAAAGGCAGGGTTTCAAGTTGATATCGAGTCCACAGTTGTCGGAAAGCAACAAACTGGGCTTTGACCTCAGAGGCAACTCTATAGACTCCCTCCACAGTTACCCAGATCAGCCCAAAGCCCTGGAGTTTGGCAGGAGATGTTGGTGTACTAATCATTTCTTTTTTCAAGTCCAGACAATGTGCCTCCAGTATTGGTCCTTTGGGGAATGAATTCATGGAACCAGCAATGACTTTCTGAACTCAGAGCAGAAGGCCTTTGTTAAATCCTGAGAAATACTGATTAAAGCAAAAGTAAAGTAAAGGGTAAAATCTCATGCCAAGCTCCATTGTTTCCTGCTCCCCCTGTACTTCTTTGTGGTTACTGTGATGATGTCTTGAAAAGGGGTATGGCTTTGGCTTGGAAGTTCTCCTCTGACTTTCCTTCCCCCAGTGCATGTCCAGAGAAAAGAGGAAACCCCACCCACCCCACCCCCTGAGGTGGACAAAAAGGGACAAGGCACCAGAATGTATTGGACATATCTGAATGCAGTGCTGGGAACACCCATTCCAAAAGCTCTGGGATTTGACGTGCTACCAGGCCATGGAACGACCCACCAAATCCCAGCGTTTTTGACCACTCTTGATGAGTAGTGTAGGCAGTATTGGGTGAAATGGAAAATAGTCTGACCGGCTGCTCTTAGACAGTTTCTTTTATTAAAGCCACGTTGTTTGAGAACACACCAAGGAATGACCAGAAAGAACCTATTTCTGCCATTGCTTTTTCTAAAGCCTCTGCTTTTGGTTTCTCCACATTCTGTTGTGCCACTGCTACTGCTCTAGCTTTACACTTGAATGTGGTTCAGCTTGCTGTCCTTTCCTCCATCTTGCTATAATGCATGAGGCTGCTGGATTTAAGTTATTTGAAACCAGGTGGCACAGAAAACTGCATGCCACTCTTGGGGTGGAGATCAGATTGATAAGCGTAGATTATATCTAATAGGTTGTCATTTCTGTGCACCAACATTTCTTGTTAATTGCATGGTTTGGTTAATCCTTCCTGCTGTGGATTCTATTTCTTCTTCTTTTTCTTTTTTCTGGGATGTGTACTCCATCCTTGTAAAATTGATGCCACTAGGCTCATTGCAAAAGCATTCCTTTGCTTCAGATTTTGGCCTGCCACTTCAGTGGGTTTGATGGATCAGAGCTTTTTCTTCAAGGCTTCCAAACCAAAAAAACAATGTGATTTCTTTATGCAGGAGAAGAGGATCTGGTCATCTGGTTGGATTTGAGTTATTGAGAAAGCTCCTACTGTCCCTGCTTCCAACCTCTGAATTAATAGGATTTGCCTTCTGCAGGGTTGCTGGTTGGACAGAGAAAGTTTGGACATGCCTGCGAGTTGTACATTCATAAGTCTCATCTGGATGCTCCAGTGAACATGTACAAACTGGGGCTGTTGGGCTTGATTCCACTTTTCACCTTGTATGCGTGTGCCCCTTATATAGCCCATGCTGCATGCACAGTCTTTTTGAGTGTGGAATGCAAGTAGGAGAACATACAGGTTGGTCTATCAATGATATCAAAATATCAAGATGTTATTGGACTGCAGTTCCCAACTCCCAACTGGACATTGTTCACTAGCACTAATGGTGCTTGCAACCCAACAACATCTAGAAGACTCCACTTTCCCAACCCATGATACAGGGCAAACATGCTGTAAAATTCATATCAGTTAAGCTGTCATGACTTTGCAGCATTCTTTGGTGTTGTCCTCAGAACTGTTGATCAGAGAGTAATCTCTGTTTCCCCGCACAGAACTATAGTTCTCAAGAAGACAGACCAGTTTCTCCTGCAAATCTGGCAGCATAAGAGAACAGTCTCTCACATTCCCAGAGGAGCTTAGGATGTTTCTCAGATGCAGGGAGCCATTTTTGGAGTAACATTTGAAGAGACATCTGCCCTACTGAGGTCTCTTACCACATGTTAGACATTAGCCTGGTGTGAACATGAAGCAGGGCTTCTGTAGGGCTACCACTGTGAACATTCTTTCCATCCCCTCTTTCTACTGTGCCTCATTTCTTTCCAGTCCCGTCTAAAACCCAGAAATGGACTAACCTGCACTGCTTGCGGTATTCTGGAAATCCAAGTGAGGTTCATGGGGCAAATTTTCAACAACACTTCATTGCAAAAGTTTTGCTCTCTACCATAGCTGTTGGGGGGAGTGTAATAATAATCACTGTTTGACTGTAACTTTTTCTTATTATCTATGCCAGGCAATGGTTAGTGGCATACTGTTGGAACAGAACAGTGACGAGATGCTTCTAAAAAAAAAGAAGAAGAAGAAGAGCACTGATCTAGAGAGCCGGTATAGGGGGTCCTTTCCCCATGGAGATCTTTTAGACCACAACTCCCACAATTCCTTTCTTTTGCCTCAGCTGGGTTAAACATCTGGAAGTTTCACATCAGCACATTTGGAGAGAGAAAAATCCCATACCCCTGACTTAGACAACTGCAATAGCCCACTAGATATATTTATGAAATGTTATATTGTTACATAATATTTTTTCCAGAACACAGTTTGAAAGGGAGATCTATTTTGGATCATTTGTTTTGACCCAGACAGCTGCTTGTAGAGGCCCACAGTTTTGCCTTCTGCCCAGTACTCACTGCACAATGTTGGCTGAACTCTGCCAGGAGGACCTGGCGAACATGGCTGCCTCTTTGTCTCCATAAGGACGACAGCTGTTGCAACAAGTCTGGGTGCAGGTCGGGGACAGCTTTGGGAAGGTGCAAAACCAAAACGAAACGCTCAAGAAAAACAAGCAAACTATTTGCTTGGAAAAACTAAAGAGATTGGAAACAGATGTGCTGCGAAATTGGTGGGAACTTCGGGAGGAGTGAGAGGAGAGAGAGTTTGTGTAATGCCTTATTGAAGGTTTCCTTCAACAGAGAAAGTATCTCCCAAAGAGGCTGCGTTGCCAAGGGCCAAACGACACACTTTTCTGAGAGGTCTGCGAAATCCCTGACATTTTTTTCTTTTAAAAACCCACAATAACCTTAGTCTGATCAGCAGAGGAAAAGAGAAGCAAAATGGTTCAGGCAGGGGTATTCGGTGGGAGTTGAAGAGATCCATCCCTGTGCCCAGAAGAAAATGGGGGAACATGTGGCCAAGCAACCTCAGGGTGGGACAAATGGCAGAAGTTACTCATCAGGAAGAAAAGACAAGCTGGGAGAGGCTGCAGCAGGGCTGCTTGGGCCTACTGGGAAGAGCAAGGCCCTGCCCCTTCGCTCCTTTCCTCCTGGCTGAGTTAACTGAATGCAAACTTTTTTACTCTGAACTCTGTTTGCAGCAGTTGAAGAGAATGAAGAACAAAGAGAGAGAGTGGGAGGAAGAAAGAGAAACTGGAATTTTTCAAAGCAGCTGAAAAAAATGGGGCATGACAGAGGATTACTCTGGACTCTCCCTGCCAAATTGGGACAATTGGAGGGTTTGGTGTCATTGCTGTAATCAAAATTTCTTTCCCAAAGCTACAGTTATCCTGTCAAAACGGGAAGCCATAGCGTATAGTACAATGCACGACACTTCTCTACCAGTATTCACAGAAGGATTTATGAACTCACACTAGTAAGACTCTATGTACAAAAATATTGAGTATGCTTAAAATGGTTGCAGCTCTTCTAGCTGTAGAAATGAGAAGGCTATTTTTTATACTTCCTCTGCTCCCAAATGTACACTTAAGTGGAATGACAATAATAAAAAGTGAAAACAACAATTATCATTTTATAAATTCATATCTTATAAATGTGGGCATCTTCAATACAACATATTCCTATGACGGCTAAGACTACTCAAGTGGCAACAGCTACTACAGAACTACAAAAACCAATGCGTAAAACCAGGCGGAAGCAACAAACAAGCAAGCAAATAAACAAAAATCTGTATGAAAACAGCAAACAAACAACCCCCCAGACCTATGATCCAGCAGAATGAGGCAAGAACCAAAAGGACAAACAAAAACAAGCCCTCTTCATTTCTTCAGCTCAGATGATGGCACTCTCAGAAGTCTTCAAAGATAAAGTAATAAGGTAAAACTGCCTGCACACTCAAGGTACAGAGAGGAGAGAAAATTATTCAGATAACCACATTCTGAGATCTGCAAGACTTTAAAGATAGAAATGCATGCTGAGACGCTATGGTGCTACTTTTCCATGGTGGTGGGATTGTGTACTCTTGTGAGGCAATTGGCTGCTGTCAGTTGCACTGCTGCTGCTGGTAGGGTTGCCCAAGTCTGAGAAACCAGACTAAATGTGCCAAACAGCTACTGGGCAGCAACAGTAGTGTGTGCTGGTGTCTCTCTGTGTATGTGACACTGCAGGAGGATCTCTCAGAGATTACAGCAGTGGCACTGTAACTAGCACCTGTCCATACTGTGCAAAAGAAGGCAATGGTAAACCACTTCTGAAATTTTATACCTATGAAAACCCTGTGAATGATGAGCCAATCCAAAAGGAAACAAGAGATAGTGTCACAAGATGAACCTCTCAGGTTGGAAGGCACTCAATGAGCTACTGGGGAAGAGCAGAAGACAAGTATGAGTGGCACTGTGGCTAATTATCAATTGAATTCAAGCCAAAAGGACATTCAGCTGTGTGAAAAGAAAGCCAGAAGCTACACATCACATATTATAGGAACATGAAATGTGAGAAGCATGAATGAGAGGAAGGTAGAAATTGTTAAAACATATAAACATTACAATACTTGGGGTGAGTGAGGCAAAGTGGACAGGAATGAGACGTTTTCAGTCAGATAATTACACAGTTTTACTCAGGAAACTAAACTCTAAGAAGAGATGGGGTGGCATTAATAGTGAGGGGAGATGTAGCAAAAGTAGTCAAGAGATATAGTACAAAGTCTGATCAAATAATATCAAGAAGACTTCAGGAAATTAAAAATCAATACAACTATAATCCAAGGTTATGCTCCAGCTATAGAGGCAGAAGAGGAAGAAACTGAAAGAGTCTATGGTGGAATCCAGGAAGAAATTGATCATACACCAAAACAGGGCATGTTGGTAATCATAGGCAATTGGAATGCAAGAGCAGAACCAAACATTGTTGAAGAAGTAGGTCTAGGATCAAGAAATGAAGCAGGAGAGGGGTTATTTGAATTTTGGGAGGCTGACAATTTGTTCATAGCAAACATTCCTCAAACAACCAAAGAGGCAACTCTTTATGTGGACATCACCTGATGGCTAATATACAAATCAGCTAGACTACATAATTGGAAGCAGAAGATGAAGAAGCACCAGACTCCCTGCAAAAACAAGATGGAGAACAGATTGTGGAACAGGCTGTGAACTGCTAATATGAAAAATTAGAACAAAGCTGAAGAAGAACACTAAATCAATCAGTGTATCAAAATGCAATCTGACAGGACATCCTTGTACAATTTAAAGATAATATAAAAAAACCACTATTGAGTTTTATTGACTGGGAGCGAGAGAACTCTGGACTGAATTTAGAGACGTTGTGAGAGAAGAATTAAAAAAGACATTATCTACAGCCAAAAAGAAAACCCTTACTGGATGACAGATGGAACTTTTAAAGCAGTTAAGGACAGATGAGAAGCAAAAGAAAAGGGGATGGCAATAGGGTCAGAAACCTGAACAAAACTGTTCAGTGATTTGTGCATAGGGATGAAGAGAAATAGAAGATGAGAACAAAAAAGGTAGAATAAGAGATCTGTCATACATGGGACATATAATGAGAAGACACAACTCACTAGTAGAGACAGTAATGCTTGGCAGGCTACAAGGCAGCAGGGAAAAAGGAGAACAGCATTACAGGTAGATGGAGTCAATCAAGGGAGCCACAGCCCTGAGTTTCAGGAACTGAATCCACACAGTGGAAGGTAGAGTCTAGGAGAGAGGAGGCAGAGTGGCGGGCGTGTTCTTGCACGCATATTGTGACTTGAAGTCTAAGTGCGTTGGGGATGAAAAGAGTTCTCTCTTTGAGTGGAGCAGACAAGGTTGGTGACTCGTGGCAAGGGAGTCTGGACAGTGGATCAGCTAAAGTATTTGTTTTTCCCGGTTTGAAAATAATTTTGAATTTAAAGCGTTGGAAAAATTCCACCCAACATACCTGTTTAGGTGTTAGTTTTCTGTCAGTTTTCAGTGTTTCAACGTCACGGTGATCAGTCCATACTTGAAAGGGAAGTTTGGTGCCTTCAAGGAAGTGTCGCCAGGTGGAGAGGGTGAATCAGATGGCCATGGCTTCCTTTTCCCAAATTGGTCAGTTACACTGGGATGCTGAGAATCTTTTGGAGATGAAGGCACGTGGTTAAAGGTGACTGTCTTTGTTGTGTTGGAGGAGTACTGCTCCCGTGGCAAAATCGGAGGCATCAGTTTGAATTATAAATTCCTTTTCAGTATCTGGGAACAGGAGTAGAGGTTCTGAAGTGAACTTTTGTTTCAGAGTGTCATAGGCGGTTTGACATTTGTTAGACCAGACAATTCGCTTAGAATGCTTTCTGTTGTTATCAGGAGCTTTTTTCAGAAGGTCAGTGAGTGGGAGCACAATCATGGTGAACCCCTTTATGAAGTTGTGGTAAAAATTTGCAAAACCAAGGAATTGTTGTAGCTGCTTTCTGGTTCTTGGGGCAGGCCAGTTCAAAATTGTATCAATTTTGGAAGGGTCTATGTTTAAGGTATTGTTGCACACTTGATACCCTAAATAGTCAAAAGTCTGTGCGTGAAATTCTCATTTTGAAAGTTTCACGACAAGTTTGTTGTCTCTGTAAAACAGTGCGCACAAGTTTGGTGTGATCTGCTAGGTTTTCTGAATAGATCAAAATGTTGTCTAGATAAACGACAACACCATTGTAGAGGAGATCTTGCTAAACAGAGCTGAGGAACATTTGGAAGGCTGTGGGGCCAGCTTGTAATCCAAAAGGTAGCACAGTCCATTGGTAATCATTCAGGGGAGTCGAGAAAGTAGATAGCCATTCACTTTCAGGGTCCATTCATATTCTGTGGAAAACTTCTTTGAGGTCCAGTTTGGTAAAGAATTTGTCCTTGACCAATTGGTTCATGATGTCCATGGTCAAAGGAGTCTGGTACGCATTAGGCAATACTGTCTGATTGATTAAATTATAGTTCACAATGAGCCTAGGGTCTCCTCCATCTTTTCTCTTACAGAAAAATATCGGGCTAGCCGTGGGGGCAGATGAGGGCTTAATGAATCTGCGTTGCAAGTTTTTATTTAGAAACGTTTTTAGAGCTTCTAGTTCTTGTTTGTTCATAGGGTATATCTTGGGTTTGGGAATTTTGGCGCCATCTATCAATCTTAGTTTGCAATCAAAGTCTGCTTCATGGTCCTTGAATGCTTTCTGCAGGCCCCAGTACTCTTATGGGATTTTCTGCAGTTCCTCGGGACTCAATTTAAGTGCTGTGTCAGGTGCTGACAGTTTGGGCAGTTGGTTGGCATCATTAGCATGCATGAGTAATCTTTAGGTCCAGTCAATTTGGGGATAGTGCTTCTTTAGCCAGTCATATCCGAGAACTACTTGGAACCCAATTTTGTTTGGCACTAGGAACCTTAATCGCCCCCATATATTCCCCACTTGAACAGGTATGAGTCTGGTCCTTTCCCTTACAGGGCCCCTGGCCATGGGTGAGCCGTCCATTTGAGATAATTTGATGGCTTTCTTAAGGGGTTCAAACTTTACTGCAAGTTCTCTGGCCACTAAGTGGTTCAGTAAGCTAGTGGTGCAGCCTGAATCAACCAGGGCCCGGTACATTCACAATTTCCCATCAGTTCCTTGTAAAGTCACTGTAACATAGACATGATGAGTTTTAGCTGTACTTACTTTACATTACTGGGTCCCACTCATCACTGTCTGATTCAGAAATAGTCAGGGGGCTGTCCTCACCATCGCAAGCTCTAGCGGAGGTCCCACTGGTAGGACGCTTGGTTGGCGGCTTCAGAGTGTTGGCTTTGCGGAAAGCAGGCTTGGTGGAAGGGGTTCCGGGCTTTTCTTTGGTGGATTTCTTTTGTGCCTGGCATTTGCTGGTGATGTGGCCCTTCTTCCTACATAAAAAACAGGCTCCGCCTCTGAGCCATTTTTCTTTTCCTCACTGCTCAGGAAGGTGGTCTTGCGGGGTGCTGGGATTCAGCGACCGCTTTCTTGGGCTTGTCTCTGCCAGGAGAGCTGGACACTTTCCATGATGCTCTCCACTTCTCCAGCCAGTTTCATCCATCCCAAGAGGCTGGTAGGATCTCCTTGCGATAGACAGCAATCCAGTACAGTGGGGTTTAATCCATCTCGGAAAAATCTCTTGAGTATGTCACCTTTCCATTTCAGTACGTTAGTGACTAATTTTCTGAATTCACGAGTGTATTCCCCGACGGTTCCTTTCCCTTGTCGTAGTTTTCTGAGTTGGTATCTAGCTTGTTCTTGGAAGAAAGCATCTTCAAATCTTTCTCTAAGGCGGTGCATGAACAGCCGTAGATCGGCTGTTTCTTTAGCTCTTGAGTCAAATAAACTGGTGACTCACTCTGCTGCTTCTCCTTTGAGGTGCTGGCTCAGATATCTAACTCTGGCGGCATCGTCTGGGAAGCTGTTCCTGTAGTCGACCATGTAATTGGAGGCCATGTTAAGAAAGTATGTCAGGGTACACCATCTCCATCATAGGTGGTCTTCAACTCTCGAAAAGGTCTGGGACCCACTTGAGGAGCCTGTATTCCAGGAGGGGCTGGTGCTGCGGCTGCCGGAGCGGTGGCTGCTGCTGCTGGCATCTATGGAGGCGCACGCCCAACCAAAGGTACCAGGATTCTCCAGTTGTGTAACTGAGCTCTCAGTTTGGATATCTCTTCTCATTATTTTCCCACTTCTTCTCTGGCTAAGAGTTGTTCCATCAAGTTGGTTTCGACGATTGAAGTGTCCCATCTTGTTGCGTGGTGACGTTGTCGGTGCACCAGGCCCAGGTTTGGCCTGTAATCAGTGTAGTCAGAGGGACCGATGGTTGCACCTTGACTCACACATCTGAGGGCTGGCTGGAGTTCGTTTAGTCTCTTTTGGTGTTTCCATCGCCTGGAGCTTCGACGACTCCGCTGGCCGCTCCTTCTTCCAGTGCATCTTCTTCAGATTTTTGAAACATGTTGTAATATTTTCACTTTGAGTCCTCTCACTCTGTCAGGAACTGAATCCACACATACAAATAGTACAGTGCATAAACACTATTTATTTTGAGTGAGATACATCTTACAGGACTTCAGCGAGAGGACTAAAGGCAATTAGCAAATTCAAAAGCATAAAATACTAAGACGTTTCCCTCTCACTCACAAGAGACCATGAAACCATGAAAGCCTGGCAGCGCTTATCAGTACATTCCTAGCTTGTGTTTACCTAACAGTCTCTGATTCTCATACCTTTGTTACAAGCAAGCAGCTAACTAAATACCTACACCATATCACATTACTATAATATGGAGGGCAACCCAACACTGAGCCTGCAGGACTTGAGCAGGGCTGTTGATAACAGAATGACTTGGAGGTCTCTAATTCATAAGGTCACCGTAAGCTGAAGTGGATCTGATGGCAATTAACAACAACAACAAATTCAAATTTCATCTACACAGTGACAGATTTTTAAATTGAGGGGACTCCATTTTGGGCAAGAGGAAAGAGCTATGTGCAAAGCTACAGCCGGAGGAGCAGCAGCTTGCTATAAAGTATAAGGCTTAAATGATTTGTTGCTGTAGCTTGGAAAGATTGTCGAGATAGCCTACCTACTTACTTTGTTAGCTTCCTCCTTCTCTCTCAGCGTTTGCGATGCCAGGGTTCACCCCTTGTTCTATTCCTCATCTATTTTCTTGCTAATAGGCTAGATTAGCAAATAGGCTAGATTAAATGACCCTTTTCCTGTCTCCCCAAGCAGGTGAGCCAGTGAGGTTGGCCCTCAGAGTCATCACCGGGGCTCTCTCTAGTTCTTACATTTTGACTCTGATAACAGGACAACTTGGAGGTCTCTAATTCATAAGGTCACCATAAGCTGAAGTGGATCTGATGGCAATTAACAACAACAACAAATTCAAATTTTATCTACACAGCAACTTCTGCCTAACAGGAACTACAGTGATGCTGAATATAAAGAAGACTAACATAGAGAGGACTAAGGCCCTTTTCCCATCGGTTCTTAAAGTATTCAAATAACACGGTTTTCCCTGATTGTTTTCCACAAAGCCCCTCGTTTTGATTTGTTTTCCTGCAGAGGAGTGCAAGTTCATGCATCCACACTACCTCGTTGCTGGCCATTCCCCCGAGTCCCCTCATGCTACCCCAGCTGCTGTGATTGCCTTTTTGTGTGTGTCTTTTGGGTTGGTATGTTTGTATGTACCTATGTAGGTACTTACTACCCTATTTGCTGGCATATAAGAGGCACTTTCCCCCCTCAAAATGTCTCTTTAAAATGGGATACAAATACAGTAACTCCCCCCACCCACTCTCCATCCGCGCTCACCACCCACCCACACCTTTCCCAACCCAATTGCCATCCCCAAGCACCTCTCCATGTGCGCTCGCCAGCCCCACACACCTCTTTGCATCCGATTGCCACCGCATACACCTCTCCCAACCTGATTGGAGAGGTACGTGGGAGTGGCGAGTGCATGGAGAGATGCATGGGGCTGGTGAGCAGACGTAGAGAGGTATGTGTGGGTGGCGAGCATGTGCGGAGAGGTGGGTGAGGCTGGTGAGCATGCACAGAGAGGTGCATGAGGGTGGCGAGCGGGCCTGGAGAGGTGTGGGAGGAGGTGGCCAGTGGGCATAGAGAATGGAATGGGGGGAAGGGGTACTAAACATTTTTTTCCTAAAGAATGCAGCCTGAAAATATGGTGCGTTTTACGCTAGTGGGTCTAATACCAGCAAATACCATACGTACTACTTCCCATTCCCACAGCCTGCCCATTGCTGCCCACCAATGTGCATTGGTGTGAATGTACATTTCCACTTCAGTGTGAAAATCCAAATTTGCTTTGATGTCAGAATGTGATTTGGACTTTTTCCAGTTTTCAAATAGCACGCTTTCCTACCACATGGTGGTACATTATCATAGGATTCTGTGCTGAACGATGGAAAATAAAGCCAAGCTAATTCGCTCCCAAGTGCAGAACAGTTCAGTGCTACAGCGCAGTAACCCACGATAATAACCCCGTGCGGAAAGGGCCCAAGAAGACAGTGAATTATATCTCTTGGTCATAATAGTTGTATAAAACCTCTTATACCAGAGGTGGTATACCAGTTACAGAAGATATAAAAGCAGGAGGTGTTAGAAGTAAAAAGCATCTACACATGTAACAAGTAACCAGTGTGTTTGGAGGTGATAATCAGCATGTGGGCTTGGAAATCTTGGCCCTATTTGACTTTTTCTAGGTGACCAGCTGCTATGTAGATTGCTTTATTTTCTTCTTCTCCAAGTAATTTAAGCAACATTTGACCTTCCTTTGTTATCCCAAATGGGGTCTTCTCTCCATGATGAGATACCAGCAAGCCTTTCTGCACAGGAACCAGCTTTAGGAGCTTCCATAAACAAGTGTAGGAATGTCTTTCCTGATCTATCTGTGAATAGATTTCCTGAAACAAAAAATGTAAGTTTTTTTTCCCTGGCTTGTCTTACTACAAACATCCAGAGAGGTAATTCCTGACATATTGCCGGCTACTGACAGCAAACTAGCTGGTTGTATTCTGCTAACCTAATGTTCTTACAAGAGAATGTTCTTGTATGTGTGAGCTTCCCAGAGGAATCTGGTTGGACTACAATGCTGGATTAAGAGAAATCACACACTGAGTTAACCCATTTGGGCTTCTAACCCTTATACCATATGCTCTGAAACTCCTGTCCTGGCCAGGGACAGGAAACATTGGCTGTTTCAGTGGTAGCTTCTTGCAAAGCAGATTTCCAGCACTGCTGTAGAGATTAGTTGGCATTAATGCAAAACTGGTAAAGAGTTTGCAACATGCCTATGAACCAGAGAACTTTTGGTATAGTAACTGATCTTATTTCTGGGCAAAATAAATTAAGGCCATTTCCACACTACACTGTTATGGTGTTATTATTTCACTTTCAACATCTGTGGAATTTTGAGATTTGTAGTTTACTGGGGCCCAAGAGCTCTCTGGCTGAGAATTCTAAATGACCCTTCCTAAACAACAAACCCCAGAATTCCACAGGATGTTGAAAGTAGAATAATAGCACTATAACAGTGTAGTATGGAAATGGCCTAAGAGTCTTGCTATCCACTGGAGACAACAAGCAGCTGCATTCTGTCTAGTTTTGCCTTCTTGAGTTGTATCTGGGGCCATTTTACTGAAAGATGGGAAATTACAGGACAGACAGAAGGAAGGGCTCCTTCACATCATTCATAGTTTTATGCTATGGAATTCAGCACCACAAGCAGTAGTGATGGCTGCCAACATGGATGGCTTTCAAAGGAGGTGATGATGGCAATATTAATCTATTCCCACAGCTTTGACCCAACTGAGTGTCTATTAAATACATTAGATTAGAATTCCGATCTTCCTAGGCCAAGCATTGTGGGAATTATAGTCCAACTTCTCTGGGTGGAATCTCACTTGAGAAAGCTACTGAGCTGGAACAGTAAGTGAGATCCATGTTCATTTCATCCAGGACTTCCTAAAGGTCAGATGCTGGTAGAAATCCATGACTTCCAACAGCATTTTCCTCTCTTTCCTTCTCTCTCTCAATCTTTTGCAGCTGAACCTCCTTTTAATGCTTACCCTGCTGTGATTGGTGCTGCCGTGGCAGGAATGATTGTTGCAACAGTCATATCCCTTCTGGTTTTTCAGTACATCATCCTCAACCGGGAGAACAACCCAAGTGAGTGACTGTATTATTGCTGGGTGTCTTCCCCTTTCACTTCTATTAGTTCAAGGATCCCCAGAAATCCTTTCCAGGATTGGAGGGCAAATATATATGTATATACATACATACATACATACACATGATAATAAATTGAGGGCTTTTGGGCCAGCAGGTGCAAGGGAAGTCTGACGGAGAGTGAAGCAGAGACAGACAAAGAAGTGAAGGTAGCACAATCATCCGGGACACAACCCATGTTGCCTTGCTGAGATGACATGGTGGTGTGCTTGCTTGTGGTGTGTATTCAAACTGGAACAGAATGGAGTGGGAAGGAGAGTGTTTCTAGAGGAATCAAAGAAACCTGACCCCCACCCCCAAATTAGTAGGCTAGTAGGGCTCCATTCCTGGCAGGATGTAAAACAAAGGAATACAGAATTAATTAAAGTAAAGGGGGAATCATTTCCATGGCCTGTAGCCTAGAGGGTAAACTGACTTCTGGCTTGTGATTTATTTTATTTTATTTTAAAACCTTGAGATTCACCAATACCTGGTGCTGGTGCTTTAATTAAAATTGGAAACTTCTGAGCAGAGTTCATAGTCCTTGCACACAATGCTCTGTGTCTTATCACCTCTTTTCTGCAGTACAACTTCAGGTGGGTAGGAAGGTTAGTTAGTTTTTATGGTTAAACAATAGGGAATCCAAAATCCTTGGCAAATTACTACAGGGTCAGCCCAAGACCTGAGATGAAGGACAAGAGGATGATTTCTGGCCCTTCTACATACCAAACCATACTTCAGTGGGTGCTGAATGTGACTTCAACACTGCTGAGAGGACATTGTTTTCCACCATATCCTAAGACACCAGGCTAGTTTATAGAGTGTAAGACTGTCTGCATCTTCTATTTACCAAAACTGGAGGACCAATTCCCCTTTTTCTTACCTTCAGGCAGTAAAACAGGCTGGGCCAGCCCCAGCTAGGTCTACACACAGCCCAAAGAGCTCCGTGAGACCTACCTCCAAACTGGTTCAGAAGTAGGACTTTCCTCACAATTTCTATTTTTGTGCAAGTTTGAAAAGCACAGCAAAGAGCAGTGAGGTTCTGAGGGCACCACCATTCCAGTCTTCTACCTTGGAGGGCCATGGTTGATTGGCCTGTTAGGTCACTGAAGAAAGCCACAGTTAGAAAGATAACCTGTACTGTGTTTACAATATTGTGGTGGACACTCTGTATGCCTTTGGAGTATACGGGAAGCCAACTGGAAATTCTACACAGAAGAGAAGACACTTTGGTCTCTAAGGCACTATGAAGTCTTTCACACAACACAATTGTAGCACTTTGATGCCACTCGAAGATCCATAGCTCTGTCCTATGGAATCCTGGGATTTGTATTTTTGGTAACATTGTTACAGCAGTTTCTAGCCAGACTTGGGGGATACCAGATATCATTTTGATATCAATAACTTGGCCTTCCTTACCTATTCCTTCCCACATGCTTGCGAGGCCCCTGGACAAGCACGCAAACAGGTTCGGTTGCTAATTGCTGTAATATTCCAAATCAATACAGGCTGGCCAGAAATAGCCAGACTGCAGCTTCAGGACACCTCAAAGCCAGTACCCTCATTATGTATGCACGCTAGTTACAAAGAACTCCCTGCCCTGAGCAGGCAGCTTGACGAGCTGAATACTCAACTGTCAAGCACTCTGCATTTGCGTCCTGGCTACCCTATTGACAATTCGGACTTAAACCAATCATGCTAAATTCTGACCTTTCGGAGGCTTTGTCTCCAGCACAAAACTCATTGTTTTCCCCAAGTACGGACTAGCCTATGGCCACATTTTCCCCCATAAGAACCCCTGACTTTGAGAGCTTCATCGGATCGCTCCTGACTTCCATCCAGCCTTGCTGCCGCTCTGCTTGGCGAGCCTTCCCCTCAGCCCCACGTACTGAGAGCCTCCATATGCACGAACTCCATCTTCAGACTACCCGGGCTTCAGGACAGGTGCAGTATTTCCCATGCCAAAAACCTCCTCTCAAAATCCCTCTATCCAACTCCAACCTTCATTCCTCTAGTTATCTGTGTGAGTGTGTTGCATACACTGGCTTGATTGTATTTCAATAAAAACAGCAATTATTATTTCACTTCTGTTTGCTCCTTGACTTGGCCTGACCCCGTAGATGTTGGGTAAAAGATCTCGCTCCGTTGCCCTGCCTCTCGCAGAGCTAGCTTGTGCTCTTTGACTAATTTCCCCAACTTGTATAATTTGGAACGCACTTAGGTGTCCCTCACGGGACCCCCAGAAATCAGGGTAACAACATACTTACAAATCCTCCAGCAGAGTTTCTGAATACCTCATGAATTACAAACCCCATGATTCTATAAGATGGGGCCATAGAAGTTAGTGGTGTCAAAGTATCACAACGTGTAGTGTAAAAGAGGCCTATATTAGCTCTGTGTGATGAACCCCATTGCTAAAATTCTTTCTTGAGCAATATTATGCAGGCTTTTAATACTGGAGTTTAATTTGACCACGCATCCAAAATAATTCTTAAAATGTTGCTTTATGTTTTACAGGGTTACATGACCTCCTCTTCAGAATGTGAGTAGCACTCAAATGCTCTCTTTGCTTTTTCTTGTCTCTCATGTGCTCTTGTTGGTAAACACAGGGGTGGAAAAATTGTGGCCCGCCAGATATTGTGAGACTGCAACTCCCCACTGACCATGCTTAATAGGGCTAATGGGAATTGCAATCTAATGATTCTTGGAGGGCAACCCACCACTCAGTCAGCTGATTCCTAGAGAACAGTCTGAGTTGAAACATGTATTCTTCTCCTTGTGCTCTACTGATGTTGTTTTATTATTATTATCGTTTATTTATATAGTGCACTGAGGTACATAATATTTTACAAAAACACTAGGTCCTGCCAAAGGTATACAATCTAAAATATGTGTGTGTACACACAAACAGAAAGAAGGAATAATAAATATATAAAGCTATATGTTACAGAGTACAGGGGAAGTGTTATCCTGAGTGTAGAAAAGGCGAAAGGTGAATCCTTTGGCCAAAGGAGTTCTCATTCAATTGAGGATAGTTGAATGAGAAGCGTGTTTTATCAGGAAAAGCCTAGAAAACGAGTAGAAGAGAAATCAACCCACTGTTAACCCTGGCCAGAGAAAGTGGCCTAGATTTAGGAACATAGCCTTTGGCAAAGAGGGAATTCAGAGGGGTGTGTGTGTGTGTGTGTGTGTGTGTGTGTGGGAGGGAGAGAGGGAGACTTGTGCCTTGATGCTGTTATGAAGAGACAAGAATCTGTTTAATAGCATTCTAAAGATCTGTTGAACTTGGACGCAGTTATAAAATCAATAGTTTATTCTGTTTGTTGCTTTAATAAAGAGTATACTATATTTTTCGTATAGTTGGTCTCAACTGATTGATTTTCACTGGTTATAACCATCCAGAACTATGCTACCATAATCCTTTAAAGGGGATTCAATTAATAATGAATAACTGAGAGGTTTTGCCCTGGTTACACAAGGGTGATGTTTTGGGGGGAAAGCCAGAGCTGTGTGGGGAGTGGCAAGGTGTTTTGACAGACTGGGGGAAAGCTGCCATCCCAGTCTGAGGGAAGAAAAAGCAAGGCCTTGCCTGTCTGTTGTCTCCACACCATACAATACAAATGGGAAACAAATTATACAGATAAAATATAAGAGAACAGTTTTCAGAAGTTATACTTTGGTTTGCTGTAGAACAAGAGATAGGAGGCAACAATTGGATACAGTGAAATCTGTTGTTGCCTCGTTAAATTTCTATACCAAAGAAGCCTTTATACTACTCTTGATGGGTGGAGTCAGCATCTCATTATAAAATACAGGGAGTTATTCTTACTGCCAGGGAATTCTGGGAACTGCAGTCATGATGGCTCATTACCTCAGAAAAGCAGCAAAAAGTTCTAGTTCTATCTGAAGCAGCTCCAGATAGATATCTTATTTTATTCATCGGAAATTAAAGAGATGAGGACTCATTTTATTGTTTATTTCCAAATGCCAGCAGTCGGCAGGACTAAAGGTAGCGATGCACAAAGTGAAAATGTGTGTGCCACAATGGTCAAGATTCAACAGTACTCTTTCTTCTCAATGGTCATGATCCATGTGAGCAAGAATTTCTGCCAGTGTACCCACTTTGCTGGTCCAAAGGAAGATGGTAGTGTTTCCTTCTCCAGATACATGAGAGCAGATGGACAGCTTCTGGGTCTAGCTCTTCCCTCTCTCTGCTGCTGATACCTGCAAGGGCGTGGCTAGCCATTGTCCAGATGCTGCTGAGCAGCTGAAAAAAGTGCTGCTGTTACCTCCCTCCATAAGGCTGCAGCTTTCGTCCCGGATATACCTACATGGCCGATCAGAAACTGCAGGCAACTGCTCCTAGAAGCTGTCTGGCTGACCTTGTGTATCACAAATGCTGTGGAATGGAAACTGGTGAGGCTCAAGGACAAAGAAGTAGTAAGCAGCAGTCCACTTTACATCTGTGTATATCTTTTTGTTGATTATTATGGAGATTTGTATTCTCTTCCTCCCTCTACAACAATTAAAGCCCCCTCAACTGAGCCATTCTCCTTCTGGGGATGATAGCCCCCCATCACAGACATTCTGCTTTATCCTCATAGCCAGATGCACGCCAATGACATCATCCACTGAGGCCTCCAAAGGACTCCAGTGGATCTTGGCAGAAAGTGTCCTCAATCTGCATCTGACTATGAGGATATCAAAAGAGTCTTTGGACCCCTCCCCCGCAATGGAATCATCCATCAGGAATGGGATGGTTGTGGAAGAAGGCTAATCCAAGGCAACAGTGCATCTTGGGGATGGTGATAGTGAGGTGCAGCAGAGCTCCATATGTGGAACTTCTACATTATACTTGACCATGTAGGACCTTGTCCAATAGAGCTAGGAAAGTGATGTGTTCTTCTCATTTCTTGGGTGCACATCCCTTCCCTTTAGGGCTGGCGCAGAAGCTCGCGAACACATTAGCACTCCGGAGGATGCTGAGACAGCAACAGGGTTGGATGGTGAAGCCAGCCAGCAGGTTGGAGAGCCTTCCACTGCCGCAGCTGGAGAAACATCAGGAGGTGTGCTTTTGGAATAATCACATTTCTTACATGGAAAGAAACAGTAACAGAGGTGGCATTTGTATACTCACTGAATTGTTTCATTAGCAGTAGCACCACCAGATATCTGCATATGAAAGAAGAAAATTTTATCCTGATGTATGACAATGCTTTTGCATAAGGTTCCCAAATGAAATAAAGGACATGACTCCTGTATCTTTAGCAGCCCTGTAGAAGAGGGAATTTGAAGCTTGTTTGAAAAGCAACACCTGTGGAAATTCCCTCTTCTGGACAACAATTAACAGTACAACTATTAACAGTACCCCTGTCCCTTATTTCACCCGACAACCCTACTTTTGAATCAGGTACATAAGCAGTCAAAACTCCAAGAATAAATTGTTGGGAAAATTAGAAATTGGGGGATTTTAGTAAGTCTCTCAATTAGCAGAGCATTTAGGAATGCACAAAACAGAAGCTGAACAGATTACCAGACCCACCTTTATCACTCCACCCCAGATACACTTACACTAGTTTAAAATAAACACAAAAACAGGTTAAAATTATGTAAAAAAGATTTATTCACAGACACTTGTGCATAGTTTACACAGGTTCATATTCTTGAAGAAAGGTAAGAAGAAAAACAAGGAATGATATGCTTGGAAGGAAGCATCCTTGCACTAGGATCAGAGACCACGTGCTTGCAGGGAAGAAGAAGAACAAAAGGGGTTTTAAACACCAGGCGAGGGCTTTTCTAAAACAAAGAAATGAGTATGTGCAGAGAGAAGTGGGTGTTGATCAAACTACAGGAAGTTTGGTCTAGGTAGTCCCTCTGTACTTACAATAAACATGCAAACTAACTAGCCAGTTAATTAAGCATGCAAAGCTTGCCACTCCCAACATAAAGGAAGCTTATCTGGTAACAATCAAGCATGGCCTTCCAAAGGCAGGCTTACACTGCAAGTCCATTGCAGCATGAACTGTCAACATTCATGTGTGAGCAAAGGAGCCACTGCAGATCAGATGGTAATTTTAGTTATTCCAGTCCTGGAGTTTTTCACTTGGTGGATATGGACCTCACATTGAGAAGTAAGTTTTCTCTAGAAAGGTGTCTAGTCATAAGCAAGCTAGCAAAAGTAGCTTGTTGCAAAAGCCTTAGACTACACCTCATAGTGTGATACGTGAAATGGTTCAAGCAATCTTATTAGATGTCAAAGCTCAAATATGGTATGTAACTCCTAGTTACCTCAATGTAAGTATTTTTAAGGGCATTGTGAAAAGAGGTATTGCATACCTTCTTATGCACTGATTTCATTGCTGGGTACTGGGTACCTTGAGGTTTCTGATCACAGCTCCCTCTTCCGGCCACTGATTCACTGCACCTAGGAGAGCAGCATCAGCAGCTTTGACTCTTGTCCAGTAGAGCTGGGAAAGTGGTGGCTCCTTCTTATTTTTGGGGTGCACAGAAGCAGCCATACTGCACCTGGGCATGTGTCATTGATCAGGGTGGGGGAACCATGCCTAGGGACCTTTGGCTACCATTGCTTACTTGTGAAAGAAAAATGAATCACCCACCCCAGCTCACCCTATGTATCCTGGGGTGGCAAAGTATGCTGACAAAGATTTATCCTGCGCCAGAGCTGCCCTTGGATCCTGGCCATTGTTTCTGTCTGCTGAGGGTGAAGCCTTGGACTGTAGGTCCTGTGGGCACATGTCGTTTCCTTTTATGAGTCATTTTTCACTGGAGGTGTAGCTGGTCCTTTGGGATGCTTGAACCTTGCTACTGTTCCAACATATCCCAGAGATTTTCCTTTCCATTTCGTGGTGTGGCAGTAAATGTAAAGTTGCACTTTGCACTTTCTAATCTGGATTGCCTGCTCTTATGTGTAGTGAAAGGTATTGTCCCATTAGTGGTGTTGAAACAAGGTTCAGTTATCACTCTAGTCATTTCCTGTATATGGCATGAGAGGACAGCTTCTCATTTGATCCCTCTGGTCAGCAGTTAGCAAAATATTTTGGAAAGGCCCTGAGCAGAGTGAGATGCCAGCAGATTTATTTACTATCCTGGTTGGTTTTGTGTGGATGCTGTCTCCATGGAATCAGTGTCCAAAATGAAGTCTTGATGAAGAGAAAGTGTTTATTAAGACACTGACAGACAGACAAGAGATCTGCTGGCT
This sequence comes from Iguana delicatissima, assembly GCA_948472985.1. Classification (NCBI taxonomy): domain Eukaryota; kingdom Metazoa; phylum Chordata; class Lepidosauria; order Squamata; family Iguanidae; genus Iguana; species Iguana delicatissima. The sequence continues at coordinate 25,204 of CAOKZL010000909.1, forward strand.
AAGTAGCTGCATGACTAAGACAAAGAAAACAGGAAGAACAAGAATCATGAAGGTAGACAGGTAAATGTTAGCAACGGAGCAGATGATACAAAGAAGAGGTATTCCAGGGAACGCAAGCTGCCGATCTTTTTCTCTACTTGTCCTTCCTGGGGGTAGCAGTGTCAGTCTGTTTCAGCAATAGCAGCAGAGTCTGTAGTACCTTAAAAAACAAATGTTATTTGGCACATGCTTTTCTGGACTCCAGCTCACTTCATGCCTCTAGTGAAACGTACCTCAGTCCATGAAAGCTTATATCCAACAACTTTTGGTTGGCCAGAATCCTGTGTGACTCTTCACTCAATATAAATTTGTGTGCGCGTAGCTAAGTAGAAGAGGTACTAAGAGACCCTGTTAGTGAATTGTGAAGATGTGTAATAGGACGCCGGCAAGAGCGCCCAATGTGCGTCCAATGTGCACCAACAACTGTAGCACACTGGTCTCAATTTGCCTGTTGGACATTGGTCAGCTCTGCTAAGTAAGTGCATAGGAGCAGGCCTCTGTTGGATACCGGAGTTGCACATTCCACAATTCTATTTCCTGCAGACACAAGTCCACTTATGAGCATACAGTGCCCCAACAGGATTTTGGCCTTAGTCTTTAAGATGCTGCACTATACGTTGCTGTATGGACCTCAGTTGCTTGTGGAAGCATAGTTGCACCTCCCACCAACACACTACAGGTCTCCCCTGCTTATCTGACAGGTTAGGGACTAGAGCACTGTCAGAAAGTGGAAATGGTTGAAAAGCGGAACCAATGTACTGTAGAGAACATGAAGGACTTACAGAGTCTTGCTTGGGACAGACTGTGCACGGGCACTGCTTGTAAAGTCTCTCAGCTGGCTTGTCCAGCACATGCACAATCCCAAGCAAGTCTCCTGTAAGCAAGAAGAACTGATGGAAGCCTGCTGTTTTGATGCTTGCAATATAGACAAGGTCCACTAGACTTGCAACCATGCACATGCATGCATGTGTGTGTGTGTGAGTGGTTTGACGCAAGCCTCCATAGACAAGAAAAACCGATGGAAGAGCAGACCCCTTGTTGAATTAATGGAACTTGTCTGTAATTTGCAAGTGGAATGTCAAAAAATGGGTCAGCAAAAAGTGGGGGATGCCTGTATTTGCTCTTCTTGCCCTGTCCTATGGTCCTTACCCTTTGGGTATTTGTTCCTGTCTTTCTGCAGCCATTAGCCCAGGGGAGGCTGCTGGGGGCCCAGGGGATCCTGCTGCAGCCCAGGAAGATGACCCAGCCTCAGCCCCAGCTCGAACTGCAGAACCCGCTGCTGAGGATGCTCCAGTTAATGTTACAATCACAGTAACAGCAACACCATGACTGCTGGAAAATCTCTTTCCATGGGAGTCAGTTCAGAATAACTTGTGGAGAGCTTTTCTAGAGCGCCAAGGAAGGATAGTGATATGGGGAGCACTGTAGTGCTCAGGAAGATGTCCTTGCAGACCTTGGATTGGGCAGGAACTGGCCTGTCGCTGGTCCTGTCATTTCTACCTCTTGTGTTGGGGGAAGGGGCAGAAGGCCATCTCAGGGCATATATCTCTGGTGTTAGCCTCTATACTTGGAACAACGAAAGAACAGCCTGTGAGAAATCTACAGACTGCCTTCCTGTACACAGACAAGTGATTTCTTTCTTCCTTTTGATAAAAGCCAACAAGGGCAGTTTTTGGTCTACTTCCGGAAGTCTTTGAGGAGACACTTTGGTTTTCACATGGCTTTGGAAAATCCTGGGAGATTTCAGTTGGGACACACAGCCCTGATATGAAGGAAAGGGGCTGGTGATTTTGCATATTAAGTGAGTGTGCAAGATTGAGTGACTGTGGCTAATGATTGGTGTCACTACTGCTGCTATTAAAACAGTTTGATGCACTGAGAGCGTAGAAGTATGTATTTATTTTTCTTTGAAGGAGGTGTGAAACCAGTGGGAAGTGCTTGGGATAATCAGTAAATGGATGGCCCTGAGCTCCTTTAGAAATCTAGAAAGTCTTTATACTCTCAAGGATAGCTTGATAAGTAAGATTGGGTGGGTTATACCAGCTTTAAAAGCAAATCTGATAGAAATTACAAGTTTGGTTGTTTTGTTTAAGAAAGTGAACTCCTTTGCCAAGTTAGAAAGCTGGCTGCTCTGCCTAACTAGGTAACTCCTGCAAAAGAATGTGTTTGTTCTTTCTCATGACTCAGTCAAAAAGATAAAGGCATGAATATGGCAGCAATGAACCGATTAGAGACACAGACAGCTGTTGTATGCAGAATTAAGCCACCAGTCCATGCAGCTCAGCATTTTCTATAGGTTTCAAACAAGAATCTTTCTCGGTCACAACTGGAGATGCTGACAAATGAACCAGGAGCCTTTTGGGCCTGAATCCACTTGGTGTTTTATGCTGGTGTAATAGTATGTTATGCAAGCATGAGGCATTTTTGAGCAGTGCACAGTGGCAGTGATGTACAGCATTAAAAGCTATCTCTGTGGAGAGAGAAAGATGCCCAGCTGACCAGTGGGCTATTGCTGCTCTTCTCTCCCCATCGCTGGCCAGTGCAGCACCCACAGCCATTTTACCTCTGCTGTGACACTGCTGCCCATAATACTATAGTCTTCTTCATCAGTATAGTTATGGCAGCCAATAGTATCTTTGCCACTTTATGCAAAGCGTGTCCCCTACTCCTAAACGTATGGGTTTATGTGACTAAAAAATTATCATCTACTATTTAACATAGAGAAATTGCAGTTGTGGAAACAGAAGGTGAAAGATAACAGCTACCTCAGGTTTTGTATTTTACTTGGTCGCCAACCAGCTTCGAACATTCACGTCTGTTTCTTTTTGCTATGGAAGCTGGCTGGAGAAAAGATAATTTTGTATCTATAAGGTACATGGTTGTCCATATTAGGGAAAGCAATTATAACTATTGTACTGGGGGAATGTGAGACAGAGCATATAAAATTCAGATTGCTCACATTAATGGCGAAGTCTGCTAGTTCTAGAAACTGCCAAAACTAACCTGTTGTGCAGCATGCTGCAGTGGTTTGAGCATTGGATTATGATTCTGGACGCCAGGGCTTAGAATCACAGAATCATAGAGCTGGAAGAGACCATGGGGCCATCCAGTCCAACCCCCTGCCATGCAGGAACCCACATCAAAGCACTCCAAACAGATGGCCATCCAGCCTTGCTTAAAAACCTCCAAAGAAGGAGACTCCACCACACTCCGAGGCAACATATTCCACTGCCGGACATCTCTGACCATCAAGAAGTTCTTCCTGAGTTTCAGGTGGAATCTCCTTTCCTGCAGCTTGAATCCATTGCTCCTTGTCCTAGTCTCTGGAGCAGTGGAAAACAAGCATGCTCCCTCCTCCACATGACATCCTTTCAAATATTTAAACATGGCTATTATGTTCCCTCTTAACCTTCTCTTCTGCAGACATCCTCAGCACCCTCAGTTGCTCTTCATAGGGCATGGCTTCTAGACCTTTCACCATTTTGGTTTGATTCCCTGCTCAGACATAGAAACCCACTTGGAGACCTTTGGCAGGTCACACACTCTCAGCTTCAGAAAACCCCATGGAAGGTTCACTTTAGGGTGGCCATAAGTCACAAATGACTTGAAGGTACACAACAGCCACCTGTTGTCCAGAGAAGGTAGGGGTCCTCAATGCAATGTCCAGCCAGGGCTCCTCGCAATTTTTATCCCATCCATTTCCTCATCAATTTTCCTCCTTCTTCTGTTTTTGCATATTGATTAGACACATTATGTTGAAGCCCTCCATATAGACAGTCTTGATTAAAAGATGGTTGTTTGTTGTTACTTGCCATCAAGCCAGCTTCAGCTTATGGAGAACAAGAGATCACCAAGAGCCCTGGTCAGCAACTGCATTGCTCAGGTCTTGCAGACTCAGAGGTGTAGCATCTTTGATGAAATGAATCCATCTGTAGTGTGGTCTTCCTCTTTTCCTATTGCCTTCCATTTTACACAGCACTCTTGTCTTTTCCAGTAAGCCACATCATCGCCTGATATGTTCAAAGTGTGTTAGCTTCTGTCTAGTCATTTTGGCTACTATGAAGGGTTCTGGCTCTCTTTGCTCCAGGATAGATTGCATTTTTGGTAGTATCTGTAGAATTTTTCCCCAGAACTGTATTTCAATGTAGTAAATGATACAGAAGCACAATCCCAGCCTGTAAAAGTCAGAACTCGGAAAAATTACTTTGGGGGATTATACTCCCCACAATCCACCAGACACAGCATGGCTGGCAGGGGATTCTGGAAGCTGTAGTCTCCCCAACGAAATTACACCAAGCTCTGTGGAAAAGTAATGCTACCATTTTTGGTAGGGATAGATGGTCCTGATTTTCCCAATGGGCAGCTTCTAAGCTAGTTGATAAATTGCCTTTTAGAAGCAGAGTTCCTATTGAAGTCTGAAATGGAAACTTCTGCTGATGGACGTTTCAGGGCAGATTGCCTCTGCTGATCTTCCTCTATCTGGCTGACAAAGCCCCCTTTGTGTATGTTCACTCTGGAATGAAGAAGGAAGTACATTTCTATGCAGTAGCTCCCTCCCTCCTCACCTGGTTTTCATTTTTATTCTTTGTGGAAGGGATCAGACAACAAACTCCAGTTAATCACAGGAAAGGTTGGTTTTTGCTAATTTCTTGAAATAGTGATGACATGTTTGGTTGACCTGGACTCACAGATGACCCCTTCCTCAGGGTGTCTATGGGCATCCATAATGCCTATCAATCCCCTGTGATCAGTAAGTGGTTGGAGACCGAGCTCCCTTGAGAGCCATTTTGCTGCCCTAAGGCAATCTTGAAAGGAGCAATATTCCCCCTGAAACTCCAATGTATTTTGCCTTTTTTTTTTCTCTTCATTTCATCTGACAGTCAGACCTGTCTCGCAGTGGAATATGTTGCCTCGGAGTGTGGTGGAGTCTCCTTCTTTGGAGGTTTTTAAGCAGAGGCTGGATGGCCATCTGTCGGGAGTGCTTTGAGGGTGTTCCTGCATGGCAGGGGGTTGGACTGGATAGCCCCTGTGGTCTCTTCCAACTCTATGATTCTATGATTCTATGAAATATTTATATCCTGCCCTGTGCCTAAAGTTCACATGGGAATGTACAATAAAATCATTGTAGCTCTGGTGGAGATTAATGCTCTGATAGCAGTCCAATACGATTTGGGCCATTAAGTCAAACCATTCAACCAGCAGTCCCAATGGGGTACCTCCACTTGTGCCGGACCTCACTACTGACCATGGGAGTTGTAGTCCAATACATCTGGACAGCACAATGTTGAGAAAGCTGAAGTAATTATCAAGCAGTGTTATCTTCTCAGGTTTGGAGGAATACAAGGTCTCACACAAGGACCTGTCTCCCTTGGTCTATAATGCTTTAGTTAAAGGTATCAGGTTCTGAACAATCATATCCTCTGAGCATGCAAACATGTGCTCAGTCAGCAAGCTGTTCCTTCCCTCTCTATTACACTTTTGCTTAAATTTGGTACATTGGTGGCCAAATAATAAGACTTCCTGAGCTGAACTAAGGTTAGATTTAGTTCTTTATTCAGATATTACTAGACTTCAAATCCTGCCAGCTCTGACCAGTAACCATGCTGGCTGCATTTGACAGCTGTTAGAGTCCAATGTCTAGAGGTCCACAGAGATGTTCTCCATCCTTACCTCTCTTTGTTTCTAGAGATTTGTTGGCAGCTTCCTTGAAACCTTCAGCTCAAGATAAGGTTATACTCCTTAAAACATCTTGAAACCTTCTTGCACCTGCCATACAGCAGACAGAATTCTGTTGGTAACACATACTTAGGGTTGTTATAATTGGGAAATGACGACAACTGGCATAACCTCCTGTTACTTTTGGAGTCATTGTGGAAGGAGTGTCCAGTACCCCTTGGCATAATGGACCTCACCCCCATGTGCAATCTGCATTTGAGGTTGGGGAGGATAACAGCTTTCCTCTTCCAGGCATTGTGAAACTGTGCCTTGGTGTCTCAAGCTGTAGGAGGGAGACATAACAGCAGCAGAACTTGATGCTCTACCAGATTTAACAGAATCTGGGTCACTGTCTCAGTAATGCCTTACTTCAGAAACATGGAGCCATTCCCACACAATGTAGAGTCAGATTAGTGATACCCCAAAGTTAAGCTAATGTAAGAGGAGGACAGAAGAATGAAGTGTTTGCACAGTTCCTCATTGTTCAAAGAAGCGAGAAAGGAGAAATAGGCACATATGCTAACAGACATGCTGACTCCATCAGATTAATCTCTCTTTATCTTAATCCACTGTTCATAGAACATGGGATGTCAACAGATACTTTACTGCAGGACACATTCCTTTCATTGTCTACCAAGGGGAGACACTGTGGGAACTGACAGACCCTTTAGCATCCGTCCCACCTCATCTGCTATGGAATCCACACATTGTCATTTCTTGTTAGCGCATTGCCTAGGCAAAACAGTGATGCTAAGCAACTGGAACAATAGGTCTCTTCAGCAAATAAGGTTCAGGCTAAGACTCAGAGGGAGTTGTTCACCAGCTGGACTAATGGATTGGTGGGAGACTGCATTCATTCGTCACACACACCACTGTCCCCAACTCTTACCACATTTTAGTACACAATACAGTTTTTGTAGTAACCAAAACACATGTAAACTACTAATTCCAACCAGACTGAATTCTGCATCTGGCACTAGAAAGCAAAGACCTCAGCATTCAGCATCTTTATATTGAGAACGGTAACCCACCATTTCTTTCAGGTAACTTAATTACCTTTTGTAAGGGTTATTTTTGTGTTAACTAGTTTCTGTGCATATGTGACTTGAAGTTTCCTGTTGGCTTAGGGCAGCTCTATGAATTTCATAGGGTTTTCTTAGGCAAGGAATACTCAAGAGGTGATTTTGCCAGTTCCTTCCATGATACTTATTTCAAAACTCCGAAACATTTTCTTCTCATGGGTGGTTTTGGAGACATTTAAATAGACATTTTTCAAGTTTTATATCAAACCTTGGGGGAGGGTTAAAATAAAAAATAACAAACTCCCCCCCATGAACACAATAAACATTGATGACTGATACTAATAATGTTTGTATTTTCAATACCAGAATGAAGAAGTAGTCAATTGTCTGGGGCTGACATACAGCTCCCACTGAACAGCCAATATTATAATTTTTTGAAAAAAGTAACTGTAAAAGGACCCCCTCTCCCTCTTGAAGCTGTTGGGGGATTTTAACAGATCCCTTCACTGTGGTTTAGTAGGAACCCCCCAAACTAAATGAGAAGTTACTTCTGATTTCAAAAAAAGCTGCTCAAATCATAGAAATACTAATGGGGGGGGGGACCTGTCACAAGTGCTTTCCATAAGCCCTATAAAATACAAAGGTCCCTTTTCAGTAAAAAATAAAAGCCTAAATTCTGTATCAACTATTCAGATAAATATACTTAACAAAGTAACTTTTCCTGGCCTGACCTCACTCCCACCAAACCTGAGAGAAACATCATCCAAGCATGCTCTGATCACTGGTGGAATGGACCCTCTCCTCATGCAGCTGATGTAAAGTAGGTGGGGGGGGGGAGTCAGAATTGCGCAAATAGTGTCATCATTGTGAGTGAGGAGCAATTGTGAATGTAAAAGTTACAAATGAGTAAAGCCAGGTAACTGTTTTATATTCACAATTCCTCCTCAGTCACAATTTTGACATTGCTGGCAAGAGCACAACTTCCCCTTCAAGCTGGGAGAAAGAGGTCCATTCTGCTGGTGATTGATTTGGGGTGGGGTGGGGTTGGCCAAGAGAAGTTACTGTGATACAGATGCAGAATTCCAGCCATTTTCTTTTGAGGGGCAGGATGAAATGAATGTTGCAAAGGGATTTCTCAAGCTATGAGGACCAGTGTCGTGTTATGGTGTGAGCGTTGGACTACCACCCTGGAGACCAGAGTTCATTCCCTGCTGGGGCATGGAAACCCACTGGGTGCCCTTAGTCACATCTCACACTCTCAGCCCCAGAAAACCCTGTGACAGGATCACCTTAGGGTTGCCGTAAGTTGAAAATAACTTGAAGACACACAGTGACAAGACGAAAACAGCACTCATCCAAAATGTTAAAGCAGAAGCATCAATGTGGGGGAGCAGAAGGAAAGATGATGTAAACCAAGGGTGGACAAACTGCACCCTTGATCTTACTGCACTTCCACCCTACTGTTCCTCACCATTTGGTATGCAGGCTTGGGAGTGATGGGAGTTACAGGCCAATAACACCTGGAAGTTCACACTTTGCCCACTTTAGCTATAGAGGTTTAACTGCTTGACAAAAGGTAAAAGGAGCTGCTACTAGAGTAGTACCATCATTTGCTGAACAGATAGCTGCAGGAGGGTCTTACAAAATAGTTAAACTTCAAGGCATGATGAGCTGCAGAGTGACTCAAGGTAGCTTGATCATCAGTTCTTGGTAAATGAAAAGAAGAATTGTGCAAAACAGTTTTACCATTTGGTACATTGACCTCTCACTTTGAATTATGCAACTTGTGCTCATTGCAGTACTTTTGACCAGGGCTCAGTGTATGCTGACCCACAGTACCATTATTCCTATCAAATTCAATGAAGATGTTTACAAAACTGATCTACTTGATATAGCAGCAATACAATAAAGTAGTAGAAAAATGGAAAGAAGGACCCCCTAATGCAGTGGTTCTAACCTGTGGGTCCCCAGATGTTTGTGGACTTCAGCTCCCAGAAGCCCTGAGCATTGACCATAGTGGCTGGGGCTTCTGGGAGCTGAAGTCCACAAACATCTGGGGACCCACAGGTTGAGAACCACTGCCCTAATGAATATTGAAATAAATATCAATCCTCTCTAGTGACAGATACCAGATTTAGTAATTTATCAAGGGCTCATATAGCATTCTAATACCACCTGAGTTTTCAAGCCTATCTTTGAAGGAAGGTCTGGTAACCCTGTTCTAGTATTTATTAACAAATTTTCAGCATGACTGACAGATAGTCTTGAAGATCTAAAAAAACTCTTTCAATTCCCAATTAATGTAACTGTGATATTTAAAATCAGTATGGTATTTTTTTCCCTCGAGTTCTGAGTGCAGAAACTGTAACATCCATATCATGGAGCAAGAAGGAATAGATCTTTGAAAATGTGCACTGCAACATGCTTTTGCCCTCTTACAGGAGCATTAATGTATAAAACCACTTCAAGCAGCCTCAGTGGCCTGGAGGCTCTCTGATTTTTTCTCCTTACACTGTATTTCAAAAACCAAAGGAAAAAAAAATCAAGAATGGTGAACACAACGAAATAGAACATGGTGTAGGACATGGGTGGGCAACTTGTGCTCCTGGATCACACGAGACCCATTGACTCCACTTTTATGGTCTCTGAAACCTGTCCCCAAAACCTGTCCCCCCCAAAAGTTCTGCAAATGTTGCTTAAACCCCAGGGAAAACACTGCTATACCCACCATTCATTCTATTTTATCAAATGGATGTACGTTATAATGAATAAGGAAATGTATGTGGGATCCTTCTCTCCCACTCCTCTCTTAAAGTTGTGGGAAATATTAAGAAGTTAGGCATTATACCTGGGGATATTAATTCCGGACAACTCAGACTTAAGACTATACCACTCGTAGTAATTAGTACAGCATTAGACAAAAGCAGCATATTCTCTTTAATATCAAAAACACAAGGAAAATCTTGCCCAAAACTACATCATTTAAACATATGTACAAATTTAAAACAAACTGTTACAACTTTGAAGGAAAATATAGTGTATTTTTCTATATGATAAAAAAGACATGCATCTTTAAATCATTTATTTGCAAAACAAAGTACAAATATAAGAAAACTTGTTGCTCAGACAGCAATACTTTATTTAGTCAAAGTAAATTTTCAAAGACTGGAGCTTGAAACCTAAGACCAATAGTTCCAGAGCTGTCCGACCAGAAAACTTGCTCAAGAAAAAAAAAATCTTTTAGACTCTCAAGAGACGACAGGTACTGGCACCATACTCCTGAGCAATCACACAGATTTCAATAGCACACACTTGCAAAGTAGATGTTTAGTATGGGAATTAAGAACAATTTTGGTGGAGACCCTTTAAGCCAAACATCAAACTGCACCTATGAGAATGACATGGTTATTTATCATACAAGTTAATGTGTTACTTTGTCTCATTTTTAAATTATCAAAAGCACTTCTGATAAGTCAAAAGCCACAGTATGAACAAAAAGGAGAATCAGACTAATTTGGACAAAAGTGCTGTAGTTATTTTTTTTTATTTTGGCCGTAGTTGCATGCTATTGACATCATTTGTAATTTCCTTTCATGAAAAACTTAACTAAATGTCAAATAATGGAGGAGAGATATGTAGACCTACTTGCTGTAGTACTATATTCTGGCAGTGAACTCTGCACATGAGAAACATGAAAATTCATGTGAACTCTAATAATGATTAAGATGCAGTGAGAAGGAAACAATGACCTTCTTGCTGACCTGTTTTCAAAGCTTCTCGAAACATTAGGATGATGAAATTATAAGGACTTTAGGCAAGATGCTTTAAGGTAAATGGGATCTTTTTAAAAGGCCCACAAAATTACTGCATTTAGTGAAATTCTGAAAAGGCAATGACAACAAAACTGGCAACAAAACGGTACAATCCTCAGGATTATTTTTTCAGGTTCCAGAACATAAAAGTATTAGCCAGAACAGAATTTGAGAGTGGAAAGTAAATGAGCATTTGTACCTGAAAAACCAAATTGCCTGTAAGCTTTCTAAGATTCATATGCATGTATGATTGGAGGGAAAACAAATGATCTTCCTATAACATGAAGGCAATATATAACTTTTATAAATAAAATACAATAAAAGGGAAAACACTTAAAACAGTGTCATATTACATAAATAAAGCAGCCCTTGATGAGATTCTGCTAATATGACAGACCGGACTCTTTCACAGCCTCCAAACAGGAATCTCTCGATTCAAAGTCTAAAAACTCCAGTTACCTACCTAGGGTCTCCTGAAACAAAGTAGCTCTATGTGAATGATGTGTGATGCCAGAATTCCTTGAACTCTCACATCAGAAGTATTTTGATATTCTTGCTTTCTGAAGAGGCATCTATTTTATGTTCAAACCAGCTGGCCAAATTAATTTACAGGGATATGACCCCCTCTCTAGGATTACTGAAAAGTAATCCTAGAAAAGCCATGATCACCTTAAATGAAGAAAAGACCTTCTGAGTTAAATTTTGTACCGACTTCATATCAGAAAAAGTGTTCTTGCATAGTAATCCAGACTTAACACAGCAAATTCTCATTAGGAAGCCCTATTTATAAAACTGTATAATATACATCATATCATATATTATATAAAATAATCACACACTATATACATACACAGCATTTGACATTTGCCGCAACAGTTATAAAAATACAACGCCTATTTTTATCTCTCACGCTCTCTCATACACTCTTCTCATTCACGCATATTACTCAGGTGAACTGCACCTCTGGGGCATCTCCTCCTCTCTTTTCAAAGGAGCTTTCAATTTCTATTAGGACACCTTTAGCCCTTTTCCCTACTCTTCCACCCTTTCCCCAAATCGGTGTTTCCAATTCCTGGCTCAAGCTAGCTAGGAAAATGATTTCATATCGCCATGGGGCAAATGTAAATTTAAAATTATATGCCTCTGATTCCTGGAAAAGTTTTACAAGTATTGTTTTATTTATAACTGGGAGAGGAGGGAAACGTGCAGCTAGCCGTGTGACACAGACATCACACCCCCAGTTATTTCTGAGGTACAGGCAGATTTCTTAAAGCTACACATACAGCTATTGCATAACTCAGTAGCAAGTTTGACACCACACTTTAATAGCACAGGATAGAACTGGGAAAAGGCATGAAGCAGGGGCATTACCCGTTCCGCAATACCTCTGTCCCAGAACCTTCGCTTTTGTCCCTACCTGCCAAGTTCCATAGTATATTAAAATACAGTATAATCATGGTAAACTGTGGGAGGCCCAAGAAATAGGATTCAGTTTTGAAGGTTGTTCCTAACATAAAGGAATGCTAACCTATTTCATCAGAGGCCTCAACATCTATAGTTGATTGTGTCATGCTCCAGTGTATTTACAAAAGAGGCAAGGTTCAACATCATTTCTCAACCAGCCTCAACCATACTGGTGAACAGTATGCAAGTACTTTATACATAAGATGTGTCTGCACTCCTTGTTTTTTCAGAATGCAATCCTAGACAATTACCAACAGTTGGCGCAATGTGCCCTCATCTCCAAACTCATCTCTGGTAATTACTCAACTGAAAGTAACAACATAAAAAGTACTAAAATGCTTGTGATTAATCTGTGCAAATATTCTGAATTTTCTCTATTTTGATTGGTCTTGTTTTACTCTAACCTTTTTCCTTTTTTGAAGTTTTCTGCTTCTATTCATGCCTTTACTTATTAAAAATTCCTAGTACTAGACACTAAGAACTAGGGAGGAGGCACTATTTCCAATCCAGCATCATTTGAGCAGCTTTCTTATCTCACAGGCAAATTTTCCTTTACACCCCTACTATTTATTTATTTATTTATTTATTTATTTATTTTTGGCATAGCACCTTACCCATGCCAATTAAAAAAAAGTAAACCAACCAAAGGCTACATTAATGGAGCACCAGGAGACAAAATGAATGGCAATAAGAGGCACTGGCACAGAACAGTCATGGATAACACTTCAGCCATCCAGGTGTAAGGGCTACTTATATTTCTACCAATGATTCTTGCTTGATTACACTGCCCATTTCATGCCTCTTGCTATCTGGAACTAGCATGACAAGAGCTTCACACTCCAATCACCGAGAACTACTCAATGTTCATAATAAGATTAATATAGTTGGCCCTCCACATTCACTAGGGTTAGGGGCACAGGACCCTGCAAAAGAAGAAGTGTAAATATCAAAATGTTTGTGTGCCTGTGGCAAAGGGGCTGAGGCACGGTGGGGAGAGTGGGTACCCAGGTTCTAAGCCAGGTCAGAGAAAGGAGAGACAAAGGGGGTGGGGTTGGCATTGTGGCCTTATATTTCCTCTCTTTTTCCATCTCCTTCTGTGGACATGGTGGTGGTGGGGCATCACGAGAGGGTTTGTGGGGCTGAGAAGTCAGGCTGTGACCCATCCTTAGCTGCCCAGGAAGCGGCTATTGGAGTAGGAGGACCAGAAGCAGGTTTTGAAAGGGCTGTGCAGTTGGAGCTTCCAAGGGGGAAGGCTCTCCCAGAAAACAAGCCCTTGAGGTGGTGGTGGGCTAGGGGTTGGATAAACTCCCAAATAATCAGATCTGAGAAACCGAAACCCGCAAATGTGGAGGGCTGACTGTATTTCTACTGCATACTCAGTAGCTTCATTGTAGGTTGTTTAAAATTTGATCTAAATAATTTTACAAATATTCATTAATATTAAACTATTATTAATATTGGAACTGTTATTATTTGGAACTGTTTTGCTTCCATCTGCATTGGACCATCCTGTTTATATTTCCCCAGAATGTACATTATAGACATCAGAGCAATCTGATGTTCTAGGTATAAAATATTCAAATAAGCATATTCACTAATTTTTCAATCATACAGCAACATTATTTTTCTATGGAAAATATTCTTAATATGTTTCCCGTAGTTGTTACATACCTTCAGATAGCCATAATGGTTTTACCTTGGGGGAAGTAAGTAAGAATTTCTCAAGGCATAAATAATATGAAAGGCATAAGGCTTTTAAAAATATACATTCATAGGACACTATTATCAAAAAATAAATAGCAATTTTTATAATTAACATCCTGTTGTCAGTCCCTTTCAGTGATTCTGCTGTGCAGTTACTGGCTTTAAGTAGGCAACATCAGTCTGAATCCTTAGGTTTCTTGTATCTGGAGTGGCTGAATACTCCCCAAATTGTCCAATGGAACACCATTTGAAGTCCCTTCTGTCTGTTCACTGAAGTCTTTAGAAAGAGGCTGAAGAATAAGGGGGCTCCAGCTTAACATGTGAGTAGATGTTTCCAAATGTGCATTGTTATCTGAAAACACAAAACAAAACAACTATTAGCATTCACTTATAGACTATTTTCAGAGCCAGCATGGTGTTGTGGTTTGAGCACTGGAACACAGCCCTGGAGACCGGGGCTGATTCCCCACTTGACCATAGAAACCCACTGGGTGACCTTGGGCGCATCACACACTCTCAGCCTCAGAAAACCCCATGATAGATTTGCCTTAGGGTCACCATAAGTCATAAACAACTTGAAGGCACACAACAATGTACTACTTTTACAAGTCCAATTATCATCCAGATGCCAAAAGGCTCACGCAAGTCCTGACTGGCTGAGAGGCAAGACTGACATTTGCTGAATCAACATCTCTTCCAGCCTCCCCACCCTTTCCCGAAGCTCTTCTGCCTAAGCAGCAAGACTGATTAATCTTAGTTGCTGAAATATAAGATCACAGCCAAAGGTGGTCCTGGCAGAGATTTAAATAAATTAGCACAGCGAACAGAATAAATCAATCATCACAACATAATCTGAGGAGAGTGTTGGATGAAATCCATTTTGAAAAAAAGAAGTTCAAATGTTAGCAAAGCACCCCAAAGGCACTGGAGCACTGGTTTCCATGTTGTGTACAGAGAACCACAAAACACTGAAGTATTTGATCTCAGTCTAATTTTGGTTTACATGGGGTCAAGTTATGCTGTTTTGGTTGTAAGCAAACAGCAATCACCTGGAAGCCAACTATATTTTTCCAGCTTCCCAAAACCTCAGCCTACCTTCTCTACAGTCTGTATTTAGTATATTCACATTTTCTTGGCAACAAGATTCCTGAGGAGATAGGGGCTCCACTTTCTCCTTGCCTTCTTCCTCTGTCTCAATACTGCATCCAGGGACTGTGGATGCTAAGCACATGGCAACCATTACATGATTCAACGGTTTCATTTCTAAACTGTCCTGCTGATAAGGTGCTACGATAGGCATCACAGGTACAGCGCTGCTGTCAAAAGTGCCACTGGTTTTAGTGAAACACCTACAAAAAGAAATCAAACAAAAAACACAGAAAACTGAACTTCATACACAATTATGTTTTGTTAACTAGCTGTGCGTTATACTTTTTTTTAATCATCACTTGTCAAGTGCTGTGAATTATATGTTTTTCAGGAGGATAACTTTGGAAATATAGTAAATGAGCTTCAATGTAAGTCTGGTTTTTGAACTGGTAAGTGAATCTCTGTTCCAGGATTGATGATGGAGAGATTACACAGAATTCTTCACCACTGAAAACTAGAAAGTGAGAACACAGCTTCTGACTTTTCCCAGAAGGAATCTTCAACAATTCTCATTCTGGATTGTGAAAGGCTAGTGAAGCAGGGAAGGAAGTCAGTTCCTTATAAGCTGAAGCTACTTAATGTCTGAATAACAAAAAAGGCAGCTTAAAGCTAAAATCCTCTGTAGACATACCCATCACTAATCCAATGTATTTGGGAAACTGCCAGCACTATAAATGTTTGCAGCTGGAGCACTAGGTTCCAAGGACACTGAGGTGGTTATCAACATGTTTTTTTCAACATTCATGGTAAATGCTAACAAGCACTTACCATATTATTTATAATCAAACACAAATTTAGTGAAAAACCACATTATCACACATCTATTCAAGCAAGATGTATGAACTAAAAGTTTGTGGCCAAAAACACATATACTATACTATAAAAAATATGCCCTTTACACTAAAAATTAATGACAGTAAATATGACTCAAAACATATGTACTATTAAAAATGTCCATTAAAATATAATGATACTGAAGTAGTGGAAATATTATTTTATTTTGATCCCTCATTCCACTCTCTCCTTTAAACGTATATAACACTTATGGCTGACAGCTTATCCTCCACAGGGATGGCTGTAAAGGTACCTGAATATACAGGTTACAGTAAGAGCTTTAATCAGAGGAAGGCAAAAGCAAACCCACTCTGAACAAATCTCAACAAGAAAACCCTGTGATAGGCTCACTTTTAGTAGGAAATGACTTGAAGGAACATAACAACAACAATAGCAAGAGCTTCTTCCACCAAGCAGAGGAACTACTGGGGTATATTTTGACATCTTCGTTCAATTTTCATGGACTTCATGGTTTGGTTGCTCTCACTAGTTGCCGCATATAAAAGATATAATTAACATGCAGCACTGCCTTAAATATTTCCTTGGCAATCACACCAGTTATTGTCAGTGGCTGTCAAAATGCATTCTGAAGCTATACAATATTTAGTTTTGCAGAACTGCAGTTTATTATTTAGAAATTTCTTTGGTCACAGAAGAAGAATTATAATTACAAATACTTTAATAAAGTGTCAACAACATAATGAGCACTTTACAAAAACAAGCAAGCAAGCAAATATCTGTCTGTCTGTCTGTCTGTCTCTTTTAAAAATCTCCCTGCTACAAGACAATTATTTAAATATTGTTTGCTGGGAAGACAGTATAGAAAGGGGGGAATAGAAGAGGGAGAAGTTAAAAGTGATTAATGTGAACTGATTAATTAATATGAGCAAACAGACACACATAGATGTTGTTCTGCATGGTGATGAGGACTAAGAGGTTGGACCATAACAGAGGTATGAAGACTGTGAAGTGACAATGAAAAGAATCTGGATAAAATTCATTTACACAAACAGTATGCTCATACAGGCAACCACAACTTTGAAGATTGTTCTTTGAAAGACATGCCAGTTTAGTATGTTCTCTCCTTTAAATATATTATAGCTTTCAGAATGCCTCAACTTTACCTCAATAAACAAACAAACAAACAAACAGAGACCTGAGCTCATTTTTCATTATAGGGGAATAATTATAACATAGTAGGTCTCTTAACTCTGTATACAATGCAAGAGTGTATAAATAATAGAGAGCAGCTTATATCCTGCTGTATGTCAACACCTGTGGAGTGGAATAAAAAACTCAGCAGGAATACTATTGCTTCTCCATATCTCTGTCACTCTGAGTCTCTTGCCTGGTTAAATTTAACAGGGACTACCTGGCTGCTTGAAAGATTGACCCAGAAAAACAAAAACTCAGCAGCACGTTCTGTAGCTGCTGCTTGAACAAGATACCAAGTCAGGCTCACGGAGGGAAGAGATGTTCCAGGCAATACTTGCTTTACTCTTCTTGTGGGCAGTATCGTCTGCCCCTGGGACACCACTATCCCTTTAGCCTTTTTACAGTCTCCCAGGAGGCTCCAAATCCACAACTCTAGAATCCATGCATTAAAATTCTCAAAATCTTCCTCCTATGTTTACTAAACAAAGGAATGTTTATTTCGTTGTATTATATTCCTCATTACTATGTTGCTTAAGGGCTGTCATTTCCAGATGGACCCTACACAATTCTACCAAGTTACAAAACAGAAGCTAGTACTAACCAATTAACACAGGGAAGTCTCCTCACCCCTGGTTAACCTGGATGATGAAAAAACCTGTTAGAACTGGGAAGACAACAAATGTAGTAGAATATGGTGCAAAAAATGTAAAGGCAAAGATAAAAATGCTCTCTATGGCTACACTACAAGAGCAGACATCCCTCTTCACATTTTAAATAGAATTACAAGAACTAGAAAATCTGGCTTTTTATAACTAGGGTGGAAGTACAAGCTCAAAGTATGTTGGTTCACTTCCAACTTGAACCTATGCTGAATGGTTGAATGCTGCAGGCTAGAAATTAACATTTATTTTGTGTGTCTAAAATACTCACCATCTAAACATTCAAATGACTCAGAACACAGGCAACTACAAGAACAAGTTGTGCAATCCTGTGATTGCTCTTACAGGAGTGTTCAACACAAAAAGGCTAGGATGGCAGCAATGCATAAATACCAAGAAAAAATTAGAACAGACAACAATCTATTTTAGAAGCCGTGCTTACTTAAGCTGACAGCAAAGGAATTAAGAAAGGCTCAGGCCTAAGCCATTTAATTTCTGACTGTTTTACACTGAGTGGGAAGAAGTTTGCTACATTTTGCCACAAATAAAACCCTAAAGGGTTTGCATGAGGGCTTTTCCTTTACTGCATGAACCGCTATGCTCAAAATATACATCTAACACAAGGGGTGCATTTTATACATTACAAGTGGGATTATTAATTCAGGTTTATTTTAAATAGTGTGAATAGTAAAAAGTTACTGTTGATGTGCAAATACTGAGTTTATTTGATCTAAGGCCCCAGCAAGGTCAGCAGTGTGCAAAAAATGCCCAAATTAGCTCTAGTAGTCATTCTAGGTATTCCATGTGTTTCTCCTGATAGACAAGGCCTTCAAGCCAGTCAGTGTGCAAATGTTTATTAACAGGAAGATGCAAAAAGGCAAGGTCTAAAGATATGCTAACAGCCTCCATCCATGGGTTAGGATGTTCAAATTCTCTCCTCCACTGCACCCCTTCATGTTCTTCAGAAGTCATTCTTGAAAGTTAAGAGTCTCTCTGTAGCAGTCAGATGCAGCAATGCAAGCTACAGTTGGAATGGGCATGTTACAGAATTCTTGTGCATGCACAGAAATACTTGTGACACATGACTCCTTAATATTTTGGTGTGAGTTTTTAAATAAGAATTTAAATATTTATTTATTTAAATATTTGAAGGATGATGAGAAGATTCAGCTTCTTTTATAGCAGAGGGAAGTTAAAACATCTAATGACCGCATCTTATCCAATAACATCAGTGTTCAGATGATCTTTACTCCTACTAGTTCTACCCATGTTTTCATTAAGCTAACCAGAACACTTTAAAACTATGCACTTGAAATTCTTCAGTTTTCATAGCTGCATGCTGAACTCAGCTCATATAACAATATTTACAAGAGCAAAAAAATCAAATGAGGCTGCTTACCTTTAGGTCAAGAAACAGTTGTAAATTTTTGTACACCTAATGCTTAGCATTGGATAAAGGGCTGTGCTTACTTTGAAGAGATAATAATCTAGTTACGCATATGGCCATACTATTTTAGTGTGCCTTGCAAATTATGTACCCTAGGAAACCATGCCTGCCAATGTCACAGAACTTTTTCAAGACCAGTATGCACAGCTGTATTTTGTACAGTAATAAATTGCTTATTTTAGGATGAATTATACTTATTTCAAGAGACATGGCTCACAAAACAGAGATGGTAGCATAAAAAAAATATTAGCACAGGCAACACCTTTGTGGCAATGAATGGTTTTTATGTAAATCTGAAGATAATGTAAACCCTCACTGAAGTGTTGTTTAATATCTGGTTGTCATGAATCCTGACCTGGGTTCTACAGAATGCCCCTACCAAGCTGGGTCTTCTCTTTGGAAGAAAACAGTGTTATTAAAGCAGAAGCTTTTCACTTTTCTTAAGATAAAGTTTCATACTGAACTGTGCAGCAGGAGGTGATGAAGAGACACCTCCTGAAAGAGGCAATTCTTTTACCTGATGCTACCTTCTGAAGATTAAATGAGATGCTTAGCCTGTCATTTAGCTGAGGCCCATGGAAAAAGATGCTCAGGCACCTCACACAAAGATAAGTATACAGTAATTCCTTTTAAAGATACCGATCAAACCATAATACTTAGATCTCAGTGCCTCATTTTTCAATGCCAGTTCATGAAGCCCAGAATTCTGCATCATAACTACTTTCCTACACCAAAATTTGGCCAGTGAAGGAGTTAACATTTGCAATTACAGATACACAAAAAGAACCATATTTTCTCTACTTGCTCTGTGCAGAAATTGAAAGATGGCAGTAGCCTATTTTGAGGTCTTACATGTGCAAGGGAAGAAGGAAGACTGGCTTGACTTACTGGCCTGTTGCATTTCTATACGATGTAAGGAGTGAAAAACCTACATGAGGCACTGCACGTGCTGCATCAACTGAAAGAAGACTAAAACATGCAATGCTGAAGGAAGAACAAAGAGAAGGGAACATGGCAGCCTTATACCTCCTGTGCTAATCACAATACTAACTGGGTGATGAGTATTGAGAAAGGATACTTCTGACTGATGCTCATCCCTTGGCATGGTCTGAAATACCTCTTATACAACATACTCTATGTGTTATGTGTTACATATATACTCTATGTGTTATATAGTATAATATTTATCTGTTCAAACTTTATATATAGTAATATCATCATTCTTTATTAACAACTTCCTAGACAGACAGTTTTCTTCCTATCCTCATTATTGGCCAATCTAAAAATGCTTCTGTTCCTTGTTATGTTTCTTTTCAATCCTTTAAAACAATTATTTAATTCTCCCCCATTTATCCTCTAAATACCTGCACAGGCAAGCCCAGTCTTCTTTAAATTTGTCAAATGTTCTGTCTTTTAGAAACATGATCAATTTATCCATTTCCATGATGGCATGTAATTCTATCAACCAATCTTCTATTTCCAATATCTTATCCTCTTTCCATTTTTTTTTGTATATAAGATTCTAGCCTTCATGATCATACATAATAACATTTTCCAGTCTCACCTTTCAACACATCCTACAAACATATTAGCCATATTTTGTAGATACAATTCTGGCTTCATTGGAAAATGTTTCTTTAATATCCTTGTAATCTTATTATGAGCTGTTTTCCAATATCTTTTAGCCATATCACATTGACACCAACAATGATAAAAAGTCCCCTTTTTTGCTTTGCATTTCCAGCACTTATCACTATAGCCTTTGTATACATTGGCTAACTTTGCCAGTGTCAAGCCATCTATATCATAATCTGTAATAATTGTCTTTCAAAAGTTGGCTCTTAATAAATTTCAGATTATCCCATGTATTCATCCAATAGTCCAGTTGGAGTGTATGTCCAACACTCTGGGCCCATTTCATCATACAATTTTATATTATCTCTTGTTCATTTTCCAATTTCAGTAGTAATTTATATATTTTAGCAATACTGTATGTGCTCCCAGTTTTCAAAGTATATCTAGTTCATTACTTGTATTATCAAATGTTTTCTTGTTTAAATCTCATATAAAGTTGTCTATAGGAGCTATGAACAATCCACCCCCTTTCTGTAGTTTTTCCTTCATTTAAAATGAAATTCATTCTCAGTTTGACTTATGTTTTGAAAACTCAATGCTAAACAAAAAATACAGGAACTCTAGTATGCAGATAAACTAGCCTCATCCAAGTGCAGCAGTAAACTGGGATGAGGTTTTTAATTTTGAAGAAGTAGCACCAGATGCTATTGTAGTGGGCTCTAGACTAAAAGTATTAAAAAATGCAAACAAGTTACTATTAAACTGACAGATTCTTAGCATACCCATTTCCAGAAAACCATGTAGCATATTTTGTAATTAAAAAACAACAAGCAAAGTCTTCTTAAAGGCCACAAAATATATAGTTGTATCAAGTAACCTGAGGATAAACTTGGAAACTGTATTCTCACTTTATCCTCTTTTCTCTCACTGTTAGTATTCCAGTAGCTACCTGTTATTGTTCCGACAATTCCGGCAATTGGCACACTCTGAAGGATCTGTCTGAGGCACTGGTGTGTATATTTCACCACCCTATATAGAGAAATTTTATCACAATTAGCACACTTATATTAAGGATTCCTTATGAGACAACTAGACAACAGAGTACATTCCAGATTGTAACAATGGTTGAAGTTCATCTGAAAGACAGGACATACAGGAGTCCCATAAGTTCTGTTTTGCAAAAGAAAAATTTCAGTGACAGAGCAAAGCAAACAGCTGTAGCTTAGTTATGAACATGGCAGTCTATCTGGCCCTGTTTTTTATCTTCAAATTCCCAGAATTAATTTAAGAGAGATGAAAATGCTATACACACCATACAAGTAAGCTCCTATTCATAGGAAACTTGTGTCTGTTTGTGGAGACAGGATGGTGTGTGCGTGTCACTGATGAGACAAAATAAACCTGTTCCATTTACTTAAAATTACTTTGATTAGATCAGCTTGGTTCACAAAACTAAGTTTTGAAATGTTCTGTGTTTGTACAGATGCAATAATTCATCAGCCAAGAGTGATGGGGTAGAGGAGGGATTTTGAGCTGTTGGTCTTGGCTGAAGCATCCTTTGCAAATAGAACTGCCCAGATTAACACATACCTCACTGCTGAATACTAGCTAGATGTAGATTTGAGGAACATTTAAAAGTGGGCAGTATGGGTGGTTATAAAACTGTGTTTTAACTATTCAGACCAAGAGTGTAAAATATAAGTTTTATATCCAAAGCTGAAGATGAAACTAAGACTGATCCTATGACTCTTTTTGGTTTTCCCACACCAATGAATTCTGGGAAATGCAGTTCTGAGAAGGAGCCAGAGAATTCTAAGAGAAAGTACTGTGCATACACACAAAACTCTAATTCTACATGACTACTTAGTCTTCATGTATTGCTATAAGATAAAAGAGACAAATTAGAAGCTTAAGGGTAGATTCTGATTTTTTAGTTTGCATTCTGGTATGGTAGACAGCCAAACAAAATAAACATGGCTTTCACTAAATTTGAGCAGTGTGTGTCTCTTACGTTCAATACATCCCATTTAAAAAGACCAGGGAAACAGAAGTCTATGCTTTGGAGCATTCTAAAGGGATGCATACTGAACTACACATGAACTTCAGATGTGATTAAAAAGGTTCAATGGTTTTTTTCTTGAAGTGTAAATATAAAAGTGAGAATAAGGCAGATAAAGGGAGAGGGAAGGGAAGAACAGGTTGCTACCTGTAACTGTGGTTCTTCGAGTGGTCATCTGTGCCCTCACACATTGGGATCTTTGTGCATGCGCGGTAGCGTTCGGAAAGTTCTAGAGCTGAGCAGCTTGGCATACTGAGCATGCTCAGCCTGCCAAGCTAATGGTCCCTCCTCAGTTTCGAAGTCCGCCAAAGCAGGACCTGAAGAGGGGAAGGCTGGGCGGGTGTGTGTGAGGGCACAGGTGACCACTCGAAAAACCACAGTCACAGGTAAGCAACCTGTTCTTCTTTTTCGTGGTCTCTGTGCCTCACACATTGGGAGACTGTGTAGCTTACCAGTGGACAGTGGGTTAGGTCCTAGAGAACGGAAGACAACATCGCACGGCCAAAGCGGGAATCCTGTCAAGCCTGGCACTCCAATGGCGCACAAAGGTCAGAGGTCGTGACCAGGTAGCCACACAACAAAGCTCTTGCAGGTCAACTCCTCGAAGGAAAGCTGCTGAAGAGGCCACGGCCCTAGTGGAGTGAGCACGGAGCAGGGCTGGTGGAGGCTGCTTAGCCAGTTCATATGCCAGGAGAATGGTCTGGGCCACCCACTTGGAAAATCGTTGAGTGGACACCTTATGGCCCTTCCGATGACCACCGTAACAGACAACAGGTGAGGAGTCTGACGAAAGGACAAGATCCGATGGATGTAGAAGGCCACAGCTGGCGGGTGTTGAGGGAATGAAGAGATCTCTTGAGAGGCATAGCCGGATCAGGGTAGAAGGTAGGAAGGATGACATCCTGGTTGAGATGGAAATCGGAAACCACCTTAGGCAGGAAGGAGATATCTGGACGCCTTGTCACGATGGAAGACAAGGAAGGGCTCATCTCATCATAATGCAGTCAGTTCACTTGCCCGCCTAGCTGAAGTGACAGCAACGAGGAAGGCTGTCTTCAGTAGCCTGTCATTAGAAGTGGCCATAGGCTCAAAGAGCAGTCACATCAATTGAGAGAGGACCAAGGACAGCGACCAAGGCGGAAGCGGTGGAGCGACCAGAGGATAAAGGTGTTGCAGACCTTTCAAGAATTGCTTGAGGGTAGCATCATGGAAGAATGCAGCAGAAGGAGTGCCATGCGGTTGGTAGGCTACAATGGCCGACAGGTACACCCAAAGGGATGAAAAGGCCAGGCCCTGCTCTCGAAGGTGCAGAAGGAAATGTAGCACGGTAGGCAGGGCGGCCGGCGATGCGGGTTCGTGATGAGCCTCAGCGAATGTCAAGAACCTCTGCCACTTATAGCGGTAAGACCGATGCGTAGACTCCTTCCTGGCAGCTGTGAGGACATCCTGAATAGCTCGTCAAAGTGAGAGAAGAGGTCTGGTGTTGATGGAAGTGGCAAGGCACGGTCGCGAGCAGCTGCGAGAAGGGGGCCAAACCAGTGTTGCCTCGGCCAACACAGGACCACCAGGATGACATTGGCATGATCGGAGAGGATCTTCGCCACCACTCGAACTAGGAGCAGGTGACCACTGCTGCCGCCATGTAGCCGAGGAGTTACTGAATCCTCCTTGCAGAGACCATCGAGACACGGAGGGTAGTGGTAGCAGCTGGCACAGGGTGCAGGCCCGTTTCAATGGAAGAAAGGTCCTGGCCGCAACAGAGTCCAGAGTGGCACCGATGAAGTCCAGAACACGGGTTGGCTCGAGGTGTGACTTCTTGGGGTTCACTCTGAGGCCAAGGCTGGACAGAAGAGACAGTGTAAGGTGAATGTCCTCGTATAGTTTCTGTTTGCAGGGCACCACAAGCAGCCAATCGTCCAGGTAAGGGTATACCATAATGCGCTTTGTCCGGAGATACGATGCCACCGGGGCCATACATTTGGTGAAGACACTGGGCATGGTGGAAAGTCCGAAAGGCAGCACCTTGTACTGGTAGCAAACACTGTCGACCGCGAATTGCGAATCGATGGCGTAACCAAGACGGACGATGGAAAGAACCCAAGAGCCCGTGGTGATGTGACGCCACTCGCCAAGATGACGGGTCAGAACTGGGCGATCGACAAAGGTGGTAGGCAGATGGAAGAGTGGATGTGGTGGCGACCTGTGGCAGAAGTCAAAACCATGACTTCACTGTGGATGAAGACTTCTCGGATGATGGTTGCCGCTTTCTCAGAGTCCTGCGGGTCAAGGACGGAAGTGAGGACTGAGTTGATGTTCGGTAGGGTGAACAAGATTGGCACGAATAAGTCGACCGATGCCAAGAGGAGCAGGAAGCAAAACTGCGACAGGACTGCGGCGTTTGATGGATCTCCATCTGCTTCGCCATGAGACGCGCCTTTCCAAGATGATCCATTGCGTCATCTGTCATCGCATGGAACAGTCCCTGTCCATCGAAGGGTAGGTCTTCGATGCGCTTCCTGCTGTCTTCTTGGAGGCCTGCTGAACATAACCAAGCGAATCGGCGAAGGGTGACCACGCTGACCATCACCTGGGCTGCTCCCTCAACCACGTGCTGGGAGGACAGGATCTGCTGGTTGGACAAAGCGACCGATTCATTATAAAATTGAATGGCGCTTGTCCTATGGTTATCTGGGAGATGGGCTAGCAGAGGATAGAACCTGTCCCAGATGTTCCGTTGGTAGGCGGCGAGGCAGGCCTGGGTGTTCGATATCCTCGCAATCAAGGAAGATGCAGAGTAGAAGCACCTCCCAAATGAGTCTAGCCTGCAACCTTCCTGATCCAGTGGAGTGGTATGTGCCCTCTTACCACCTTTAGTTTGGGAGGACTCAACCACGATAGAATTGGGCACATGGTGGTTAAATAAGAAGTCGACATCCTTCTTCTGGGTTCTATACAGGTGCTCCAGGCGATGAGGTATTGGTTGCAGGGAGGCTGGCTGGGCCCAAGGATGCTTCAATACCTCCTGGAGAACAGGCAGTAACGGTATGGGTGTTGCAGATGGTGGGCGAGTGTCCATGTAGTGGAAAACCGGGTCTTGCACAGTTGGAGCCGGTCCCAAGACATTGAGGCCAAGGGCATTGGCCATGTGCAGTGGGATGTCCGAGACTTGTTTGACATCCTCGGGTGCTGAGTCCGGTGTGGGCTCTCTGAAAGCCAGCGTGGAGATGAGTACGACTCAGGTGTGGAGTCGCCTGAGTCCGAGTCCGACTTGTAGGAACGTGAAGAATGTGAAGGTGGCCCTTGGTCTGGAGGCAGCAGAGTAGCAGCAGATGGAGGTGGAGCAGACGTAGATGATGGTAACGCAGATGGTACCGACGGTAGGAGTACCAGCGGGGGTGCCATCGTGGTTGGTGCCGGTAGAACAGCAGGGATCGGCCGCAGGATCGATTGAGTTGAGATCGGCACCATCGATGACTGCTGAGGCAACGGATGGGCCTCTGAGGTTGGCCAAGTAATAGCAGCTGTAACCCAAGGAGGTGGTGATACCGGCAGGTAGCATGGAGAGCGGTTCCTCGACCTCCGATGATAATATGGAGACCGTGATCTTGATCAGGATGGAAACCTATGGTATCGGGGCGTTGGGCGGTACTGCGACACTGAGAACAGTGACTGGGACCGACGGCGATATGGTGACCAGTGACGGATGTCAGCATGGTACCGGTCTCTGTATGCAGTGGAGTACGAATAGTATGATGCCGGCTGCTCCCGCCACACATGCTTGTGGCCGTAACAAGCAATATATGAAGCCGATGAGAACAGCGAATTGAGCCTTGTCCTAGACCTGCCACAATCAGATGTGGCCACCCGTCGCCACGGGGTTTGCTGTCTGCCAACAAGACCCAGAGAGTGCGCTGTACTATGTTGGGTGTGGTCACAGGAAGATGCCCTGTGGTGAGACGGAGCTTGCGGAGTGTCCAAAGCAGGGCAGGAAGGTTCCGGACGGTCCAGCCCATGGTCAGGTTGACTGTGCGGTAAGGCCAATGTGGCCAGCACAGGCGGATCGGGCTGTGCCTTAGGATCCTCCAAGGCCAATGGTCGCAGTACCACTAGGAGCTGGACATCGGTATGCTCCGTGGAAATATCCAGAGGGCTCTCCTCCTCAACTGCAGCCATCACAGGCTGTGTTGGAGGAGGCGTTGGAAGGCAGGATGGCCGAGTAGCTGGTGAAGGCGACCGATGTTTCTCCTTCTTCTTCTTCTTCTTCTTCTCCTCCTCCTCCTCCTCCTTGATCAGAGGGTCCGAAAAGAAGACCGCTTCCGTTGAGCCACCGTAAGGGGTTTGGAGGGTGGAGCCACCTGTGGGCCCGCAGAGGCATCGTGAGATGAAGAAGAGGCAACTGGCATCCTGGAAAGCTTCGAAATAAGCGGCAAAGCGGAGACTGGAGGTGGAGACACAGAGGACGGTACCGAGCCTGATGCCATTGAGGTCGGTATTGCAGCCGTTGATACCGACGAGGGTATGGTTGCGAGTCGCGTAACAGTGGAGGAACGTGAAGCCATGGAAGTAAAGAGGGCAGTGTTCTCAGTCACCTGCTCCTTAATTTTTAAGGCTTGCTCCCAACAGTGGGACTTCAACCTTGAAGACCCATTCTGTACGGTCTGTGCTGTAAATTCCCTACAAACAGAGCAGGCCTGCACATTGTGGGCCTCTCTGAGGTAGAAGAGGCACTTGGAGTGCCCGTCTAAAAGGGCGACTTTTCGACCACACAAGACGCAGAGTTTAAACAACGAAGACATAAGAATAAAGAGAGGGTTTCTCACAAAAAATCCGAAGAGGAAAAAAACGAAAGAAAACCGCCAAGAATAAGCTGCTCAAGCAGGATGACTGTCCGTTTGCTGTGAACACGCCGGCAGATGGAAGAAAACTGAGGAGGGACCGTTAGCTTGGCGGGCTGAGCATGCTCAGTATGGAAAGCGGGAGGGGTTCCCGCCAAGCTGCTCAGCTCTAGAACTTTCTGAACGCTACTGCACATGCGCGAAGATCCCAATGTGTGAGGCACAGAGACCACGAAGAAGAAACTCAATAAACCCCATTTTGGATTTATATCTTTGGAATATTCCCTCACACATACAATTACAAACTTGACCTCATTAATTTTCACAGGACTTGGAATCATTGATTGCTACGTGCTTATATTCTGCTAAATCTAGAATTAGTGTTTTGGTTGTCCTTTGAAAAGCATGAGTACTTCAATATTTAAGAGTGCTACAAGAAGAAAGCAAGATGAACACAAAGATTTAGAAGTTATTTGAAGTGGCACTTCTTGCCTGAATGCCAATATGTTTCTACATGAAATAAGATGCTTATGTTTGAATACAAAGCACACAATAGCTCCATTTCCCCCTCCCTCTGCACAGAAGCACACTATAGTTCTAGCATAACACACCTGTGGATGAAAAATCATGTCGTTTCAGCTGTATCAGGGATAACTGGGTGGATGGATGGACATAAATTTTGAACAAACAAGTAGTTCTTCCTGAAAACATGAAACTTGAGTATTTCTTTGGTACATGCAGACTCCTCACCACAGTTTTTCTCTCTCAAAGACATGAAGGCAAGTCTAGAAAGCAGACACCACGCTGTGGCAGGGCAAGACCAAAGGAAGGGATCTGGTGTGTGCGCGTTTGTGTGTGTGTGTGTGTACGTGTGTGTGTCCGTGTTAAAAACCCAAGTTTTTGGAACACCGAAATGTAATTAAGGTCATTGCTTAAAAATGAGTTCTGAAAAAGAGTTGAGGAAACAGTCCAGCCATAAAGCAACAGATTCTGCCATGGTTAAATCTGGGCAAATGGAAGAATGCAAGTGTGCCTACATGTCATGAATTCCCTAATCTCTCATTATAAGTTCATCAAGATCTAAAAATAATTTAAGCGAGTGGGAAGGGTGTCCAAAGCTTAAGTGGCATTACTATCATCATGATGTAAGCCAAACTGAGAGAGCCTGAGGAATAATTCTAGCCAGTTACTTTCTGTCATGAAGCACATCAAAGCAAAATAAAAAATGAACTAAGTTATTTTCCCTGTACCTATGCACTCCCCGCCCAAGCTAGCAAAGTATAATGGGTTGAGTGTTGGACTAAGAATCTGGAGACCTCGGGTTGAATCCCTGCTCAGCCATGTAAACCCACTTGTGACCCTCGGCAAGTCAGCCTCAGAGGAAGGACAAAGGCAAACTGCCTCTTAAAAAACCTTGCCAAGAAAACCCAGATTTGTCTTAGGGTTGCCATAAGCCAGAAACAACCTGAAAGTACTCTGCAACAACTATGCACCCCATTCCTAAGATATAACCTATTTGAAGTAGGGTGGGAAATCTAACCTACCACAAAGAAAGAAAAAAATTGCTCTGGCTTCAAAACCAAGCCAAGCAAGGTCTTTTCGTGGTAGTGTTCTCATGCTCCAATTTAATAGGAAAGGGTACAAACAGATGTTATCTCTAAATCAGAATACAGATAATGTACTATGTATACAGACAGTTGTTAAAATCAGTTTAACTTTACGAACAGTCTAGAGCAGAAGAGTCAGTGTTTCCAGAAGCAAAAGCATATCCATTGTGAAATATCCATCATGCACTCAAGGTCTTAAGCTAATTCATTTTATCTTTTTACAAAACATATGGGATAGATTTAAACATGAATGTTCATCTACTAGAAGTTATCAATGGATAACTTGCATATATAATATAAATAAAGCAGAAACACATCACAAACACAATGTCTCCCAATGAAGTCTTATTGTGAATGTATTAGTCTTGAAAACCTTGGAAGGGTCCTTAAAACTATGACAGTTGAAACAGAAAGTATGTGTCTGAATTTGTTTTATTTGGCTCTTTAGCCCACATTTTCAAGCCTCTTGAAAACCACAAGGATTACAAAGCACTTGTATTGTGAGTTAAATAACAGTTTTTAAAATTTGAAAGTTGCAATCCCTAAAAGTCTAGTAATAGTTCATGATATAGTTCAAAGATCAGAGGGAGGGGAACAGTTTGTCAATGAATGCACATGTTCTAAATTCAAAATACCAAATCAAAGTGTCTAAATTGAGATAACTTTTAAAGTGTGTTTTAAATTGTATGCCAGATCCTTTCATAAGGGCTTCAAATATTCAGTTCATAGGAAAAGTAAAATAATTCCAACAAGGCGATTCCAGAAATCCCAGTTTCAATAAACTGCTAGAATACAAAGACATTTGCAATTTTTGTTAAGCGGAGCACTTAAAAAATCTTCCCTAATATTCTCATGAATTCAGATGCTGAAGAACCAGGCTTATGAAGTATAGAGTTCACTTACATTTCCTAGGTGGTGGGTGTGTTCATATTCCATGTGTGTTCTGGACAGGGAGCTGGTGTGTCCAGGGTAAACACCATTTCCTCCATTCACAACACCATTCATGATCCCATTCATTCCATTAGGAACCTTGTGATGGAGGTGAAGGCAACCATTGCTGTGATTTCCATTACCAATAAAGTTCCCATGTATGCTACCATTTATGCGACTTGTGCCTGGTAATGTGGTGTATTCAACCATTTGCTCATTGATGTCAGCACTTTGGTAGAGATAACCAGGAGGGTCATACTCTGCAAAAGCAAGAAGCAAGAAAATATCCTTAGCAATCAGAACAAAATTTTAAACTTTTCAAAAATAATTTGAAAAGTTCCAGATGGAGGAGGCTTTGGCAACTCTTCATGTACATTACAACACATACTGTAATCCAATACCATTTAAACAACAAACTACTGCTAAAGCAACTGGGTGAAACCAATTATGTATTTCTATAATTTGGTGATTCTTTTATTTAAACTTTGCATGATGACACAATACATATCACAAGATGTAGATATACAGCAGACCTGCCTCATACATGACCACTGCAAGCATGAATTTGTTTTCACACAAGGCAGCACATCCTTATAACTAAAATGGCAGCGACTGGCATGCACATCACTGCATTAGATATTATGGGATGTGAGCATTTGCATTTCTTCTTTTACACAAGGTCTCCTGGAATGGAACTCCTGAATATATGGAACACCCACTGTACCAAATAGAACTATTACCTTATGAAAAATTAATATATTAAATGAATTTGTAGAAACAGGAATGACCTCCCTCTCTTAAAAATATATTTTAAAGCAGATGTTAAGAGGTTTCCATTAATTATATCTATTACTATGCTTTTGAAAGAGAAAGTCTGGAATTCAATTAAAAATTGAAAATAAAGACAGGTTGTCAGGCTCTAACCACTGTATTTTCTATGAGGACTAAAATGCTCTTATAACTTTGTTTTCCTTGCTGCACTATATAGCCACTTTTATTTAGTAGTGACCTAACAGTGACTGAATGACTGAATAGATGCTGAAGCTTAAGATTAAGGTGACTTAGAGCCGGAAGCAAGGGAACTAAGAATATTAAAGGTGACATACTCTGCATGACATTTTGCTGGCAGTTTTTCCATAAACACATAGCAATGAAGACTATCAGAATGAGAACCATTACTCCAAGGACGCAGCCCACAATCAAGTATAGCATATCACTGCTCCGGACAGGACCAGTTGGTTGACCAGCATTGCTTCCAACACCACGGTCAGGAGAATTAGGTGGCGTACTGAGGTCCTTCACTGGATATTCTGATGCTCCAGGAGTACGCTTCACTGAGGGGGAAAAAGTGTTTGACAAATAAAAATGACAATTTTTATTCTGACAAACAAAAATCACTACTGTTATTCTGGCTACAAGCTGAAGTCCACAAACAGCTACAAATGATATGAACTTAAAATGCAAAGCTATGGGATACTGGTATAGATAGGAGGGAGATCTCTCCATTGGAGATGTACCAGCTGTACATCTGTACCATCTCCATACTTAGTCACAGGAGATTAACTGAAGTCATTTCTAAGCAGTAACAGAAATGAGTCAATTATCCTCATCCATATGCCCTTTCTACTCTTTTAGATGCTTGTTTCTCCATGTGTGAATGTGTGGAAGAAACTGAAGCATTTCATTTACAGCAGTGACAGGATATGTGGACTTGGGCTAGGGCTAAAAAGCATGATATTAGATTTTTGAAAAATTTATTTTTGAAAAGATTTTAAACCCTTGGGCGAGGGTTTAAAAGAATGATTACATGCACTGGATAAGAAGCCTCCTTATCCACTCTGATTTAATTCTGATAAAATATCAGTAAAATTCATAGCATGCAGAAAAATGGAATAGCTTCTCCAGGAGGTCAAAAAGCTGCCTAAATCTGCTAAAACACAGACACTTATTTTAAAATTTTAGTTATTCTATAAGAGGGGTGGGGTATGTGGCCTGTTAGACTGCAACTCTCATGATCCTTCTCCATTAGCTAGGAATTACAGTTACAGTTCAACGTTTGAAGGGCCAAACATTCTGCACCTCTAATCTATATGAAAATGGAGATTAGTGAGCAGCTAATATGCGTCCAACTATGTGCTATCAGAGTTTTTTTAAAAAACAAAACCTAACATCCCCTTCTCACCTTTGGTCTCACATATCATCACATTGCTGTAGTCACTTTCACCTCCTTCATTATAACACTGCATTTTAATATCATAGGATGTTTCAGGCTGCAGGTGGCTTATCAAGTGCCATTGCTTTGTGCCTAGAAAAGAAGAGGTATAGACAGACACTCTCTTTGTGAAATAATTTAAAGCAAACAGAAAAAAAAATGAGAAGTACAGAATGTCTTTTTTTTCACAACATAGATAAAAAATGGAAAACAGACTACTATAAAACAATCCTCCTTGGGTATTCCCCAGTCCAGCTACTATAATGGGTGAGTGTCTCAGCTAATGCCCAATGCCAAATCCTTTTAAGCTATTCTTGGTTTTCTACCTTTTTGCCTCCAAAGCAGGGCTAGATATAGTATGGGGGTGGGATGAGGGAATCAAAGTGTGTAAGCCAACCAGCACAACCTTGCTTTCCCTCCACATTTAACTTTATACATGGAACAAACATGAGTATAGGACTACTGTCCTTACTGGAACTGACTACACAGAGATCTCTACTGAATTAAGATAAAAGCATGCCAACATATGAAAGTCTGCCTCTTCAGTTACTTTGCCTCAAAGTCTTTATCAGTGTCCCAAATAAAGTCCCCCTTCATATCCTCTGTTGCAAATTTAAAATACAGGCTGAAATACCAAGCTAGTTTTCCCTAAGGCATTAATTTTTCTTTTAGCTGTATTCTACCCCAAGAATTCCTTTTCAGTAATCATATCAGATTTAGGTTTTCCTTCCTATTGTTATTAATTGTGGAACAAGCATTTAAATTCTGTTGTCCATCTGCTGTTAAAAAAAATTAAGCAACTGTCATGAGAATACACATTGCTTTTTTTTAAAAAAAAATACTATCTGCAGGAACTAAGTATGGAATGCAATGTTTCAGCACCTGAGATCATCAGGTATGGTGTTTCTGCTGAACAGGCAGAAAAGCAGGGAAGAACAGAATGCAAACATCTAGCTTTTTTAAAAGAGAAATAAAGTTAGCATGTGGCAGCACATACACAAAAAAACAGGAGTTTTGACCCAATATTAAGAGATAAGTTTGAACAGGAAGTGATAATGAAATCTCAGGCTATCAGTTACAAAAGCTTCTCTGATAGCTGAATGTTGGTAACTGAAAAATCCTTGGTCAAAGTCTGTTGTCTATTAAAATAAAAAGAATATGAGGTGAAATTGCAGTGATTCAAATGGCACAACATTTACCATATTCTCCCTAAGAATTTCCTTACACAGCTGAGACTGAGTGGTTATTACAATTAAAAAGTAGTTGTGCTTATTTTATGTAGTAAAGAAAAACTTGATACACACACACACTTCCATCAGCATGCAAATTTCTGTACACATTTTGGCACAGGAGACTAGCTGCTAATGGGTTCAGGCTTCCACTGAGATGTCAATATGCATAAACCTGAAAATCAGGAACAAGCAAATTTCACAGAACTGTGGAAGTCACTTAAACATTTATAAACACAGATTCTGTGTATCAGAAAGGCTAGAAATGGAACAGTCAACTTCTTCAGAGCTCCTTGACTTCAGTTAATTTCACTCAACACATTATAAACCATACAGCAGACCACTGCACACATGAATTCAAGCAGGATAGGTAGCTTACATCAGTCAAAGCCACCTTTTGCAATTCTGGGAATAGATTTTAAAACAGAATAATTTTTAAGTTGCACTGGCACATCAACAGGAGATTGCCAACTGAGAATGTCTGTCAGCGGTCAAGCAACTGCTGGCTCCTGGGTTAAGTTTTATATACTTTGGTCTATATACTAAGAAAGCCCCAAAACTGCATTAAATATTCATTTAATTTGAGCAGCCAATAATTTTTCAAACACATTTTACAGATTCAAGAAAATGAGGTGAATAAAGAACAATTAACACAACTAACAGTGAACACAAAAATGAGAAAACCTTTGTTGAACTTAAAAAAAAGTAGTCTGAGAAGGGAACTGAACACGCGTCACAAATTGGTTGGTGGAAACAACAGAGTAGGAAATTACTTAGATTGAACAGAACTATGGGCACCATAGTGGTTAGCTATTACTATAGTTGGAATAGAAGTCTTGATTACAATGGTAAAATTACCATATTACAACAATGGTAGAATTCTAAAATCTAATCTCCCTTGGAATAGTATGAAGGAAAAGCTTCACCAGTTTCAGACATGTAATTTGGTTAGTCCTGACCACAATAGATCCACTGAATCAATGGATGTGATATAAATGTTGACTTTTTAAATTCTCACTGATTCAGTGGTCTTGCTCTGTTTCAGAGCAACAATTAAATTTAGGCTGAAAAGGACAGATTTAGGCTACCATTGTTTTCCTAGTGCCTTCCTCAGGTCAAGAAGGGAAGGGAAAAGAAGGGATTCCTCACTAATACCCTCTAGCATGACACTTTAATTTTCTTATGTGTGATTGTCCCTTTGTCCACAGCGAACAGCTTTTTGTACACCTTCTTGATTACAAATTCTTGATACAGCACCAGTGACTGATGCCTTGGAAGAGAAGAAATGTAGCCGGAACAATAGTTTATAAAATCATTTGGCATATCTTACCTTCTACAACATCCCTCTTGTAATCACTGTCATTGTCACTATCTGTTGGACGATAATAGATGTAAAATCCTTGAATGGGTGTGTTGTTGTTACTTGAGGTAATATACTAAAAAAGAAAGATTGAAACAGAGCAGGGGTATGTGAGTGGGGTGGTGATGGGTAGCTGGCTAATAGACAATGTAATGTGGCCATACTGAAACTTAAAATGGATGCTGAAACAATGAAAAACGATGTAATATGGACAGAAGTGAAGTTCCAGAATTTTAATTAGTTTAACTGTATTCTGATCACAGACAGAATTGTAACCTTTGATTCATAAGTTATTAAGAACTGAAACACGATGCAGTCATCTAGACTTAACTGAATAAACAAACACAACATAGAGCAATTCACAAAATTACAGAAAAGAGGTAGATAACATCAGAACATAAAAAGGAAAAAGTCAAGAACAAATAAAAAAAAGAATAAATTACAGCAAACCAGAGTGCTTGGTCATGGAATACCTGACAAACATTCTAAATACATCGTGATAAAAGATGGAAAGGCAGCTTAAGTATAATTCTAAGTAGTCTCTCAGTAGTCATCTGTGTGTTCTGCACCTATGCACTAACTCAGTGAGGCTCAGCAACTTCCTCCCGTTCCATGTCTGCTGGGACAGCTGCACTGAGATGGAGACAGGGTAGGGCATCTGCCAAAATAGGTTCAATCATGGTCTCTTTTTGCAGCCAGAAAGCCTGTTTATGTCGTTCACAGAAACCATGAAAAAGAACCCACAAAATTTACACAAATGAAAGATATTTCCAGAGATAGCCACCTGTAGTTGGGAAATGGTAGGTTTTGTTATGGTATGGTAATAATTAAAGGGCCACCAATTTTCATAGAAAAAATTGCCAGTTTGATTATTTGATTCTCTGACACATGCCATCATTTTATTTCATAAATCTGTATCTCAAGTTGATTCAACTTAATTTGTTTCATTGCTATGTTCCTTCAAGTCAACTAGGGTTTTCACAGCAAGGTATATTCAGAGATCTGCCAATGTTTCTAAGGTTGAGAGAGTATAACTTGTCCAAGGTCATCTAGTGCATATCCATGGCTGAGCAGGGATTTGATCACTGGTCTTCTAGAATCCTAGTCCAACAGTCAAACCACTGCACCATGCTGGGTCAATGTTTAACTGAATACTAGAATTTAATGTGCCTCACTTCAGGCAAAACCTTTTTGTTAGAAGTGGGCACCACATGATCTGCAAGTCACAAGCTGTATTTGTGCTACAATCTCCTACTTCCCTCAAATCTATGGCACCAAAACACTAAAAGTCCTTAAAGCAAGCAAAAAATGCTAGCCTAAGGATCTGTTTTTTTAGAACATGTGTGGCTTCTCACTACAATTCTGCAGCAAACAGAGGTCCATTAGAACAAACACTTCCTATTTGTTTTAGTGCTTTTTTGCTATCTGCCACCAAATTTTGATAGCATGGTGGGAAGTGTGATCAGGCCGTCATGCCTAGGGAATGAATTAGCCACTAGACTAGCCAAAATTGCCCATGCTTTATATATTTGTCCCAGTCTCTCAAGTTTGCCATCACATTGCACCAGTGAACAAGCCCCAGAAGAGTAAACAAGTCACATATAAAATGGAAAAGTTATTGTATGCAACACAAAGAACACCCTGTTTACAATGCCATTTAGCATCTGAACAACGTAATCCAAGTGTTCAAGTTTTTCATACAATTACCAGTGGCCAAATGACTTATGCACCTTTTTGTTTTCTGCAAGCAAGATTGAAAATGGTAGAAACAAGAACTCTTATATGATATGCAAGTGAAACAAGTTGTTTCATAGTAGACATCTCCTTACCAGACTAGGAATCATTTAAAAAAAAAATGAAAAGAAACTGATACTTACTGTCCACTTTAACATAATCTGTGTGTCGCTGACTGCCTCAGTATATGCAATATGAGGCCCTGCGATAGGACGGTTGGAAAATCGGTTGGTGAAGCCAGCTACCTGATAAGGCCGAGATGCAGAACTTCGTGGACTCTCTCCGTAATTATTAATAGCAATCACACGAAATTTGTACAAGGCTCCTTTTCACATAGGGGGAAACAAGAAGAAAAAAAAAGTGGGAAAAGGAAATATCTGTTGATCGAATAAAAGCAAATACTAGAAAGCACAACAGAGGAAACTAACTGATCATCTAATTCTGGTCCAGATTCTCTTTTTAAGACCGGTTATCCTATATTTCTGCAGGGTTTAAAGGTAAGTGCCTCTCCCCACCTTTTTCCCTTGAGAAACTTCAGCAAAACTCTGTGTATTGCCAGATATACTTTGGGAAAAGACATGTCCCAAGTTTGTATATACTTCAGTCTAATGTCTCCTCTGTCTCTGAGTAAACAACATCTACCCTGCCAAAATACTAAATCAGATATTATTTTCTCCCAGCAAAAACAAAGTATGGAGGGCATGATGTTGGCCCCAGAAATTCACAGAGATTCACAGTCTCCACACTGAATTAAGATATTAATATTTGGTCAGGGATGTAACTTATGCTATGATGAAAATGCTGCTCACATTGTGACATAAGGCACGGAGGTGATAATTTTCCCGAATTTTTTTCTGGTTTTTGTAGACAATACTCATAGCTCAATAGAATGAGCTTGGGGCTACATTATAATTATACAAACATAACACCAATGTTGATTATGACCTCTTTTGTTAGGCAAATATATGCATATAAATACCTGGATCCAAATTGCGAACCTCCACTGAAAGTTTAGAAGGGGAGATGTTATCAGCTGCAACTAACCACTCATTGTTTCTGTTCATGCGTTTATACTCTACTTTAAAGGCAGTGATGGGCGATCCACCATTTGCACGTGGGATCCAAGTGACGTAAACAGAAGTCTCTGATGCTGTGGAGATAGTAGGTCGATCTGGTGCTTCAGGTACTAGAACAGAAAGTTAAGAAGGCTTTGTATGGGATTTACAATGAATTTCTGCACCTCCCATTTTGTTTAATCACATGTTTCAGCTAAGTTCAACAGAAGTGAATTAGGTATACAATTTCAGGAAACCCTTCCTTGAATGAAAATTTTGAAGATCATTTCGTTTGTTAAAGATGAAGAGAATTAAAGTGCCTTACCAAAAACAAACAAAACAAAAATCTATCTTGACAGCTTTAGTCTATTTACTATGCTGTATAGGACCCTAAACTATGGCCCTTTCTGCACCTTACCTTTTTGTGGCATTGGGGTACGGGAATCGCAAGAGCAGCCTCCAGCAAGAGGCTCTAGCGTCCCTGCTGCTTCAGCTCCGCATGAGCTGCCTGCTCGTGCGAGAGCCCTGCCTCTTCCTTTTGCAGTGCAGCCTGAGAGTTTCCCAGGCTGCGCTGGGACAGGAAGCGCGGTCGGTGTGGCTCCGGAGGCTCCGCATCCCAGGTAAGTGCATGTGGGGCCCAGGAGCAATGTGCGATTGCGCACCATTTTTAGCTTCCAGCTGAAAATGAAAAGGTGCGCGATCAGCGCCTGCCGGCCCCTGGAGCATTGTGCGATTGTGAGTGCGTCGTGCAGATCGCTCCTCACAATTGCGCGACGCTCCAGGCGCCCTTTCGCATGGCAAATGCCATGCGGAAAGGGCCTATGTCAGCACCAGTCTTAAGTACCTGCACACAAAAGAAACACAGAACTACACGGCTAAACTCATGATCACAGAAATAGTCACATAATCTGCTAGTTGGTACTGAAAGGAGCTCATCTTATTCCACAGAAACCAATCATCTGCAGAACAGAAGGTCTAAAACTGAAAATTCCTGGACTTGGGAAAGCTTTATTTCTATAGTTACTAAGTATTAAGATGTTTGAAAGCCCTCACTTAAAAATAAATTAGCTAGCAATAAAAACCATGCAGATTATATTAATACTTACTGAACTCACTTGAAGTTAGACAGCAGTGGGAACAGAAAGAATGGAGAGAGGTGGTATTAGTAAGGCGGATTATAATCATTCTGACAGACATAACCCTTAGGTTTTTATTGTATAGGCATACATACTTAAACTGTGTAGAGTATATCATACATACACACAGAGAAGTGTTTGATTTGGAAAAGAAAGATATAATGTTTACTACTTTTAAAACTACTTTCTAGCTGATTGTCACCCAGAAACAGTCTGATAATGTTTTTGAATAGTTCTTACATTGTTTATACAGGATACATGACATACACAAGCATTTAAAATTCTGTTTCAAATTGATTTACTGTAATAATTTAACTTACAGAAAGTTAAGTATCTGTAAAATTTAGCCAGATAGTGACAGAACTCTACATGAGCACATCTAAAAATAAACACAAGATTTTGAGCACAGAAAACATTTTCATGTACCATCTTCACTATATTCAAAATCATATAGGAATATGAGAGGGGTAACAGAGAGAGAGAGAGAGAGACAGAGACAGAGAGAAAGAGAGAGAAATCCTTGGTAAATAGCTAACCGCTAACATATATTGCCACCAAAATATAAGGTACATTTGACAACCCAACATAGTTCTAATATC
This sequence comes from Iguana delicatissima, assembly GCA_948472985.1. Taxonomy (NCBI): domain Eukaryota; kingdom Metazoa; phylum Chordata; class Lepidosauria; order Squamata; family Iguanidae; genus Iguana; species Iguana delicatissima. The sequence continues at coordinate 64,535 of CAOKZL010000909.1, forward strand.
CTATTGCAGGATAACGTAATGTCTTGCACAATAATGTGCCAGTCTAAAGGAGGATCACACCCTTTCCCTGCAAAAGATACATCTACTATATAAAAAGTCAAAGTTTGAGAGTTTGTCTGTTTGTCTGCATCAGGCAGGCCAAGACCTCATACGACTGGCTGTGTGAGGCGAGAACACTTAATATGATTGGCTGGCTGTGAAGATTCCATGGAATCCTGAGGCTGTCAGTTCAGGGAGGGGCCTTTAGAAAACTCAGCCAGAGAGCTCTTGAGCCTCAGGCCAGTGGCTGTGGAGGCAGGGCTGAGCAACAAGAAGAAGGGCAGTGTATTCCCTCAGAAATGAAACCTCTGTTACGTTGACAACTCTGAATACAGATTGGATTGGGGAATATGGGGATAAATTACAGGTACTGGAATAGGCTGGTTGCTATGGAGACGAGGCTTAACAGCAAGGATGAGGACAGTGTATTCCCTCAGGAACCCAATCTCTGTATGTTAACAACTCTGAATACAGACTGCATTGGGGAATATGGGGAAAAGTTACAAGTACTGGAATAGGTCGGATACTATGGAGACGAAGCCTAGCAGCAAGGAAGAGGACACCGTATTCCCTCAGGAACCCAATCTCTGTATGTTAACTACTCTGAATACAGATTGGATTGGGGGCTATGGGGAAAAGTTACAGATACTGGACAGTGCAATTTGGGGAATTACAGACACAGGATCTCAAATCTGTGTATTTCAACTGCATCTAATTCCTAAGGTAAAATAATTCCTAAGGTATTTCTAACAAGTGTTATCTATGAGAAAATAAAATCCAGGGCAATGCTGGGTAAATACATTAGTGGTTAAATAAATCTGTCTTATAGGAGCCAGATCACTGCTCCACCCAGATCAATCTTTATTGTCTACTTACTGACTGATGGGAGTTCTTCAACAACTCAATATGTCTTTCATATCTTTATTGTTGTTGTGTGCCTTCAAGTCATTCCTGATTTATGGTGACCCTAAGGTGACACTATCACAGGGTTTTCTTGGCAAGATTTGTTCAGAGAGAGTTTGCCATTGCTTCCTTAGAATCATGCAACTGAAATGTGCCCCTGGAAGGATCATTTAGTCCAACACCCTTCCAAGTGCAGGAATGCACAACTAAAGCATACTTGGGAGATGGCCATCTAACGTCTTTTAAAAATCTCCAAGGAGACTCCATCACCTTTTGAGGTACTGTATGCACCAAAGAACAGCACTTATAAGAAAATATTTCTTATTAATATTTGGACAGAATCTCTATTCTTGTAATTTTTATCAATGACTTGGATTTTGTCCTCAGGAGAATTAAAAAAAACAAAAACAAAAAACAAAAAAAAAACCAGGCTTGGTTCATCTTTTACTTGACAGCTCTTTAGTATCATATCATTCTCCATCTTCTCTTTCCAAGGCTAAACATACCCATCTTCCGCAACCACTGCACACTGAACTTGCTTTCTAGATCTTTTGCCATCTTGGCCACCCTTCCTTTGGATGTGTTTCAGCTTGTCAACATCCTTCTTAAACTATGGTACCCCAAATCAGGCACAATATTCCAGGTGAGGTGTGATCAAAGCCAAATTGTGTGATCAGGACACTACACTTCTATTGATGAGGACTAGAGTTACATTGGCTTCTTCTGCCAACGCATCATACTGTTAACTCATATTAAGGTCGTGGTCTACCAAGACCCCTAGACCCTTTCCGTTTCAATCTGTTGAGATTATTTTGACTTCTGATTCTATCTGCTGAGGTTGTAACCATTCCTACCAGTCTAGTGCGGCTGGTAAATCTGATGATGATGCCATCATCTAACTCATTTATTAAAATGCTGAACATAACTGGGACCACAACAGAACCCTGCAGCACCTCACTTGTCACTTCTCTCCAGGACAATGAGTAATCAAGGATAAATCTGCAATAAATTCACCTAATTCCAGCTTCATTTAGCCATATTTTGCCAGCACGCCTGCAAAAATATCATGGGTGACACTATCAAAAGCCTTACTGAAATCAAATCATACTATGACCTCAGCATTCCCTTGTTCCTCCAGCTTTATCAAGTGACCTTCTAAATCGATATTGTAACTCTATCAAGTGATCTTCTGTCATTTGTGTCACAGGTTGAGAAGCATGATGGGACCTGTTGTAACTCCTGGCTTCATATTTTCCCACCACTAGAGGGTGAGAACGCAAAGCTGCTTGTAGTTGTTTAGTCTAGCTTTCTGTGAACGCTTCCCGTGTGAAACCTAAACGTATTCAAGGTCTTCTGCTGCCTGCAGCTGCAACTTTGTTATGGTTAAGGGAACGCCTTGTTATTGAATATGTATACTTAAAAACACGGCTTTTGAACAGGCTGTGCCTTTTTCTTGTTTCCTTTCCTTTCTGCTCTGGACGAGGAGATGGCTCGCTGCGCTGTAACTTAATAGTCTGCTACTTGATCTATTGCCCGCAATAAAGACTGTTAGCCTGCTGCCTCGTGTTGGCTGTGATGTTTTTCCTATTGATGGTAATGCCCCTGGCGAGTTTTTCAACATGGTAGCAGAGGATGGTTTTGAGAGGTGTTTTTTGAGGTGTTTTTACAATGGCTCATGTGGTGCCTGGGGGCCTGCCTCTCGTTAAGCTAAATGCAACTAATTACTTGGCATGGTCAGCTCGCATGGAAAAGTATTTGCAAGCTGAGGGGCTGTGGGGTGCTTTCACAGCTCCCCCGACTCTGCAGGGGACTGCTGCGGAGATAGCAGCGGCAACGAGGCGTGCCATGTCTGTCCTCTTTCTGGCTGTGGAGGATGACCAGATCACGCATATCAGGGATCTTGCCACCCCTCGTGAGGCCTGGGCGAGGCTGCGGGAGTTGTTTTTGAGTCAATCAGCAGCCGCCAAGTACGCCCTGTGCGCCCGTTTATATGGGATGAAACTGGCCCCCGGTGTCCCGGTGAGGCAGCATTTGGCTGAGATGTTGGAGCTGTTTTCGTCACTTTGGGAGAGAGGCAAAGTGTTGCCTGAAAGTGGCAAGGTATTTTGCATCTTGAATTCTCTTGATAGTTCCTGGAATCTGGTGGTGTCCTCTCTTCAATCCATGCCAGAGAGGGAGTTAACCGTTCCTTTGGTTTCTGCTCGTCTGCTGGAAGAAGAGGAAAAGCGCGCAAGGAATGCAGAGACTCCCACACAGCCGGCCCCAGCTGCAGAGGCCTGTGCTGGGAGAAAAAGTTCTCCGGCTGCTGAGGCGAGGCAGGAGGGGCTGGTGAGAGCCCATGCTGTGCGAAGGTGCTTTCGCTGTGGGTCTGCTTCTCATCTGAAGCGTGATTGCCCGCTCCTGAAGCAAGGGGAGCAAAGCTTCACAGGCGCCAGTGCCAGGGGCCGTGGCAGAGGAGGTCGGGCCAGAGGATGGCTGAGAGTTGCTGTTGCCGTGGGAGATGCTGTTGCGGACACTGTTTCGGACTCTGAGGAGGCAGGTGATTCCGTTTGGCTTCTAGACAGCGGCTGTTCCCAGCATCTGGTCAATTCTGAAGATTTATTTGACTGTTTGGATTCTGCCAGTGTTTCCTCTGTGACATTAGCTGATGGGACAAAGGCTAAAGTTTCTGGCGAAGGTGTAGCTTTTGTCCCTGCCCTTGACATGGGTTTGAAAAATGTTTCGTTTGTTCCCTCTCTTGATTTCTGTTTGCTTTCTGTGGGGCAACTAACAGAGTCAGGGTTCAAGGTTGAGTTCTATGGGAAGCAAGGTAAAATCCTCAAAGATGGGGTGGTATGTGCTGTGGCTACACGAGAAGGGAGGCTGTTCTTTCTTGAGCCACGACACACTGTGTGTAATGTGTATGGCAATGTCCCACAACATGATGAGTGCCTTCATCTCCTCCACCGGCACGCAGCGCATGCAAGCTTTCCTGTGTTAAAGAGGCTTGCTGGTTGTTGTAAAGGGTGTACTTTGAAGCCTTGTAATGTCTTTCTTGACTGTGCTATTTGCAAGCAAGCTAAATCTAAACAACTCCCAGCACCGAGGGTTAGTTTTCGTGTACCAACCGCCCCATTTCAGTTGGTACACTGTGATATTGTGGGTCCTATGAGTAAACCTTCCCTAGGGGGAGCTAGATATTTCGTCATTCTCGTAGACGATTTTAGCAGGTTCATTTTCTGCTATTTGTTGAAACAAAAGTCTGATGTGTGTCAAGTTCTCAAGAACTGGTGTTCCTTGGTTGAAAGGCAATTTGGTTATTCCCTGCAAAAGCTACAAACCGACAGAGGAATGGAATTCCTGTCGGAGAACTTGCAACAATGGATCAAAAAACAGGGTATAGTGCACAGGGCGACTGCCAGCTATTCTCCTCATCAGAATGGAGTGGCTGAGCGGAATGCAGGAGTTCTGCAGACTCGAATGCATAGTTTGCTGCTTGATGCAGATCTGCCTCTGAGTTTTTGGGGTGAGGCACTTCTGACTGCCTGTTACATACACAACAGGCTGTGGAGTTCTGTGGTTAATACTACTCCCTATGAGTGTTTGTTTGGTAAACAACCTTCCATTGCACATCTGAGAGTCTTTGGGAGTTTTGCTTGGGTACACATCCCCAAGGGGCAAAGAAGGAAGGGGGAGCCTAAGGCCCAGCGTATGCGTTTTGTTGGCTATGAGCCCAACTGCAAGGGGTATCGTTTTTACGCTGGTGGCAATTCCTGTGTGGTGTCTAGGAATGCCTCTTTTGAGGAACACGCTAATTGGTCGCGTGTCCAGGCAGCGTCTGAAGTTTTTCCCTGTGGCTAGTCTGCCAGCTTCTCAGCCACTGCAGCCTTCAGTCTCTGCTCCACTCCCAGCCTCCGCTCCCAGTTCCTCAAGGATTGAAACAGAAGAGGAGAGAGGCGCGTGGAGGAGAAGAGCTGTAAGTGATGTGCGAAGGTCTTGCACAGGGGAGAGAGAACGCGAGGGCTCAGTGAAAAGGTCTCGCAGTGCTGAGGACAGGGACGAACCTTTGCAGGATCGTGCCATCCCCAGACAGTCTCAAAGAAAAACGAAAGGCATTCCACCTAAACGTTTTTCCCCTGAGTTTCTCGCAGTTCGTGTGTGCGCTGTAAACTGTGAGCCTCAGTGCTTTGCTGATGTTGTGAAAATGCCTGAGCAACAGGCAGAACCCTGGTGGGATGCAATGCAGAGTGAAATGGATTCCATTATTCAGCATGATGTGTATTCTCTTTGTAATTTGCCCAAGGGTGTGAAGCCAATTGACAGCAAATGGGTCTACAAGTTGAAACCCACTGCTGATGGGCATGTGAAATATAAAGCGCGCCTAGTGGCACGCGGGTTCTTGCAAGATACCAGTGATCTGGGATCAGATTTACTCCCCGACTGTGAAAGCACAGTCCATCAGATTGGTGTTTGCCATAGCAGCTCAGAGAAAAGCTGTTATTACTCACTTTGACATTTCTACTGCTTATCTAATGCTGATTTAGAGGAAAAAGTGTACATGCTTCAGCCTGATGGGTTTGTAGTAGAGGGGAGAGAAAACCAAGTTTGGTTTTTGAGGAAAGCGCTTTACGGATTACGGCAATCTGCCAGGTGTTGGAATATTTGCTTACACAAAGCCCTGCAAGGGTGTGGGTTCATACAAAGCCTTGCTGATCCCTGTGTATATGTTCGAGGGAAAGGGGAGAGTTTGGAAATTCTCCTTGCACATGTGGATGATCTGTGCTTGGTCAGTGCTACACAAAAACAAGTGCAAGTGTTTGAGAAAGAGCTGGGGAAAAGGTTTCAGGTGAAAAACCTAGGCCCAGTACAGAGCTTTCTTGGAATTGAAGTACAGAGAACTGAAAAAGGTATTCTGCTGTGTCAGAAACAAAAGATTGTAAAATTGTTAGAATTGTGTCAAATGTCTGACTGCAAACCGGTACAAACTCCAATGGTGCCAGGTTTTTTGAAAAATACCTGTGAGGAATTATTTCCTGATATACACCTATATCAGTCTGTCATTGGGAGCCTTCTGTACTTAGCTGGTACTAGCCGGCCTGATATTGCTTTAAGTGTCAACATTCTGGGCAGAGCGTGTGCTAAGCCAACCCAGTATCATTGGCAGGGTGTGAAAAGGGTACTCAGGTACCTAAAAGGTTCCCTTGATTATTGCCTAAGCATTTGTCCTGATCAGATGCCAAACCTTGTCTGTTCATCAGACAGTGATTTCGCTGAGGATACTGTGGACCGCAAAAGCACAACTGGTTTTCTTGTCAAATACAGTGGTGTAGCAATCGACTGGAAGGCTAAAAAACAGTCTTGTCTTGCTTTGTCAACTGCAGAGGCAGAGTTTGTGAGCCTATCTGCGCTCTGTACTGAGTTGGTTTGGTTCTTGCAGTTGCTACAAGACCTGCATGTGTCTGTGCCATTGCCAATACAAATATGTTGTGATTCACAAGCCTGCATTCAAATGGCAGTGTCTGACCGGGTGTCTCTCGATCAAAACACATTGACATCAAATTTCACAATGTGAAACAATATGTACAAGAAGGGAAAGTGTCCCTTACCTATGTGTCTTCAGAAGAAAACGTGGCTGATGTGTTTACCAAGCCACTTCCTGCTAATGCATTTGGTCAGCACGTTAGCAAACTGGGGTTGATGGAGTCTCCAATGCAAGGTAGCTGAAAATATTTCGCAAGGAGTAGGGGAGTGTCACAGGTTGAGAAGCATGATGGGACCTGTTGTAACTCCTGGCTTCATATTTTCCCACCACTAGAGGGTGAGAACGCAAAGCTGCTTGTAGTTGTTTAGTCTAGCTTTCTGTGAACGCTTCCCGTGTGAAACCTAAACGTATTCAAGGTCTTCTGCTGCCTGCAGCTGCAACTTTGTTATGGTTAAGGGAACGCCTTGTTATTGAATATGTATACTTAAAAACACGGTTTTTTGAACAGGCTGTGCCTTTTTCTTGTTTCCTTTCCTTTCTGCTCTGGACGAGGAGATGGCTCGCTGCGCTGTAACTTAATAGTCTGCTACTTGATCTATTGCCCGCAATAAAGACTGTTAGCCTGCTGCCTCGTGTTGGCTGTGATGTTTTTCCTATTGATGGATGCCCCTGGCGGGTTTTTCAACAATTTGAACTATTTTTAATTGATATACCTGAGTATAAAACCTGCATCACCACATATAAAACCCATGTGGCCTCCCACTGAGTTAGACAGTCTTTCTAGTCTAATGAAGAGCTTGATGTTTGGCCAGTGTTTTTTAAATAAAGTTTGCTACACCTCTAATTCAACTAGTAGAGTCACAAAAGAAACCTTTATGCATAAATAAGTTGAAAGCATAGAACAGCAATAAGGTGAGGTTCAGGAAGAAATGAGTCCCAATTTCAAAACTGTGTTGCATGATGTAGCATTTCATGCATGGGGAAAATCAGAATAGTGGCACCTACCTCCACTGTGTCGAGAAGAATCTGGAAGAACCACACCGAAGTTGTTGACTGCACCTTCTTGAATAACTGAGTGTTTAGGAATGCCAACTGGTTGAGAAGGAGCTTGTGTGTTTTTTGAAGATGATGATCTTTCTAACAGAGAGAATATATGTTCAATAAATTGATGAAAAATACTCATCTGCAATTACACATCCTACACAAAATTTAAGGTTTCAGGATAGTATCTTGCTCTATGCAAAAAGAAAGCAGTGGTTCTGAACCCATGAAAAATTTGCACAAACTCAATGAACTATTTATTGATTGATTGATTGATTGATTGAAATAAGTTTATCCCAGCCTTTTATCATGGGATGTCAAGGGAACAAAGAGATAAAACAATATAAACAATTTAAATAATTCCAGATTAAAAACAGTAAATAATTTAAACAAGATTAAAAACATATTGAACAGTTCAAACAAGTTAACACAGCTTAAAAAGGCTAAAAGAGTTAAAAAACAATGCACATGTCTGTAAGTGAATTAGGCCCCAAAGGCTTTAATAAAAAGCCATGTCTTGACCTGGTACTCAAAAGTAGCGAGCATGGCACCATTATGCCTCCGAAGAGAGGGCATTCTGTAAGTGGGGACCCTCTCCTGTGTCCTATCTGAAGGTATTGCCCCTACTGGGACACAGAAGACGGCCCCTCCAGCAGATCTCAATCCCCCAGGTAGCACATATAGGGAACAGCACTATATACTAGTGATGGTGCACCAATCTAGCCTTTGCTACAACAAGACAGCTCCAACACAAAAGTCTATTTCTGGAATATGGTCAGATACGACTCTGGAAAATCCTTAAGGAAAGATAAGGTGATCAACAGAAAGCATGTTAATCAACTACAAGCAAGCATACAGAAGGCTGTTGGACCTGGCTGAAACCTTGTTAATGGCATGATAAATGTTTCTGTTAATTCCTCTTAATCTCTGCTGCTGAAGGTCCCTCAACCTATCACAGCTTGTTTTCATACAGTGCAGCAAAGGAAGGAGCTACTGATGAATATCATCCTCTCTCCTGTCTATTAGAAGGTGACACAAATCTCCTGGATTCAACCCAGATTCAACAGGTATGTGCATAGTTCTAGTTCAGAGCAAGTGTTGGATATGGAATTCTAACAAAACTATAGCTACCGTCTCTTTATATTAACTTTTAAAATACTTTCTACTCTTTCTTTATACTAACAGAGCCAGCATGGTCTAGTATTTTGAATGTTGGACTATGATACTGGAGACCGGGATTTCTACTCAGCCACAGAAATCCACTGGCTGAACTTGAGCAAGTCACAAACTTTCAGCCTCTGAGGCAGGCAAGGGCAAAACCCCTCTAAACAAACCTTGTAAAAAAAAAAAAAGATAGTTTTGCCTTCGGGCTGCCATAAGTCAGAAACTACTTGGAGACATACAACAACTAGCATTTTCTAGCAAATGGAACATGTGAACTAAAACTCCAGGAAAAGAGGTATAGCATATCAAATACTTCCTTACCTTTGCTAGTGCGGAAAGTAAGCATGGAAGGCTGGCCTTCACCAGCTACATTTCTGGCAACCATCAAGACTTCGTAGAGACTAGAAGGTTCCAGTTCTGAGAGACAAAGTTCATTTTCACTTCCAGGGACACGAATTGTATACCAGTTAGTAGTATTGAAATTATCATCCAACTGAAAAAGGAGAACCATAAGAGGCTAAGTGCAAAGAAACATCTCTCCACATCTGCTGTGATTATATCAGGAAAAGGGCCAAATGTTATGTAAGTTTCTAGGTTTTCTACTACAAGATTATATAGTATAATTTAAGAACGATATAATCTATTATTTTATGAACACAGATGAACACAAGAGACTGCTAGCTGCAATTATTCCATGGTGAGAGTAGGCAGTCTGCACATGTTAACAGCCACTCTTTCAAGTGTCCCACTTCAGCAAGGGTTGAACTCTAGCACTAGAAGAAATTCTGAAGCAGTACTCTGGAAGATCTCACTCAATCTGAACATTTCTTCTGGGAAGACTACTATGAAAAAAGGGAACTTCCACATAGTAATTGTGCAAAAGCAGCACTAGCTACTATAAAAGTCATAACAAAACAAATATTAAGAAATGACCAAAAAGTATTCATACTCCATAAATCTGATGGAAAGGATTTTCCACTATGCAGTGAACACTCAATATCTAATTCAGTCAATTATACTTGATATAAAATTATGTAACATGATGGTGAAAGAGATTTCAAGTATCTGACCAGGTTAAAAAAAATCCTAATTATTTCTGGTTTTAGAACAAGACACCCACAGACGAATAGACTCAATTTATAGAAAGTGGCTGGCTTAAAGTTCAGGAAACCATGCTCGTAGTATTAATTTTGAAGCAAAGTCAATTTTTATAGCTAGTGATTAGCTACAATTTTTTTCCTCAAAAGTAAATGCACTGAAATTGACTTCTGACAATTTCTGTTAAAAACCTTTCTCTATTACAGCATAATCTAAATCTCAATGCCAATACTAACTAAAGTCCCAGTGGCTCCAAATACACTAGAGCTGTAGTCTATTTTCTCTCTGATCTAACATTATTGTTATACATTAGGGTTTCACAGCCTTGCAAGATTCATTTTGAAAACCACAAACAGCAAGTACTGTTTGTTACCCCCCTTAAAAAAGATGGTAGCTCTAGACAGGGTTATTCCCCTGACACACACACACACACACACACACACACACACAGCAGTGAGAAGCAAGCAAATTATATAAAGGCAACTCAATAAAGAATTACCTTTCGATATTTCACAAAATAAAAATTAATGGGTTGGCCACCATCCCTTCCAGGTCGCCACACAAGGTTGTATTTGTCTGGCTTAAGTGTTTGCGGAGGGCTGAGAATGATTGGAGCTTCAGGTGGGGAAATTCCATTGGATGTTTTTTCTGTAGCAACTTCATCAATAGGAATCTCTGTTGGAGATGAGCTTTCAGGGTCCATTTCTGAATCATGATCTCCATCTCCTTCATCACTCTGAGCAATCTCCATAGCAGCAATTTCTTCTGCTCTTGTACTAGCTTCATAGGAAACTACAGAAGATAGATATACACATGGGCTCAATCTTCTTTTCCCTTATGCACTTGGTAATTATGTATTACCATAGAATTTAAATCCTAAACAAAGAATCCTACTCTCCCTACACTTCACTTTGACATGAACCTCCAAAAGGACAAGATGTACATAATGATGTTATTATTCAATGACACTGCTGTGTTAGTCTGCTTCAGCATAAAAAAGCTATGCATCAATCTGTAGTACCTTTCAGAATGAGAACAAGAAATTTCGAGCTTAAGCATTTGTAGACTCCAGACTGCTCCATCAACTGCAATACTATGTTGGTGAGATTCAGTTCTGAATACTCATAGTGAATAGTCTACTCACAATGGATAGTTTATTTGCTCTCTACTACATGCCAGGACAATTCTGATGCCACTTACCAACCGTAAGGAAAGTCTCTAACCGAGCAAGCCCATATCCATTTGTTGCTTCACATATGTATTTTCCAGCATGCGCTGATGTAACTGGCTGGACATAAAGGGAGCTTGATCCACCACGAGACATGATGAAGTAGGTTCTATCTGAAACGGAACTGCCGAGTCTTGCTTGGGAGGATAACTTCCGTGATTTTGAATAAAGAACCTGTGAAGGATGGCTGGTAATCAGCCCATGACTATTATACCAACGTATTACAGGAACAGGCAGCCCAGTAGCATTGCAGGACAGCATGACTGTGTCACCATCTGCCACTTTGATGTTTGCTGGCAGTGAGGTTATAACTGGCTTGGAGCCTCTGTCTATTTAAAAATAAAAACACAAAATACAATCATATTATAATAAATCAGTATGCATCCACATATAGAAACCTGCACCACTATGAGGCGCAGGGGGCAAAATCTGCAGGAGATAGCATGTGAACATCTATCTAGGCTTTCTGATATGATTGCTTTGAGCCACAATCATATCAAAAAATTACCTGTCCAGTTGCTCATTCAACAGTGGTTCTTATGAACCAATTCATTTATGTAGGTTTCAAAACAAACTACTCCCAGTTTTCAAAATTTAGTGTTCTTACACAAATGGGAAGCTTTAAAATATACTTCATAAACTGACACAAGTCTAGGTAATATCAGAATTTTATTCAGTTTGACGTCTCATGTAAAAACTTAAAACCAACATATTAGTTTTAATTTAATGCTATCAAAAGATAAAAGTCAAGCAAGATTTAATGTTATAAACATACAGGTGATCTGTTCCTAAAATAAGTGGACTCGTGACAAATTTAAACTGAATGACACTTTCCCCCCCATAGTAACAATTTTATTCAATATGTGACTAGAAGAGTATTTGTTTTTCCTTTCAGGCTGTTAGCCTGCCATCAGTGCCCAACACGCATGTGTGGATAAATAAGCTGCTAAATTTCTTTTTATTGGATCATGTTTTGACAAGTTGTTGCTGCTTTAATATTTATGTTTTAGTACTACCAGCAACTGTGGAAGCATCTCTAATACTGATAAAGATTTTAAACAAACAAACATCTGATGATTTACAACAGGGGTACACGAAACAGTTTCATGTGATCTAATTAATTTTGTTACTAAAATGCCAGTGGTTCAATTTGTTTTAAGTTTACAGGATAGAAATGCAGGTTCAGAATAGTTTTTTTAAAAAACTATATGTACAAGCTAAAAGTACAGACAAAAAACTGAGCAATAAATAATAGGATAAAATCAGTATCAATGTGTATAGACTACCTGGAATTATCATTTATTTCATTCAGGAGAATTAAGATATAACCAGTACCTCTTAGGGATGTGCCTAAAAGTCTATGTTTCATACCTCACTTTGTCATTTTGTTTCAGGTCCTGAGTAGATAAAACTTGATAAATTCAGTTTTGTGGGGTGGGAGGATTGTTATGCTCCTGCTTTGTTCTTGAATAGAGGTGGCAATGATACTTTATCAAAATTTGACTGCGGGGGGAGGGCAAAATTCAACCTATGCCTACAAAGCAGTCCATAGGATGTTTTTGTGACTTCCAAAGTCACACTCCAAAATGGCCAATTGCTCCCCTATGCCTAGGGGGATGCACCATTAACCATCTTGCCACACTTTCATGTGCTTTGGGCTCCCCTCATGCTTTTACAGCCTTCTTTTCTACACGGTTCTCTTTTCAAACCAGAAAATGCTCCTGTCACTTCCTGGCTGACTTTCCTACATCTTCTTAGGTAAACACCACTTAGAGGTAAACACCTCTAAAGTGAAGGGGCTAACTACTCACCAAGCACCAACAACCACAGAATTTCATTTTGAGTTGAGCTGCATTTATGATAGCTGTCACTCATTTTGCTGCTTAAACTGATCGTGTAAGTTTTACTAATTAATCCAGCAGAAATTGGCTAGGAGCAATGAACTATAATCTACATCATAAGAAAGCAGAAGAGTCAGATCTATTAAGAACAACTCAGCAGAATCTTCTGTTTGCATTGTAGAGCTATCTTTGAGTAGATTGAAAAAAGTCAGAAAAGATAGAACTGAAAACAGAAAAGCCTATGGCATTGTATGTGTTTTTACCTTCTTGAGAATATATTCTCCCAGTAGAGTGCACAAATCCAGCAACATTATTCACTAAACACTGATACAACCCTGTATCTTCTCTGGTAACACCAATAACTTTCAGTTTGTTTCCTGAAATGAAGTGCCGTGATGAAAGATGGATAGGAGCCGCATTATGGTACCAGGTAAGGTTAGGTAACGGGTTTCCATGTATTTCACAGGAAAGATGGACATTTTTACCTAGAGACACTAATTGATCCTGCGGTCCTTTTGAAATTGTTGGAGATTCTAGAAACAAAAAAGAAAGTTTTCATATATAGAATTCTAAGTTATGTTTCATGCCAACGTGTTTGGATTAGCATGCCTCATTGAATACATATATTCTTAACATGTACATCAAGCATTCTGTCAATATTGTATCTTACCAAATACATTTACGCTGTAGTTTACATGTTTTACAACTCCGGACTTCTTATCCACCACACAGGAGTAATTTCCAGAATCTGATGTGTCAGCTGAGTCAATTGTAAGATGAGTGTGAAACATTCTCCATCTTCCTCTAGTAAGTGCATCTTTACCGTCCTTATACCAATAGACATAAGAAACAGACAACCCACTAACAACACACTCCAACATTAAAGGGCTGTGTTGAAGTACTGTCAAATCCTGAGAACTGGTAGGGTGAATGATGTCAAAATCTGCTGAGGAAGAGCCTGAAATTGAAGGGAAAGAAAACATTAGTCATTGTAAGCTGAATATTTAAGGGTCTCTGATTTTCTACTTCTTTTGAAACCATTCTGTATCTTCACTGTTTTATATATGGTTCTACACAGCCACCCATGTTGGTCGGCTGTCCAACTAGAGTAGACATAACATTTAACTGTAGTTTATCCCCTCACACATGTTAGGTTCCAAACACAAAGTCCATCTATGATATAATTACCAAGCTAAGCCCTGACATCCATAACTGGTAAGGACAGGTTGCTTACTCATAACCATGGTTTTTGGAGTGATCATCTGTGAACTCACAAAAATGGGCTTACTGTGTTTGTGCAGTGCATCATCTGTTATCATCTAGGGCTTTTATGAAAGTGTTTTTGTGGTAGCACCTCCTCTCCTGCTCCATTTGACCAGTCCAATTCCCACACAAACCCTCAGTTTGCAGGACACTGAAGCAACAACCAAGGAACTAAGGAGACAGCATGATATACAGTGGGGAGCAGGGTGGATGTTGTGTGACTTTACAGATGAGCCACTTGGAAGAACTACAATTATAAGTAAATAACCCACTGTTTTTCTTCATGATCTCTGTGACTCACACAAATGAGCAGAAGCTACTCATCATAGGAGGTGGGAGTGTCATGCAATACATGAGAATGGCATGGCTCTCTCAAAGGTGTTGTCAGCCCTGGACCTGGCATACAGTCTATAGTGAATGATAAATGTCAAGCGCTGAGACCACACAGCCACTTTACAAATGTCCACCAGAAACATGCCGTTCAAGAAGGCCAATGAAACAGCCATAACTCATGTTAAAGTGACTATGTACATGAACAGGAGGGTCTTTCTTAGTCAGTTCACAGGCCAAATGGATGGTTGAAGAGACCGACTTAGGGAGGCATTAAGATGAGACAGGCAGACCCTTCTTGTTCGATGGGTAACACACAAAAGGTCTCTGTGACTGATTAAAGCCAGCAGTCCTACTGATGTAAAAGGATAGAGCACATCTGACATCTAAACAATGCATGGTACAGTCCAAGCCAGATGTTGGGTTCTGTATGGATGCAAGCAAGGCAATACCTTGGTTCAAATGGAATGCAGAAATTACTTTTGGTAGGAAGGAAATGTCCAGTCTAAGGATCACTTTGTCTTTGTGAAACTTTCAGTATGATAAGTCCATACAAAGGACACACAACTTTCTTGCTTGTAAGGGCAGATATTATCACCACCCAAAAGGCCATCTTCCAGATAAGCAGATACATGTCACAGACCCAAATAGCTCCAAGCTTGACAGAGGTGGAGGTCTCAGTATAGGTGGACACAAATTCTTTAGAAGCCATTAAACTAGTCAGTTCTGGAAGCAAGAAGGCTCTTAGAGAAATTGGAAATTTGAAGAAATGCCACCAAGTAACATTTAATGGAAGAAGGAGAGAGACCTCTGTCAGATACGGACAGCAGGAACTCCAGCACATGATGAACTTGTGCTTGGCCTGGAGAGATCCCTCTTGGTGACAAAAAGGATATGGACTTGTTCCATTTGTATATATAGCAGCAATAATGTGTTGAACTAGTGCAAGAAGAGAGACTAGAGAAAGGCCCACCAGGATGTCAGCCTGTGGATGTCCAAATCTGGATGTCTCACTTGCCTGTCACATAGCCATCAGGAGATCGGGTCTCTCCAGCTGCCTTAGGTAGGAGCCCTGAGTGAGGTGCAGGGAAAACCAAGGCTGTCTGGGCCACCATGGGGAGATAGGAATGCACTTTGTCCTGTCTCTTCACATCTTGGCATGTCACCCTTTGGTGACAAGAGGAAACGGAGGAAAAGCATACACACTGGGGCCTCACTAATGAAACAGGAAGGCATTGTCTAGTGGCTCTTCTCCCAGTGTGCCCTGGAGCAGTTGGTCTGGCGCTGTCTGTTCTGTGCTGAGGCAAAGAGATCCACTTCTGAAGTGCCCCATCTCCTGAAGACAGCCTGAAGTACACTGAGGTGGAGCTTCCATTCATGGCAAGAGGCTGGTGTCCAGCTGATAGCATTGGCTAAGATGTTCTTCTCTCCTGAGAAATGGATTGCAAGGGAGATGCCCCTTTTGATGCACCAGTCCCACAGACAGAGCATGAGATGAATCACAGTGCTTGATAGTGTTCCTCCCTGGTTGTGTAAGTAGTACACCACAGTGATGTTGTTGAAGACTACCTGAACAAATTTGCCACGGAGCAGCACTGCAAAGGCCTGGAAGGCTTCCTCCACAGCCAACATCTCAAGAGTGCTGATGTGAAGATCATTCTCATCTAATGCCCTTTGACTAAGAAGCCTTCTATGTAAGCCCCTACATCCTTCCACGGAACCACCTGTAGCTACCAATGTTGTGGACTGATCGGGAAGGAATGGCATGCTGACCTGGATGTTCTTGGAATTGAACCACCATGCTAGGGATAGACTTACATTCTCAGTATCACTGAGTCACATCCGTGGAGAGTTGAACAGCGAATCAAAGCACAACAAGGACAACTGAGTACGCAAGGAATCACATAAGTTGTCACTGTTGTTGTAGAAACCATGAACCCAAGCAGCACTCTGAATGTCTTTGGCACACACTCTGCAAGTCTGCTGACATTGTAAGACAGCATCTGTCAGGTTCTTCCGCCTCTTGTCTGACAGATAAGGAGCTGAGACACATGAATCCATAATGGCACTCCTGAATTTGATGACTGGGGTAAGCTCCAGATGGAATATTTTGTGGTTCGTGATTAATTCCAGAGTGTTGAGTAAGAGAGCGTCAGACTATTATTGGCAAGAAAGCAGGACCTGTAAGGGCCAGCAAGCAGCCAGACATTGATGTAAAGGAATATAGTGACACCTTGTTGCCTGAGCCAAGCAGCTCCCACCACCATGCATTTTGTAAAAACGCAAGGTGCAGTGTAAAGTCCAAAGGGAAGGATGAGGAAACAGGAGGCTCTTCTTCCCACAATGAGACAGAATAAACACTAGTGCAATGCTCAGACTGCAATATAAAAGTAAGCATCCTTTAAACTCAACATTGTAAACTAATCTCCCTCCTGCAAAAGGGGCACAATGGTGCCAAGATTGACCATTCAGAACTGACTGGGCTGGATGTAAAAGCTGACATCCCTCTGAGTCTTGCAAAAACCTTTTGAGAACAAGATGAACCAAAGAACTGCAGGCAGTTGGAGCAGAAGAGGATCATGGAACAGAACAATGTCCCAAATCTGAAGGTTTGTCTGTAGCCATCAAGACCTGCTCATACAAAAGTGTCCTGAGCTGAAATCAATAGTTCTTGCATGCTTGAGGGACCATTGCTTTGTAATTGGTACATGACCCAACAATGCGGCCTTCTCTTAGGCACAGCATACAGCACACATGGTCATCTATTCTGCGGATAATAGCCCAGAGGAAAAACATTTTTTAAACAAACCAGACAGTACTGTAGACTGTAGATCCCTGAGAACTGTTAGGAAGAATCTGCAAGTCAGAAACGTAGCTGAGAACACTCCAAGTCGTGCCAAGTGTCTTAAAGTCAAGCCAAATTGAGAGAAAAGAGAAAGCCAAAATGCGTCATAGAATCATAGAAATGTAGAGTTGGAAGAGACCACACAGGCCATCCAGTCCAACCCCCTGCCATACAGGAACACCCTCAAAGCACTCCCGACAGATGGCCATCTAGCCTCTGCTTAAAAACCTCTAAGGAAGGAGACTCCACCACACTCTGAGGCAGCATATTCCACTGCTGGACAGCCCTGACTGTCAGGAAGTTCTTCCTGAGGTTCAGGTGGAATCTCCTTTCCTGCAGCTTGAATCCATTGCTCCTTGTCCTGGTCTCTGGAGCAGCAGAAAACAAGCCCTCTCCTTCCTCTACATGGCATCCCTTCAAATATTTAAACATGGCTATCATGTCCCCTCTTAACCTTCTCTTCTGCAGACTAAACATACCCAGCTCTCTCAGTCTATCCTCATAGGGCATGGCTTCCAGGCCTCTCACCATTTTGGTCGCCCTTCTCTGGACTTGCTCCAGCTTGACGATGTCCTTCTTGAATTGGAGTGCCCAGAACTGGACACAGTATTCAAGATGAGGTCTAACCAAAGCAGAGCAGAGTGGTACCAGTATCTCCCTCAATCTAGACACCATACTCCTATTGATGCAGCAGAGAATTGCATTGGCTTTCTTGGCTGCTGCATCACACTGCCGACTCATGTTCAGCCTGTGGTCTATGAAGACTCCTAGATCCCTTTCACATGTACTGCTATCCAGCCACGTGTCCCCCATCCTATATTTCTGTATTCCATTTTTTCTACCTAAGTGTAGGACCTTACACTTCTCTCTGTTGAATTTCATTTTGTTAGCCTTGGCCCAGCTTAATATCAAAAGTCAGAGGGAGGTATAACACAGTGATGTAGCTCTCCAACAGTTCTTTTGATGCTGCTATGATGACAGGTGAAAAGGAATTGAGGGTTTGAGCACGAATTGGACTGGTGACATGGATCAGGGGAGGAGTGGTTACTGCCAAAATGTTTATGTAACAATGCTAGAAAGTTTTCAATGATGTACTGCGCAGGTGCAGTAAACCCATCTGTGTGAGTTAAAGAGACTATGAAGCACAGCTTACCACATTCCCATTATTACCAGCTGACTTACATTTTGCCTTAATATAGTCAGCTGCCTTTTACTAAGTCAGATCATTAATCTACTTCAGCATTGTCTAGAATGATGGGCAGTAATTCTCCAGGGTTTCATTACCTGAAGATATCAGAGACTGGAATGTTACATGCAAAGCATATGCTCTTTCACTGAACTATGGCCCTTCCCTATGGTTGCTTGATACAGATACTTGTAATAATGGTTAACACTAAAAAGAGTTTACAAACACATCCTAAATTATGAACTCACACTCCTAATCCCAGGTGTAACTATTCAGACACAAAATTTAACCATGGTAAAGGAAAATGCTGGTTATATATTATCTGCATAGAACTTGGAGACAGTTCAGCGGAGAGTGCCTCTATCAAATCTCTTCAGTCAAACTGGGTGGATACAGATGAAAAGAGTCTACAAAGTAGTGGCAGTATCTGATGGCTTACATCTGATGATTTCTCTGGAAGTTTTACTTATATTTTATTTAATACTCACTGCTGATTATGAGCTTATGTCCAGAAGGTTCAGTTTTGAGGTCATCAGTTACTGGGTTATATGCAGCACACTTATATAATCCCTTGTCATCTAAAGATACACTCAAAATTTGTAAATGTCCAGATGGGAGAATTAGGTAGTTTTCTAGCAAAAAGAGAAAAATGTGGTGGTGATGGATTATCTTCAATTAGATTACAAAAGTGCATATAGTTATTTTTACTGTGTAAATTAGCCTGAATTTAGGCTTGCGTGATATTTTGAGATAAGCACATGGTAATGACCAAAGCTCAAATTAACTCTTGCAGCAATTCCAGTGGTATGCTGAGAAACATAAATATACTTTTATTACACATAATCTCACCTGTTGATTGTTCCAGCCATTTTCCTCGCACACGGAAACGAACCTGTGCCTCTGGATTACTTTTTGGCACTTTGCAACTGATTAAAGCAGTATTGCCTTCTTCTACTGTAACTGTATTTCTCCATGAAGTTTCAAAATCATCAAGATCTAGAAGAAAATTCCATTTTTTTTTCTTTAAAGGTTTAGAAGG
Source organism: Iguana delicatissima (assembly GCA_948472985.1). NCBI lineage: Eukaryota > Metazoa > Chordata > Lepidosauria > Squamata > Iguanidae > Iguana > Iguana delicatissima. The sequence continues at coordinate 83,973 of CAOKZL010000909.1, forward strand.
AAAGTCTACTTTACACAGGGTTTTTTTTTTAAGTAAAATAAAAAATGGAGCACTCAGGACCTTATCGTATGGCTTTCTCTCACAATGGGGCAAGGCTCAGCTCCAAATGTGACCTCTCCTCAGGAAACAAAAGATTCCTACTTATAGCCCAGACTATAGAAGAGGGAGAGCAACGTGCATGTACTCAAGGTTCATCCTCCACCTTACTCTGCCATACTGAAGAACAACATCTTACTAGGCCCTATCTTTCTGATCATATCAAGATCATCTGAATAAACAATATTTCCACCTGAATTGAAAAGTGAAAGTAAAGTGGTGCATGCAAAATTTCCTGGCATCTTGACAGAAAGTGAGAACAACAGAAGAAGGAGGTACTGAAGGCATAATAAGACACTCCTTATCTAAATGAAACAAAAAGTGCAAGTAATACAAACTTTCTCCGGGAGTGGCAGATAATTTCAATGACAGAACAGCCACTTATGATGGAGTGGAACAGAACACTGGTAAACTTCACAGTTCCATGACTATCATACTACAGAAACATCTAGTTTACTTAGATGTCAGTTAGATGACTATTTTAACACAGCTATTTTATCTGCAAGTAGTACAGTATAGAAGATACTTAAATATGTTCAGTTTTCTACAGCTTGTACTGTCTGTCAGTGCTGACTGACCTTTATAAACTCTACAGTGGAATTCCTTATGGGTCCGTACACTATAAAAACATGCACTCTCTTCAGTTACTTGAAACATGTCTCTTTTGGGTACTGTGGACATGGTTCATAAGCAAAGCTTCTTCATAAAGGAGATTCATCAAGCCAATGTTTACAAAATCACAAGCTAAATGTTTAACTTTGATATCAAATGGCTAAATCATCCTCAACTCAGATACAATCTTCAGAATAAGGTTTTTGAAAGAAAAATATGCAAATGAAATGGTTTCACTGAAGATATTCAACATTTAATTCAATTTGCATATGCATATCTGGAAATCTGGTAGGCTACGATCAGCAATGGACCATAGTTTGTAACTCAATGCACAGTAACCAGCACAAAATTAATGAGCTGTAAGGAGATCTATGAAATTCATGGGGTTAATTGCATGTATTTTGCATGTATTCTTCAAGGGAAGCTGAATTAGAGCAACGATGTTATTTCTCTCTAAAACAGAGTATTACTAAAAGAGGTCATCTGCTCCCTCCAGACATGGCCCTTTTAAAGATACAGAAGGTTAACTGCATGTATGGTATAAACACAATGGGGGACAATGAAAGAAATGGGAATGTCATAGAAGGGAAACGTGTTAATTTTTGTCATCAAGTAGAATAAAACTTACATGCTACTGATACTGCTGCAGGTCCGCTGATAATTGCACCAATGCTGTTATTTGCAATGCACTGGTAGATACCAGAATTTGATGGACTAAGAGAGAAGATTGTCAGAGATCCTGGCTGTGTATCTACTTGCTCCACATTCTTGTGCAATTTCTGTCCATTGAATAGCCAAGAAACATGGGCTGTAGAGGGCTCAGCAGAACAGTGGAGTTTTACAGTTGAACCAGGTTTCTGAATAGTAGAAAGTGGCTCAGAAACAAAGTGAGGAATCAAGTCTAGGGGGAAAAAATGCATGTATGATGACACTGATTTACAGCTCATTTTCAATGACTATGAAAAATATTATGAAATATTATGAAATATTTGTATATGTTTATCTTATACAAATATAGAGTTCACTCTATTATATCCAGCCTATTCATTAAATTTTCAGTCCATATGTACATATGCCCAAACATGTAAATATTTGTATATGTAAGAAAACATAAACGGAATAATATGTATGTTACGATTTTATTATTATGTAATATTTAATAAAAATAAATTGGAAAAAAAAATTCAGTCCATAGGACAGATCCAGAAATCAAATCTAAATGTGAACTCAAGATATTAATTCACACCCTTCCCTAACATCCACTTTTATTATGCTGGATTGACAACAGAGCTACTGTTTTGAATAAATTAAACCAGACTGGTTCAAGCAGACATGCCTATTGCTAATATAGGTATTCTCTTTCAGCTTAAGTCTAAAAGCTTACACTTAAAAAGAATAAAACAAAGTCAGCTTTAAATATACAAAGAATACAGGAAGTAGATTATTTTTTATCTTGATTGACATATGTTGGCCAAAGCTTAAGATTACAACATCAGGACTTCTAGTAAGATGAGCTTACCTGAACCTGTAGTTGAGAAGAAAACTGTAAGAAACAGCAGTTCTTGTAAAGATCCAGGATCAGAATGCATAGTGCCAGCTTAGAAAGGCTGATGGCAAAGCGCTTTAAGCTAATGTGAGTCACTGAGGAGCCTACAAAAGAACAGATGTAAGCAACAAAATTGAGTTATCTTCCTGTATGCCTTGAAAGATGCACTATACTACTACTGAAACATAAAATGGAAAACCTTTAGGAATACGAACAAGGTCTGATGTACTGCCTGAATCTAAAGCATTAAATCTTTCTACTTGTACAAAGAATAAGCCACCATTTTTCCTGGCATGCCAAAACCTCCACCACACACTTTTATGACAGAATGTGAAGCACTTAAGTATATTACATAGCTTGACCCAAATCCTTCAAGAATGATGAGACAGAAGACCATATGCAAAAAAGTTCATCTGCTGAAAAATATCCAGCTCCGTTACATTAAAAACAACAATTGCATAGTCCAGAAATGCAAGTGGAACCAGCTACTACAAACCAGAGTTTTAAAAAACAAGAAAAACCCCAATGAAATCAAAGATGACCATATTTGGTATCTTTACCAATGGCTCCTCTACCTCCTGGAGAGAAGTGACTAGTGGGGCGCCACAAGGTTCTATCCTGGGCCCAGTGCCATTCAACATTTTTATCAATGACTTCGATGAGGGAATAGAGGGCATGCTCACCAAATTTGCAGATGGCACCAAATCAGAAGGGATAGCTAATACCCCAGAGGACAGGATCAGAATTCAGAATTACACTGACAGGTTAGAGAGCTGGGCCAAAACTAACAACATGAATTTCAACAGGTAGGGTACTATACTTAGTAAGAAAGGATGAAATGTAGATATAGGATGGGAGACACCTGGCTAGACAACAGTACATCTGAAAGAGATCTAGGAGTCTTGGTGGGCCACAAGCTGAATATGAGCTAACAGTGCGATGTGGAAACTAAAAACGCCAACAAGATTCTAGGTTGCATCAATAGGAGTACAGTGTTGAGATCAAGGGATGTAATATTACAACTCTATTTTGCTTTGGTTAGACCTCACTTGGAATGCTGCGTCCAGTTCTGGGCACCACAATTCTAGCAGGATATTGACAAGCTGAAACATGACCAGAGGAGGGTGACCATAATGGTGAAGGATCTGGAAACCATCCCCTATAAGACGTGGCTCAGGGAAATAGTTATGATGAAAAGAAGGTTGAGAGATGACATGATAGTCATATTTAAATATTTGAAGGGATGTCATGTTGAAGATAGAGCAAGCTTGTTTTCTGCTGCTTCAGAGACTAGGACATGGAGCAATGGATTCAAACTACAGGAAAAGAGATTTCACCTAAATATCAGGAAGAACTTCTTGATGGTAAGAGCCATTCAACAGCAGAGTAGCTGGCCTTGGAGTGTGGTGGAGTCACCTTCCTTCAAGTTTTTTAAACAGAGGCTGGGGGTGCCTTGAGTATGTGTTCCTGCATGGCAGAGGGTTGGACTCGATGGCCATTGTGGTCTTTTCCAACTCTATGACTCTACGATTTTAATAAATGACACAAACTAAGGTATATAGTGATTCCATTAATTTCTAGTTTAAAAGTGAACCATGGGGAAAACAAACAAACAGAGGAGAGAGCAGAAGGTGAGCTGGGTCTGTGAAGACAACTTTGATAGGTGTTTTTGCAGGACTGTGGGGCTGAGTTTGTTTGCTTATTTCTCTGTGTTTTTTTTTTTTTTTCTTGCGCTGGCCGTGTGCTCTCCCTGAGCTAACAGCCTATTGTCAGCTAATTGTTTGTTAGTCAGTCAGTTAACTGTCAATCAAACTAGGGAGAGTTAATCAAGCTAGGGGGAGGAGCCAGCTAGAGGAAGGAGGCTTTATTAGGAACTCCCAGCAGTCTTCTTGCTGACTTCCAGAGGAGAGAGCAGAAGGTAAGCTGGTTCTGTGAAGACAACTTTGATAGGTGTTTTTGCAGGACTGTGGGGCTGAGTTTGTTTGCTTATTTCTCTGTGTTGTTTTTTTTGTTTTTTTTTGCTTGTGCTGGCCGTGTGCTCTCCCTGAGCTCACAGCCTATTGTCAGCTAATTGTTTGTTAGTCAGTCAGTTAACTGTCAATCAAACTAGGGAGAGTTAATCAAGCTAGGGGGAGGAGCCAGCTAGGGGAAGGAGGCAATTTCATTCACCTACTTCAATCCTTCAAGTTCAACCATTCAAGTTTAGGAACAACTGATCCTTATAGCGACTGAACAAATTTAGGAAGAGTTCAACTGAGCTTGGTAGTTAGCTGAGCAGACATAGCTTATACAGCTCAAATTAAGAAAGGAGGCCCAGTTTTTGTTTTTGTTTTCTTGTTCTATTCTCTGTATTATCAAGTAAGGAAGGTGAGGGAGCTGCTGCTGTCACCTGTAGCACTTGTGGCATGTTCCTTTTCTTGCCGCAAGATGTGGTCGGGTACACCTGCAGCAAGTGCAAGCTGGTCACCTTCTTAGAGGTCAAGGTGCGGCAGCTGGAGGCACAGGTTTCTAATCTTCATCTTATTAGGGAAGGTGAGGACTTCTTAGATAGGGCAGAGAGGACCTTCCTGAAGACCGGATATGCGGAGGAGCTGCCTGATGAGGAAATCGGTTCCGTGAGCCAGGAAAGCGATGCTTGGAGGAATGTCACACGGAGAAGTAGAAGGGCCAGGAAGGAAACAGAGACTCTCAAACTACAGAATCACTTCAATATTCTTGGTGCTGTGAATGATGAGGAACACCAGAAGGAGGGAACACAACATCAGCAAGAAGGAATCCAACTTCGGCAACTGGAACTTGAACACCAACAGGACAGCATCCAACATCGGGAAGACCAGCACTCCCGGCCTCAACACAATGCCCAGGCAATCCTGGAAGAATCTGCTTGTCGAAGTACCCCGGACAGGCCTCAGAGGAGGCGAGTTCTGGTGGTTGGGGACTCCTTGCTCAGAGGAACCGAAACGGCAGTTTGCAAACCGGACAAGCTCAATCGAGAGGTCTGCTGTCTTCCTGGGGCCAGGATAAACCACGTAACAGAGAGGCTAGCCAGGCTGGTCAAGCCCACTGACCGTAAGCCCCTCGTTTTGGTTCACGTTGGAACCAACGACACAGTAAAGAGCAGCATTCACCACATCACAAAGGACTACGAGCTTATGGGGAGAAAGCTTAAGGACCTTGGTGCGCAGGTGGTCATTTCATCAATCCTCCCTGTTCAAGGATATGGTGCACGAAGGGAAAGGACAATAGTAGAGGTCCACAGCTGGCTCCGCACATTTTGCCACTGACAACAGTTTGGCTTTTTGGATCATGGCTTGAAATTCCAGGAACATGGGCTTCTGGCAAGGGATGGGCTGCACCTCACGAAACTTGACAGGAACGTTTTTGCAAACAGTCTCACAAGGAGGATTAGGAGGGCTTTAAACTAAGTACAACTGGGGAGGGAGACAAGATTATTCAGGACAAGGACTCGGCAAGTGCAGGGGAAAAAGGCCCAAATGATATTGGCCAAGTAGGAATAGCATCCAATCGTGGGAGGGGTGGAAACAATGCTATGGGACTTGCAGGAAGGGCACGGGGACTTAAGTGTCTCTACACTAATGCACAGAGTATGGGAAACAAACAAGATGAATTTGAACTCCTAGTACAGCAAAATAAATACGATTTGATAGGCATCACTGAGACCTGGTGGGATGAGTCTCACGATTGGAATGTAGGAATAGCCCTCTATTTTGTAGAAATAGACCAAGTAAGAAAGGAGGAGGAGTAGCCTTATATGTCAAGGATGTTTTCACCTGTGAAGAGATCCATGACTTGAACACCGGAAGCCAGGTCGAGAGCATCTGGGTAAGAATTAAGGGAGCGAGAAACAATAGGGATCTTATAGTGGGGGTTTACTACAGACCTCCAAGCCAGACTGAGGACCTCGATGGCGCTTTCATAGACCAAATGACTGCACATTCAAAAAGGAGAGATACGGTAATAATGGGAGATTTCAACTACCCGGATATATGTTGGCAGTCAAACTCTGCAAAGGCGGCAAGGTCCAGCAAGTTTCTTGCTTGTCTTGCAGACAATTTCATGGTCCAGAAGGTGGAAGAGGCGACAAGGGGATCAAATATTCTGGATCTGATCCTGACCAACAGGGAAGACCTTGTTAATGACGTAGAACTGGTTGGATCTTTAGGAGAGAGTGACCATGCCCTATTAGAATTTGGTATTCAGTGGGGAAGAGAAGGCAAGTGTAGCCAGGCATTCGTCTTAGATTTTAAAAAAGCAGACTTCTGTAAACTGAAGGAGCTGCTGGCTGAAATCCCGTGGTCAAGAATAGTCAATGAGAAAGGAGTTCAGGATGCATGGGAGTTCTTTAAAAGGGAGGTACTGAAGGCACAGGCTAAAACTGTGCCATTAAGGAGGAAAAATGGAAGGCATCTGAACAAACCGGAATGGTTGACTAAAGAACTCTCAGCTGAGCTAAGTATGAAGAAAAACATGTACAGGAAATGGAAGAAGGGGAAATCACCAAAGAAGATTATAAGCAAGTAGCCAGGAGATGTAGGGAGAAGGTCAGAAAGGCTAAAGCACAGAAGGAACTTAGGCTGGCCAGAGACATTAAAAACAATAAAAAGGGCTTTTTTAAATACGTCCACAGCAAAAGGAAAAAGAAGGAGACGATAGGGTCACTGCGCAAGGAAGATGGTGAATTAATAACAGGAGGAAGAAAAAAGGCAGAACTCCTCAACACCTCCTTCGCCTCAGTTTTTTCCCAAAAGGATAAAAACACTCAACCTGGCGGTTGGGGAGCAGGTGAGGAAGTGGGGGAAATGCAGCACAGAATAGATAGAGAGGTAGTACAGGAATACCTGGCCACACTGGATGAATTCAAGTCTCCAGGGCCAGATGAATTGCATCCTAGGATTTCAAAAGAACTAACAGAGGTCATTGCGGAACCTCTTGCTATAATCTTTGAAAACTCTTGGCGGACCGGAGAAGTTCCGGCAGACTGGAGGAGGGCAAATGTTGTCCCCATCTTCAAGAAGGTAAAAAAAGAGGAACCAAATAATTATCGCCCAGTCAGCCTGACATCAGTACCTGGAAAGATCCTGGAGCGGATCATCAAACAGTCAGTTTCTAATTACTTAGAAAACAATGCCGTAATTACGAAAAGTCAACATGGATTTCTCAAAAATAGGTCATGCCAGACTAATCTTATCTCTTTTTATGATAGAGTTACTTGCTTGATAGATGAAGGGAATGCCGTGGACATAGTATATCTTGATTTCAGTAAGGCCTTTGACAAAGTTCCCCATGACATTCTTGCAAAGAAGCTAGTAAGATGTGGACTGGACAGGGCTACTGTCAGGTGGATTTGTAACTGGTTGACTGACCGTACCCAAAGGGTGGTCACCAATGGCAGATTCTCATCCTGGAGAGAAGTGACTAGCGGGGTGCCACAGGGTTCCGTCCTGGGCCCGGTGCTGTTCAATATCTTCATTAATGACTTGGATGAAGGAATAGAGGGCAGGCTGATCAAATTTGCAGATGACACCAAATTGGGAGGGGTTGCTAATATGCCTGATGACAGGATCAAAATTGGAGAGCTGGGCCAAGGCTAACAAAATGAATTTCAACAGAGAGAAATGTAAGGTCCTACACTTAGGCAGAAAAAATGGTATGCAGAAATATAGGATGGGGGACACGTGGCTGGCTAACAGTACGTGTGAAAGGGATTTAGGAGTCTTCATAGACCACAAGCTGAACATGAGTCCGCAGTGTGATGCGGCAGCCAAGAAGGCCAACGCAATTCTTGGTTGCATCAATAGGAGTATGGTGTCTAGATCGAGGGAGGTATTGGTACCACTTTATTCTGCATTGGTTAGACCTCATCTTGAATACTGTGTCCAGTTCTGGGCACCCCAATTCAAGAAGGATATGGATAAGCTGGAGCAGGTCCAGAGGAGGGCAACCAAAATGGGGAGGGGCCTGGAAGCCATGCCCTATGAGGACAGACTTAGAGAGCTGGGTATGTTTAGTCTGCAGAAGAGAAGGTTGAGAGGGGACATGAGAGCCATGTTTAAATATTTGAAGGGGTGTCATGTCGAGGAGGGAGTGGGCTTGTTTTCTCCTGCTCTTGAGACCAGGACAAGGAGCAATGGATGCAAGCTGCAGGAGGGGAGATTCCGCCTGAACCTCAGGAGGAATTTCCTGACAGTCAGGGCTGTCCGACAGTGGAATGTGCTGCCACAGAGTGTGGTGGAGTCTCCTTCTTTGGAGGTTTTTAAGCAGAGGCTGGATGGCCACTTGTCGGGAGTGCTTTGAGGGTTTTCCTGCATGGCAGGGGGTTGGACTGGATGGCTCTTGTGGTCTCTTCCAACTCTACATTTCTATGATTCTATGATTCTATGAAATGTTTCTGTTCTTGCTCTGTTGCCAAATTCTGACAGGTTTTTAAACAACCAGGTGCCATTCTCCTTTTCATGGAATAATAACTTCCAGCACAAATAGAACTATCTTACTCCTATCTGAAGGCTAGATTCTTTTTATTTCAAAAGAGATAGCAGCAAAAGACTCCATTTTTTTCAGGAGTGCTAGCTGGAGAGGTCCACATGATTTAAAATGCTTTCCCAGAAAATCCCAAAGGGTTAACAATTACTTTTTAATTTTTTTTATATATATTCATTTCTTTTTCTGATAGCAAGATGCCTTGGGTATTAGGACAACTTGGACAGGTCTTACATAGCATACAGATTGAACTTAATATTCTCTGTATTAGTTGAAAACAAATAGCCAGGTTCGCCATGCAGCAAAATACAGCAAAATCCAAAACTCATAAAAGAGAGATCATTTCTTCTTCTCTATGATTTTTAGTATCTTTTGCTGATGAAAAACCCAGTGAAGCTTCCAAAGCATGATGAAGTATTTTCTGCATTTTAGTTGGCCAATAAAGGTATCACTCTGGCAGAAACTTCAATTGAAATTTTAAATGGCGAAGATAAGATCCATAAGATAAATACCTGATCTGTATTTGAAAAACTTTTAATCTCAACATTTGGAAATAAACCACAGGGAAGGTTTTTTGTTGTTGTTTATTTTGCATTTGGTTGGTGAGTACCAGAACCACTTGTCTAGATTGGGAGTAATAACTATTCAGAGAATGCAGAGTTTTTTTTGTTTTTTGTTTTTGTTAGAAAAAGAAAAAGCAGTCTCCCTGACAAAACCTTTTCCCATCTGTTTTATCTAAAAGGATAAACAAGACATATTCCACAACTTAACCTACATATATCAACTGGACTATATTGCAGATGCCTTTTTATCACAAAAGAGTTTATTAACTTCAATGAAAAATAAAAGACAACATTTTCTAACAATTTCCATCACTAGCGGTCAGTACGTTTAGGTTCTTGTGTCAAAAGAAAAAAAGAAAAAGAAAGAAAATACTTTCCCCGCTAACTGATCATGTTATAGGATGTTTGAATGAGTTAAATTTAGATTATAGGCTATAGTCTAAATTTAACTGCTAGTCCCAAATGAGAATTACCTAAATTATGACTTACTGTTTAGCAATTGGTTCAAAGGGTTAATCCTAGTTGGGCCCAAGAACATGATTCGGGATCCCAAGCTGGTTTTATTTCTTCATTCAACACATAATAAAACTCTCTATTGCTCTTTGTAAACAAACAGAAAGGGGGAAGGATTTGGAAGAGATATACAGTTCTCCCTCCACATTTGTGGGTTTGACCATTGTGAATCTATATTCACGAGGCCCATGTGTGCCTCCTCCCAACAATCCTCCTCCTCTCATTCCCTCGTGTTTTGCTGGGCACAGAGAAGGAAGGCAAGTGCCTGAGCCGAAGGCACGGAAATGGGGTGGGGAGGCATCTTTTTCCCCTCTGGAGTTTCCCCTCCCTTTTCCTTGCCTCTGACCCTGGCACACAAAATGCAAGGGAATGGGAGGGGGAATGCGGAGGGGGCTGTTTGCTGTTTTTCCAGTTTTGCAAGGGTTCTGTACCTAAACTTTTGTGAAAGTGGGGGGACTACAGTACTGCTTCCCAAACAAAGTTCTCTAAATTTAATGTTTACTGCTTGCAATCTACTCAGATGGTCCCAAAAAACTCAGATCCCAAAAAAACAGAAACAAAGGAAAAATAAACCTTAGCACATTTCCATATTGCTTTTTTTCATAGCACTTCCAAAATCATTGTGGAAGTCTACCGTAGGCCCACACACTAGACTGCAAGGTTTGGATTATGCATTCCTATACTAACATGAAGAAACATTTAAAAAGGAAAGCAAAAGTAGTAACAAGACATTTCAACCTTCTTGATATTTGTTGGAGGCCAAACTCAGCCAAGAATGTAAGGGCTGACAAATTCCTTAATCAGCTTTGTGGACAATTTCACTGAGAACTACTGGGTTAGATCTCATGGTCAGTAATATTCAAAGACAAGAAGATTTATAATGCATGGGAGTATCTTAGAAGTAAAATATTGAAGGTACAGTTGCAAACAATTCCAGTGAGAAAGAGAAGTGGTAAATGTTTGAGATAAATCAAAAGAGGATGAAATCACAAAAAAGGAATATAGTTGGCACTCCACATTTGCTAAGGTTAGGGCCACAGGACCCCCACAAAGGTGAGAAAACCACAAATATCAAAACGTGTATGTGCTGCATTTATGGGAAGAGGGCCGAGGCATGGTGAGAAGAATGGGCAAACCAGGGTCCAAGAGAGGTCGGAGAAAGGAGAGGAAAACAGGGCAAGTTGCCGTGGTGGCCCTATAGTTCCTCTCACACCAATATCCTTCCTTGGGTATGTGGGGGGCATTGGTGGATGTGGTGGAAGAGGAGAACTGGAGGGTTGTTTTTTTTTTTAAGGGCTGCGTGGTCTTATTAGAGCTGCTGAGAAGAAAGGTTCCCCTGAAAAAGAGTGCCTGAAGTAGAGGGGAGGAGGTTGGAGAAACTCACAAATAATCAAATCCATGAAAGTCAAACTTTACAGACAGCCAGTACTGTAGGGAGAAAGAAAAAAGGAAGTGAAAAGTAAAAGCTCAGAAAAGTAGAAGCACAAAATGAGCTCAGGCTTGCTAGATTGGTTAAAAATAATTCATGTGGGTGGGGAAAAGTTGGCTATGTTCAGAGCAAGAAGAAGAGCAAGTGCTAACATGGAGGAGGAGAAGATGGAGTTGTTCAACACCTTTGTGTCTTTCTCCCAAAATAAAAACAGCATTGTAGCTGGTGAAAGTAGAATAAATCATGCAGCAAGGAGGAAAAAGCAGCAGTAAATAAATGCCTAGGTGCTCTCCATTCAGGTCTCCCAGTCCAGATGAACTGCATCAAATAGTGCTAAAGGAACTTGCAGATGTAATCTCAGAATCAATGTCAATAATCTTTAAGAATTCTTGGTGGACAGGAACAGTCCCAGCAAACTGGAGGAGGGCAACTGTCCCCATCTTCAAAAACGGGTGAAAAACGAGTACCCAACTACCAACTGGCTTGACATCAGTACCAGGAAAGGAAGAGATCAGTAAGCAGTCAGTTTGTGCATGCTCAGAAAGGAATGTTGTAATGATTAGGAGCCAGCATAAATTTAAAAAAGAAAAAAGAAAAAAAAAGAGTCATGCCAAAAAAACCTTATTTCTTTTTTGATAGCATGGTAGGTCAGGATGTGCTGTGGATTTAATATATCTTGATTTCAGTAAAGTTTTTTTTTTTTTTTACAAGATCCCCATTAAAATCTTGCAGAAAAGCTGGTGAAGTATGAGTCACAAAGTGTTACTGTTGGGTGGAGTCTTAATTGATTGACAGACAGAATGCTCACCAATGGCTCCTATTAATCCTAAAAGAAGTGACTTGGTGGGCTGCTTCAGGATTCTGTCCTGGGTCTGGTATAATTTAACATCTTTATAAATGACTTGGACGAAGGAACAGATAGCTTGCTTATCAAATTTGCGGATGACATCGAATTAGGATGGGTAATTCATTCTCCAGAGGACAAGATGAGATTTCAAAATGATCTTTACAAATTGGAGAGTCGGGATAAAATTAACAAAATAAATTTGAAAGGAAACATATATAAGGTGCTGCATTTAGCCGAGAGATGAAAGGTATGTGACACCTCACCTGAAAGCAATGCATGTGAAAACGATCTAAGGGTAGATCACAAGCTACACATGAATCAACTGTGTGAGATGGCACCCAAAAAAGCATATGCAATTCTGGGCTGCTTCATATTGCGCCCAGGTCAAGGAAATAGTAGTACCACTGTATTCTACTTTGGTCAGGCCTCATCTGGAATACTTTGTACAGTTTTGAGCACCATTGCTCAAAAAATACATTTACAAGCTGGAACAGGTCCAGGGAAGGGTGACCAAAGATCTGGAAACCAAACCCTACAATGAAAGACTTAGGGAGCTGGGCAATGTTTAGCTTGGAGAAGACTGAGGAGTGATATGAATGCCTTCTTTAGAAACCTGCAGGAATGTCATGTAGAACATGATGTTGTTTTCTGCTCCTCCACAGACTAGAATACCAGCCAAGGGATTCTAATTACAAGAGAGTCTACATAAAAAATAGGAAGAATTTATAATAAAGAACTGTTCCACAATGGAACAGACTGGTTTTAGAGGCGTTAAAACAGAGGTTCAATGAGTATCTTTCAGGAGACTCTAGTGGTGTATTCTTGCATGGCATGACTGGACTATGATTCCCTTCCAGCTCTATGATTCTGTGAGTCTAAGTTTATAGCCCTTATGTTTTGAAGATAAGTTTTAATATATATAGGGAACACCTGACCAAACCTCCAATAATAAAGAGAAGCATCAAATATGATGCTGCATAGTGTATGCTTCATACCACGATTAACAGAAACAAATTAATGTAAAGCAACAGAAGTAAATTTATATCAACCACACATTTTGCTGTTCTTCAGTGAGTTGATAAGGCAGAACAGATAGTCCTACTTACAGAGGCTTGTGCGTATAGGCCTGCTACTACAGCTTGAAAAATAGCTTGTTTATTTTGCTCATTAAAGAAGTTTATTTTACATTTGCTTGTGATATAATTTTTTACTCCTACATTCTTGCCATCAGGTAACCACATAAAAAAATTTCTGATTTGATCTGATCTATTATTAGGTTACTTTCCAAATGCTGGACATTACTCTGTAGTTTTTTATTTACTCGCCTTATCAGAAAACAGTGAATACAAACACCAGTATCTAGTATTCTTGATTTAATTACTGCATATATTCTGAGGGAGAGAAAAAAAAGCACTTCTCAGCTAGACACTGATCTTGAAACAGTAATTTGGCATTATTATTTATAAAAAGAATTTCTATTTTATAGAGCAGGGATGGGCAAAATGCAGTGTGTGACCCACATGTGGTCACACCAGAAGCTCCTCAAAGCCCCCAGTTCTCTTTCTTTCTTTCTTTCTCTCTCTCTCTCTCTCTCTCTCTCTCTCTCAAAAAAAGTTTTCAGGCTGATTTTGGGGACATTTTTTGACCCCAAACCACTCCAAGTCTTCCAAAACCACCTAAAAAAGCAATAGCCTGCTCCCCTAACCCCTATCAGCCCCCAACCTCACCAAAACAGACAAAAAAAGGGGTGGAGAAGGCTAAAAATCAGCTAAAATGGGAGATGGAAGTGAGATCACATCACTCTGGATGGCTCCATTTCAATCTGGCTTCAGGCCTGGTTATGGGGTGGAGACAGCTTTGATTGCCTTGGTGGATGACCTATGCAAGGGGAGTATGTCCCGGTTGGTTATGCTGGACCTCTCAGCTGTTTTCGGTATCATGGACCATGGTACCCTTCTGTGCTGACTCTCTGGGATGGGATGTAGGGGCACAGTTATGCAATGGTCCCAGTGATTCCTGGGGGGACGAATTCAAAAGGTCATGCTGACAGACTCCTGTTCCACTCCCTGAACACTGGTCTGTGGGGTCCCTCAGGGTTCTGTTTTGTCCCCCATGCTATTTAACATCTACATGGAACTGTTAGGAGAGGTCATCTGGAGTTCTGGGGTTTGGTATCACCAAAATGCTGATGACATCCAACTCTATCTCTCCTTTCTTTCTGATTCCAAGGAAGCTCTCTCGGCAGTGAACCTATGTTTGTTGTCAGTAACAGACAGGACGAAGGCAAACAAACTGAAGCTTAATCTAGACAAGACAGAGGTGCTACTGGTCAGTCTAAAGGCAGATCAGGGAACAGGACTTTGCCTGTGCTGAATGGGGTTACGCTCCTGCTGATATCTCAGGCTCACAGTCTTGGTGTTCTCCTGGACTCAACTCTGAGCCTGGATACCCAGGTTTCAGCAGTGGCCAGGAGTGCATTTGCACAGTTAAAACTTCTTACCTTATCTGACCTGCCATAGAAAAATATGTTCTCTCTAGGAATCTCTTAGGTCCTCCAGTATTATTCTGTGGTTTACCTCTGTTGAAAATGGACCACTGAATCATGCTATAGGACCTAGAGATTCCTAGACAGAACATATTTTTCCATAGCAGTGGAAGATAGGGTAAGAATGTTCTTAAACAGAAATAACCAGGTAAGAAAATAGTATTCATTAATTTTTATTTTATTTTTACTTGTGCTTTTTCCACTTTCACAAGGGCCTCTAACCCCCACAAAAGTAGAGGGCTCATTGTATTCTGATTTTCCACCATTTAGGTCCCCAAGGTTTTCCTTTTTTATTATTATTATTAAAAATATACTTTATTAAACATACAACAAAAATTCAAAAAACACAATAAAAACACAACAATACAAAACAAAACATACAACCACACATATAAAAAAGAAAAGTAGCAATTCTTAATACATAAAGTAATACCCTCCTTCCTTTGACAGGAGGGGATACAACTTTCCATAATTGTATTTCAAAATATTTTACCTATCCATACAAACCATACCAACCATTCATCCATAAACAATCCTTCTAACTTCTTACTCCTATCTTCACTCTCTCAGACATAAACTAACATACTTGATTTCTACCACCGAACCATTGGAAAATAAACACAAACTCTTCTCGTATCCCTAAAAACCTTCTTATTCAATTAATCCTTTTACTGGTATCCTTGCTTCCACCTTGCCAGTCTATATCAAACCTATAAATCAATTCCTTACACCTACTCACGAATTATGTAACACTAAAAAATTAATGTTGTACTAATTTAACTAAATTAATTCAATTCAATTATTAATTAATTTAATAATTCTAAAACCACTCCAACACTAGGAACACTCACTACTTATTTATCCTGCTTAGACCTAATTGCTCATTTCTCTTATCCAACACTATAATTACCTAACTTTAATCCAACAAACTTCCTAATTATCTAACACTTATTAAATATAACTAGCTAAACATCCCTATTAAGGCGGCTTCGCCCCACTCTTCTTCCCAAAAAGGTTTTAATACTTCCCATTCCAAAAATGCTTTACCATTCGTTTTATCTTGCAACCTTAAGGTTAGTTTGTCTAATTCTGCTAATTCATACACTTCACACTTCCAGTCTTCTAACTTCGGGGTCTCTTTGGATTTCCAAGATTTTGCATATATAGTCCTAGCTGCATATATTAAATAACACAAAATCCTCAAAGTTTTTTTCTTCAATATTATTTCCAATCCTGTCAAAATATTTAACAAATAAATTTCTGGTAGAAATGCAAATTTTATATTAAATATATTCTCTATTTGACTATGAATTTGTGTCCAAAATTTATTTGCTTCTCTACACCGCCACCACATGTGATAAAAGGAACCTACTTCTTGGCATTTCCAACATGTGGATGCTTCCTTCCTTCTACTCATTTTAGATAATCTAAATGGTGGTAGGTACCATCTATGGTAAATCTTAAAAAAATTCTCTTTTAAATTATAATTCCTAGTAAATTTTTGATTGATCTTCCATGCAAATTGCCATTGTTCAATTGTTATTGGATGACCTAAGTCTTGGGCCCATTTTATCATATTAGTCTTCACAAATTCCTCCTCTAAGTCCAAATTTAATAATAATTTATATATCTTACTCAATGACTGTTTAGTTCCGGAATGTATTATCTTATCGAATTCTGTATCCTCCCACAAAATTCCTTTAGATTTTATATCTTCTTTATATCTTCCCAATAGTTGATTGTGTAGGAGCCAATGCGAAGAATAGCCTTCTCCCATTAATTCTTCTCTAGTTTTTGGTCTGACCATCATCCCTTCTTTTTAGTACATCCTTATACGTCAGCCATTCTTTTATCTTTACTTTCTCAAATTTATAAAATGCTTCATGGGGGGAGGTCCAGGATGGTATTTTTAAATACATTTTCCCCCTTAATTTCAGCCAAATTCGTAAAATCGCTTTTCTTACAAAATGTTCTGTAATTATTTTATTAATTTTATATTTATCATAGCAAATATAGGCATGCCAACCGAAATGTAAGTTAAATCCTTCTAACTTGAATAATTTATCATTCTCTAGTAAGATCCATTCTGTGGCCCATATTAATGCTGAAGCTTCATGATATAATTTTAAGTCTGGAACTCCCAGTCCTCCCTTCTCCTTAGATTCTTTTAAATATTTCCATTTGATTCTTGCTTTCCTTCCGTTCCATATAAATCTGCTTAAGTCC
Organism: Iguana delicatissima; assembly: GCA_948472985.1. Classification (NCBI taxonomy): domain Eukaryota; kingdom Metazoa; phylum Chordata; class Lepidosauria; order Squamata; family Iguanidae; genus Iguana; species Iguana delicatissima. The sequence goes on from CAOKZL010000909.1 coordinate 100,848, forward strand.
TGCTCCCAAATTTTAAAGGGTTTATCGTTAAATATAATTGGAAGATTTTGGAAAAGGAACAACATTTTTGGTAAAATGTTCATTTTCACCACTGAAATTCTCCCAAGCAAGGATAATTGTAAATTTTTCCATTTCTTCAAATTATCCTGCACCTCCCTCCAAATTTTCTTATAATTATTTTCAAATAGCTCTGAATTATTGTTTGTTATTACTATACCTAAATACCTCACCTTTTTCGCTATTTTGAATCCTGAAATCCTCATCAATTCCAATTCTTGTATTGAGGTGATATTTTTTGTGACCATCAATGATTTATCTTTATTGATCCTTAACCCGGCCACTCGACCATATTCTTTTAATGTATCTATTAAGGGTATAACACTTCTTATCGGATTCTCTAAAATTATGGCCATATCGTCGGCAAATGCTTGTAGTTTAAATTCGTGTCCTTTTATTTTAGTGCCACATATTCCCTTATTATTTCTGATTCTGATATTTAAAATTTCTAAACTCATAATGAAATAATAGGGGGGATAATGGGCAACCCTGCCTCGTTCCCTTATTTATCTTAAATATATTTTATTTGTCCCCATTAACTATTAGACTTGCCCTTTGATCTCCATAGATGGCTTGTACCCACCCTATGTACCTATCTCCAAACCTTATCTCTCCTATTACCTCAAATATAAATTTCCATCGTGTATTATCAAAAGCTTTTGCCGCATCTAAAAATACTAAAGCCAATTCCTTCTGATTAAATTGTTGATACTATTTTACTATATCTATTATTGTCCTTATATTATTTCTTAAACATCTACCCAGGACAAATCCATTTTGGTCTGTGTGTATCCAGTCCACCAAGACTTTCTTTAGTCTATTTGCTAGAATCGAGGTAAAAATTTTATAATCAGTGTTTAACAACAAAATTGGCCTATAATTTTTTTTATCCTGTTTATCTCTCCCCTCCTTTGGAATCAATATAATATTGGACTCTTCAACGAATTTGGAATCTTCTGATTTTTGATGGAATTAATTACCTGGACTAAGACAGGCGCTAATGACTCGTGAAATGTTTTATAATATATTCCTGTAAATCCGTCCGGGCCTGGAGCCTTCCCTTCCTTTAAGTTCATAATAGCATCTTGCACTTCCTGCAACGTTATCTCCTTATCTAATTCCTCTCTTTGTATCTCCGACAATCTAGCAATATCCATCTCTTGTAAATACTTGATACTATAGTTCTGTTCTTGGGATTGACTACTTTCTTTAAATAATTCTTCAAAATAGTTTACTAATACATTTTTTAATCTTTTCTTGTTGATGATGGACAATCTGTCCTTCTCTTATTTCCGTAATAATATTTTTATCTCTTTCTTTCTTCAATTTATACACCAACCACCTACCTGGTTTATTCGCATATTCAAATTGTTTCTGTTTTAAATATTTCAGTTTTCATTCTAATTGTTCCATCATCAAAAGAGATCATTGTTTCCTCCACATTTTAGTTTCATTATAAATCTTCATATCTTTAGGATTTATCTTTAATTGATATTCTTTCTCCTGTAATTTGTTTGCAATATATGTTTCCTTTTCTTTTCTACATTTGTTTAACCAAGCCCGTTGACCTATAAAAAACCCTCTCATCACAGCTTTACTAGTGTCCCAAACTACATGAATTGGTTGTTCTTGTCCAAGATTAATTTCCCAAAAGGATTTTAACTGTGCTTTTGCCTTTATCACTATATCATCATTTTTTAACAAATTATCATTTAATCTCCAATCTCTTCTGTTTTCACCAAATTGTAACGTTAACAAAATTGGGCAATGATCTGATAGAGTTCTCGGAAGAGTTTCTAATTTCTTTATATTTTTTATCATCTCCAGGGGTATGAAAAATCTATCCAACCTTGACCACATCTTATGACAATCAGAATAATACGTAAAATATTCTTCTTTCCTATTTACTTTATTATCTACCTCTTTTAGGGATAAGTAATCTAATAAGTCAAAAAAAGATTTCTGTAATTTGCCTTGGTTAACTTTTTTTCTTTAACCTATCCTCTCCTGTTCTATCTATTTGTGAATTTAGGACCCCATTCCAATCCCCCATCAATATCACTTTATGATTCTCCAAATCCATTAGTCTTTCTGATAAATTTTGATAAAATTTACTCTTATTGTCTAATGGTCCATATACTGCTACTACTATGAATTTTAAACCTGGCATCTTAACTTCTACAATTAGGTCCCCAAGGTTTTCCAATACAGTACAATTAAACACCAAGTAACAAAACAAAGGAATCTTAACCAATTCAACAACATGGCCTTAACATCACTCCCAAACAATGAGACAGACAGTAGCTAAGAAGAGATCAGGGTTAAAGCTCAAGCAAACAAACTTAACCTGGCACCTGAAAATATAAACAGCAGTGCCAAGCAAATGCACTAAGGGAGGGAGTTCTATAAAATGCATCATTAGCAATCCATCTCTAGCCTACCCATCTAACCTTTGAAAACAAAGACATCTTTAGAAGAATCTTTGACTGTTCTGAGGATTCAAGTGATGGGTATGTTTTTGTACCTTGCAATTCTGTTGTTTTTCATGCCTTTTAGCAGTGACAACTTGGGTATAATCCAGGCTTACAAGCATGTCCACAAATGTTTCTAGCCCATAAACATTCTTTAAATTCTAACTGCCCACATACATCTGTGCTAATCACTTGCGGCCTACATAAATACACAGAGCTCTCAAGTCTGTTTCCCTGTAGACAATTCATCCTCGTGACAAACAATCAGTTGAACAGCTACTTCAGGGCTTTGCCATACTGGCAGTTTCTGCCAATTTGTCCCATGTCTTTTTGCCCCTTTACTCTTCAATCTCATTCTCTCTCTCTCACTCTGTTGCAAGAACTGAACTGGTGTGAGGATGGATTGGTTGGGAGAGCAATAAAACCATTCCTTCTTATAAGATCCCTGTTCCAACCCACCCCCCCATTCCTTCTTTTCATTATCTCCGCTGCACACTTCATTTTAACGTTTTTATAACTCTCTTTAGAGCCTTAGTGCTAAAGTGATAGATTGATATGCTGGAACAATACCACACATTCTTCAGTCTGGAACAATCACCACACATTCTTCGAACTCAGTGGAGGAAAGTTTCAAACACTGTCCTTCCTCCTTCCCTGTTGAACACCTTCAACCTTAGTTGAAATTAACAAGTATGGGGAAGGTTGATCTTTCCCAGCACAGGACCCAACTACTTTGCTCCTAAGGCTCAAGACAGAGAGGGAGAAAGAATAAATGAAAACATGGCAGTGGTGCTGGGAAGGAAATAATGCACAAAGTAGCACTATCCTGAAAATAGGAATGAAATTAAACACTAGACACACCTACTTCAATCACCACAGTCAATCAGTTAAAAATCCCTTACCTTTGGAAAAACAGAAAATACTTAGGAATAATGGAAGATGAACACCATATGATAGGCAAAACACAATTTTTGGATTTTTAAAAAGTGAAAACTATTACAACAAATACCGCTACCTCCATACGGAAAGGTCCTGAGTGTAATTATCAGTTCTTATAATGGACTGCTGATCCACCATCTATAAATCAAAAGGTAAGTATCTCTATTAGAGGTAGAACAGAGGCATGTTTTGAAAGAGGACAGGCTGCAAAATTCAACTGAAATGGGATTCAACATGCAAAAATGAGAGATCTGTACATCTTAGCTGCTATCTCAAAGAAACAGGGAAATATTCCTAACTGGAGCTCAGGAACAGAGATAAAATCTAACACAGGAGCTGGATTTTAAAAAAAGAAAAGAAAAAAATCTAGAGTATGTGCATATCTTCCATGCACATACATAGTCCCCTAGAGATTAAAAACATTGAAGAAGTCTGCTATTAGCAATGCTGGAGTGAGAGATATAGTGATCCCTTAATACCAACACAAGATGGGACAAAAAACATGGACAAAATCAACTTCTAGTGTTGTAGCATTCCTACTTAATTGATACGACAAACATACAACCCTCCTGTTAATGATTATTTATAAAGCAGGTTATAATTAAAGAAAATAAAATTCCAATAAACAACATCTTAATTGTAAAAGGCTTGCTTGAAAAGAAAGGTACTGACAAGTTTGCTTAAAAATTTCACGCAGGTATGTGTACATGTGTGTAAGAAATCAGCAAAATGTTCAATTTCCTGGATTCATCACATTATCCTCAGTAACCAATTCCAGAGCTTGGAAGCTACCACAGATAAAAATCTGTTAACTACTGGCTGCAAGTCTTATGATAGTGTAGTTACCAAAATTATTTATTTTTCGATTTTAGAGCTGGAAGGAACATAAAGTCTTCCATCAAATAACCTCAGGCAAAGTTATCAAGGGTTTTTAAAGAACACCATCTTGAAGCAAATCAACAAGTAGAGGACGTCACAAAGAATAAGTGTTATGTGTACCTTGCAGTGATCTGGAGCCTATTTTGAATCAATTTTACCAGCTGTCTTCAAAGCAGCTCCACTTCACAGCACACACACATCAAGACACAGCACACAAGAGCAGTCACCACGGCATTCAGATTTTTTTCTCCCAGAAAGGTAAGTGGTGGACCAAACCAGACACAATGTGCATCTGGCCACAATTTTAAGGAAAAAATAGAAGAGAGGGAGGGAAAGAAAAGACTAGGGTGTCATCTGTATATTGATGACAACCCACTTCAAACACCTGGATGCTGTTAGCCAGTGTGTTCATGTTCATATTACACAATGGGCAATAGCACAGGTCCCTGAAGGACATATGTGAGCTCCCAAACATTGGCGGGGGTGGGGAGCAAAAAGCCTTACTTTGTGGAACCTCCTTGTAGAGAATGAGGAGGACCCATGAAATATGGAGTCCTCAACATTAATCCTTCTAAAGGTATGAAAAGTCACTAAATGACCTAACAACAGGCATTACCTTTGTTTCTATTTCAGAATAAATTGCCACCTACCAGGGCTACTATATCAGTCTCAATACCAAATTCCAACCTGAGTTCAGATTACAACATATGAAAACCTGTTTTACCCAGAAATGCCTAAACTGCCTAAATGCCTAAACTGCTTGGCCCTTATCAATCACTTAAGTGGAGACTGGAACAGCAAATGTTAGCCTACAATTCTTCTCATGGTAGAGGCTTTACTAAAGTATCTCATAGGTTTTGCTATTCATATGTGATATAGAATCACCTAAAAAAGTTACAGATCCAGTAAGCAAGTCATGCTATGAACAGAATCAAGTACTCTGTCCTTATCATTGGATACGAATGTTTTATATTCATCAAATAAAAATGTACTAACAGAGGGTCTTGACACTTCAGTAAAGACTTTGATGCATCTATAACTAAATGTCAGAATACATATACATGATTTTATCCATATACATACACACTTACATAAGAGTCCTTCACATGTGTCACAATGGCCTGCTAAGCAGGCCATTTAAAACTCAAACAAGCTCCACTGGATAGGACTAAGGTGACAGACTGGCAAGTATTCATGACTGTCATAACTGCCTTGACAAATGAAAATGCCTTCATACTGATAACTCTGTCAAATAAATACATTCAGTTTATCTATCTTAGCACGTTAACTGAATTTCATGGAATGACTTTTTTAGCAGGGAGAGGCCATAATCTTTGTTCCAAAAAAATGAAAGTATCCTTTCAAAGACATTGCTGGTACTTTCACCAGAAACATCTATCAGGTAAAATATTTAATGAGTCCACAGGTTGAATGGCCTGACCCTTAAAATAAGACAAGCTCCTGGAAAGAGGAAGCAAGAGAGGTGTCTGTATATAAACAGATTACATAACACAGTTTTGAACAGCCATCTTAGTTTCCAATACAGTACATTTGCATATAGGCGGGGGTTCTGTCCCAGGAACCTGTGTAAAACAAAGAACACAGAGCATCGCATCCCATTAAAGTCAACTGACACGACATGTGCACGGCAGCACAGGCACGCGCCCACTGCTTCCACTGACTATAATGGGACATAATGGTTTGTGCAACCTTGTATTCATGTGTGCAGAGGTAGCATGAAAGGAGCGCTAACTGTACACCACTGTTTTGATCACTATTTACCTCCTATTTAAAACATCAAAAACAAACAGGCACTTTATATTTAAATTTAGTTCAGCACTGTCCAGTGCTGTTATTACTGTTGTCTCATCCAATACGGATGAACATCTATTTTAGACAGGCCTGGTGAAAATTTAATTTATCATCAAAGCAAATGGTTGAAGTAACTTTGTGACATATTGCTGCACATAATTAATACATTACACTTTCTGTGGTATCTATGTACTTCTGCATTAGTATCTGCATTAAAAGTATTCTTCAGATACTCTTTCCTGTAACTGAATAAAACAGGGATATTATTTAGTCTTCCCCCAAATTATTATTCTATTTCCACAATGCCAGACATTACTCCTAAAATAAGGTTTACATAAGGAAAAATTTCCTTAAGATGAACTATAGCAAAGCTTCTCTGACCTTTAGAAATAGTATCTGAAACAAAAATTACTATTATTTATATAGTACTTACTATGTTCAGAGCTTGTCAGATACATTATCTTGTCATAATCCTTAAACAAAACCTCTTCAAAGTAAGTCAGTATTAGGAGAAAGGCTGGGATTGGGGCAGCAAATGGCACACTGCTCCTGCAAGTCAGTGCCTTTGAAAAATAAGGATTTCAAAGCTTAGCATTAACACAAGGGAATTATGTTGGAAGTGGGAAAAATGTATAAAGTATGCTCGCACAAGTGATTATGTACCTTAGAGGACAAGCAAATGTAAAAAAGACACAATGGTACAATGTTGCTTCTTACTGCTTACTTGCTTTGGTTTTTTCCTTGTCTATAAATAATATTCTCTCAGCTATAGTTCACTTCATACCACATATTTTTTCCTCTTCTTGTCATGTAGCCAGTAGCAGCAGATCCCATCATTCGTCTCTCCTAAATATATAGTTCTCCAATAAAGCTTCATCTTCTCTGAAGACAGCTGTTTATCAGAGATTCCAAACATCTTTATTCTTATGAAGGCTGTCAGTTATATTATGCTGCAATTTCATGTTTTCAGATGATGTTCCTCTGTATACAATACATCACTTTGTTCTATAGTCACCTCTGTATGAGTGCAAACAGAACTACACTATATAACATCTTTCAACAATGTACATAAAGTGAACAATGTTGGGGGGAAAAAACCCTGCAGGATTAAGTTTTACACTTAATACTTCACATTAAATTTTACCTTAAAGTAAAAGTGGCAAAGCCTAAGCAGCGCTTCTTAAGCTATCAGGTATGGGGAGACTAGTAGGGCTTTTTCCTCATGTGCCAGGAACTGGCACCATATTTGTGCCCATTAACTATGACTTTTTCTTTCTTTCCTGGAAACTGACCACAGTCTGGCAGCTCATGGGCTGGCACTGGTTCACAGATTACCACTCTGAGCAGCACTAGCCCACAGTATTTTAAGAAAAGGCAATGAGACATTCCTGTCAGCGCGGGCGGAGGTCAAGCAGGGGCTGGACCGGAGCCGGGCACTAGCAGCGCTAGTGCAGTCCTTCGCAGAAGCGCTGCAGCACACAATCTGGGAGGAACTTAAAGCAGGCCTTAGCAGCAGGCGTCAACAGAAAATGATAATGGGTTACTTCACCCGCAACGCAAAGAGGTTACTTCACCAAACGCTGGGGTAGGGTCTTGGAGGAACCAGGCGGCAGGAAGCGGGCTCGGACGGAACTGGAACAAGGCACGGGCGGCAGACGTCCTGGAAGCCGACGGTTGTTGCTCCGTGCCTCTCCCAGCCCCGCGTCTGCCTAAAAAGGCCTCTAAGCCGGGCAGCGGCCAATCTGGCCCGAGCACGCGTCTGGGCTCACAGCTGCGCTACAGCTGGGAGCTCCCCGCCCCCAGGTGTTTCTCCTGTAGCCGCCGGGATCGGCGGCAGGCCTCCTTGAGCCGCCGCCGCCACTGGAACGTCAGCGGCATGGCGGCGGCCTCAGCTTCTTGCGAGGCAGCCTCACGAGTAGGCGGTGCCCCGGGATCAGGCCTGGGGCCTGCCTCCTCCAGCGGGTCTCTGCCTGCCACACCCAGAGGCACGGGAGCCGGGTTGGCGGCCTCCGCAACACCGGGACGATCCTCGGTGGTGGCGGCCTCTGTCACGCCGGGGAGACCCCCGCCGGGATCGGCGTCCGCCGTGGCGTCCTGGCGATCCCCCCAGCGGCGGAGCCCTCCGCGGTGGCGCGGCCCCCGTCGTCGGCTGCAGCCTCCGGAGGGCCCGGACCCGCCTCCTCCTCCTCGGAGGTAACTGCGGCATTGGCCTCCGTGGCGCCTGCCGGCGTGGCCACACCCAAGGCCCTGACATCACTCCCCTCCCCAGGGTCGCCCCCCCACCCCGCGGGGGATGAGGTTTCGCCGGGTAGCGGCGATGGAAGGCCTGAACCAAGCGCGGCGCATGGACGTCCGTTGCGTCCTCCCAGGAGCGCTCTTCCGGACCATAACCCTGCCAGTCCACCAAGTACTGTAGGCGGCCGTGCCGCTGGCGGGAGTCAAGGATCCCAGCCACCTTGGACTCCTCCTCGCCATCGACGAGCACCGGAGCTGGCGGGACTCCGGGGCCAGTGTCTGGTCGTACCCCCGTGGCTGGCAGAAGCAGCAACCGGTGGAACACTGAGTGGATCCGCAGGTTGCGCAGAAGTTGGAGCTGGAAGGCCACGGGGTTCACCTGGGCCTGGATGGTAAACGGGCCTATGTACTGGGCACCCAATTTGTGGCTAGGGCGGCCGGGTGGGAGGAAGCACGTGGAGAGCCAGACACGGTCCCCGACCCGTAGAGGCGGTCCTGGCTGCCGGTGCCGGTCTGCCCCTCGCTTGTGCGCCTCCTTGGCAAGCTCCAGTTGCTCCCGCAGTAATTCCTGGATGGCCCGCAACTCCTGCAGCCACCGGTCCGCGGCGGGCACCGCGGAAGGCGCCCCGACCGGCGGGAACCACCGCGGGTGGAAGCCGTAGTTGGCCAGGAACGGGGACTGCTGGGTGGAGGCGTGGACGGCGTTGTTGTACGCGAACTCGGCCACGGACAGGAGGTCGACCCAGTTGTCCTGCTGGTAACAACTGTAACACTGCAGGTACTGCTACAGCGTGGCGTTGGTGCGCTCAGTCTGGCCGTCGGTCTGCGAGTGGTGGGCTGATGACAGCCGGGGCTCGATGTCCAACTGCCGCAACAGACACTGCAAGAACCGGGCAGTGAACTGTACCCCCCAGTCGGTCACGATCCCCTCGGGGAGGCCGTGCAGCCGGAAGACATGCTCCAGGACTAGGCGTGCCGTCTCCTTCACAGAGGGTAGCGCCGGACATGGGACGAAGTGCGCCATCTTCATGAGGAGGTCCACAACCACTAGTATGACGGTGTGGCCCTTGGACGGAGGGAGTTCGGTGAGGAAGTCCATGGAGATGGTCCGCCAGGGTCCTGCGGGGGTCGGCAGAGGCTGGAGCAACCCCGAGGGCCTCTCTGTCGGGTCCTTGGCGCGGTGGTACACGGGACAGGAACGGACGTAACAGTCGATGTCCCCACGCACCTTGGGCCACCAGAACTCCCGGGTCACGAGGTGCAGGGTCTTGAACAGGCCGAAGTGCCCCGCGGGCCTCCCGTCATGGCAGAGGCGCACCACTTGCTCGCAACAGGGGCGGGGGGGCACGAAGAGCCGATCGCGATGGTAGAGCAGCCCCCCCGCTCCGACCACGGGGAGGCGGCGTTCCCCAGGCGCAGGGTCTCCCGGGGCGGCGCGCACGTGTGCCTTGTGGACCTGCCGGTTCGGGGAGTAGATCAGGAAGCCGTTGAGGTAGATGATTACGAAGCGGTCCAAGTAGTCCCGGAAGACGTTGTTCACGAAGTCCTGGAACACAGCCGGGGCGTTGCACATGCCGAAGGACATGTCTGTGTACTCGTAGTGCCCGTACCGGCTCTGGAACGCCGTCTTCCACTCGTCACCGGCCCGGATCCGCACCAGGTTGTAGGCCCCGCGGAGGTCCAGCTTCGTGAAGACTGTCGCATGGCGCAGCCACTCCAACAGCTCCAGAATCAAGGGCAGCGGGTAGCGGTTGCGGATGGTGATCTGGTTGAGGACGCAGTAGTCGTTGCAAAGGCACAGCTCCCCGACTTCTTGCGGACGAACAGCACCTGCGCCCCAGCCGGGGAGGTCGACGGCCGCACGAAGCCCCGACGTAGATTCTTCTCTAGGAACTCCCGCAGGGCTGCCAACTCCGGCTCCGAGAGCGCGTAGATGCGTCCTGCCAGGATCGGGGCCCCCGGCACCAGGTCTATAGCACAGTCGTAGACCCGATGCGGGGGTAGGTGGTCAGCCTCCTTCTGGTCGAACACGTCCGTGTGCTCCTGGTACTTCTGCGGCAGTTCGACAGATGTCCCGGCCCCGGGGGTCTCTAGGATAGCCATCAGCTTCTCCGCCCGCAGTGCTCCTAGCAGTACTTGGACGCGCACAGCACCTCGCGCCGCGCCCAGGAGATATGCGGGTCGTGGTGCGAGAGCCAAGGCATCCCCAGCACCACTGGAAAGCAGGGCACCGCGGTCACCAGGAAGCTCGCCCACTCGAAATGGCCCTGGATCTCGAAACCCACCTCGACCGTCTGGTGGGTGATGGGGCCGGACTTCAGCAACCGCCCATCGATAGTCTCCACCGGCCATGGCTCCGGTAGTGGCACCAGCGGGATCTGGTGGTCCCGGGCGAACTGGAGGTCCAGGAAGTTGTTGGATGCCCTGGAGTCGATCATGGCCCCCACAGGGATGGGCGGTGCCTCCCCGTAGCACACTGCGGCGGCCACCAGCAGCGGGTCTCGTTTCCGTACCGATAAGTCCGCGTCTGTCCTGCTTCAGGCTCCCCCAGGCCTCGCAGGCTCTCTAGACCTGGGGGTTGGCTTTTCCCGGCGCCCCCGGGGCGGTGGATTTCGATGGACACACGCGGGCGAAGTGTCCTCCCAGGCCGCAGTACAGGCACAGACCCGCCCGCCGCCGCCTTTCCTTCTCCTCGGCTGTCAGGTGGGGCCGTGCCCCCCTAGCAGCATGGGCTCCTCACTACTGGCCCCACCGGTGGAGACACTCGTCCTGGACCGGCTGGGCAGGACCTCCCGGGGGGCAGGCGCCCAGGTGCGCGAGCTGGAGGAGCCTGCCCGACGAGCCTGCCTCCGGGCCTCTAGGCGCCCATCGATCCAGAGGGCCTGCTGAATTAGCAACTCCAGCGTCTCCGGCGGGGGGCTGCGGGCCAGTTCGTCCAGGATCTCCGCCAAAAGGCCGGCCCGGTACTGATTCTGGAGGGCGGGGTCGCTGTAGGCCAGGTCCTGCGCCAGTAGGCGGAATGTGGTGGTACAGTCCCGCACCGTACCTCGGCACTGCCGTAGCTGGCGCAGTTGCCGTCTCGCCGTCTCGGTTTGCGCTGGATCTCCCCACACCGCCCGGAACGCTTGCAAGAACGCGGCCATGTTGTCCAGAACGCTGCTATTCTGGCAGAGCAGGGGTGTGGCCCACTTGGCCGGCATCCCGGAGAGCAGGCTGATCGTGAACGCCACCTGGGCATGCTCACTGGGAAAGTCTTGGCCCCGGACCTGTATGTAGAGCCGGCAGCCGGCCATGAAGGTCTCTAGCTCAGAGGGCTCCCCGGTAAAACGCGGTGGCACCACCATGGGGATCTTTGGCGCAGGCGGGGGCCGGGCTGCCTGCAGCTGGCCGACCTGGAACTGCAGGGCCTGCAGGGCGTGGGAGAGCTGGTCCACCTGGGCACGCAGGCCCTGGCTCTCCTGGGCCTGGGCGGCCAGCTGGGCTTTCAGAGCCGCGTTCTCCCCTTCCATCCTGCTTGACCGGGTGACGGAGCAACAATCTGTCAGCGTGGGCGGAGGTCAAGCAGGGGCTGGACCGGAGCTGGGCACTAGCAACGCTAGTGCAGTCCTTTGCAGAAGCGCTGCAGCACACAATCTGGGAGGAACTTAAAGCAGGCCTTAGCAGCAGGCGTCAACAGAAAACGATAATGGGTTACTTCACCCGGAACGCAAAGAGGTTACTTCACCAAACGCTGGGGTAGGGTCTTGGAGGAACCAGGCGGCAGGAAGCGGGCTCGGACGGGACTGGAACAAGGCACGGGCGGCAGACGTCCTGGAAGCCGACGGTTGTTGCTCCGTGCCTCTCCCAGCCCCGTGTCTGCCTAAAAAGGCCTCTAAGCCGGGCAGCGGCCTATCCGGCCCGAGCACGCGGCTGGGCTCACAGCTGCGCTACAGCTGGAAGCTCCCCGCCCCCAGGTGTTTCTCCTGTAGCCGCCGGGATCGGCGGCTGGCCTCCTTGAGCCGCCGGCGGAACGTTGGCAGCAGGGCGGTGGCCTCAGCCTCTTCCGAGGCAGCCTCGCGAGTAGGCGGTGCCCCGGGATCAGGCCCGGGGCCCACCTCCTCCAGCGGGTCTCTGCCTGCCACGACCAGCGGCACGGGAGCCAGGCCGGTGGCCTCCGCAACGCCGGGACGATCCTCGGCGGTGGCGGCGGCCTCCGTCACGCTGGGGAGACCCCCGCCGGGATCGGTGTCCTGGCTATCCCCCCCGGCGGCGGAGCCCTCCGCAGTGGCCACGTGGCCCCCATCGTCGGCTGCGGCCTCCGGAGGGCCTGGACCCGCCTCCTCCTCCTCAGAGGTAACTGCGGCGTCGGCCTCTGCGGCACCTGCCGGCGCAGCCACACCTGAGGCCCTGACACATTCCTTTAGCTGTCGACTCCTTCTGTGGTCACCCAAGTCTTTGATCGCTGTCCTCATGCTGTACTCCTGGGACCTGACAAAATGAGTGTCACAGCTGGCCTGTGCAATTCATGATGTCCTGTTTGCTTGTAAACTCAAGTCAGATATAAACTAGTAACATATACCCACCAATTTTAACTGCTAGGCCTGAAACTGACTTCTTTATTTTGCAAACTGTAAAATCCCTTGAAGCAACCATACACAGTCAACATGGACATGTGCTTTACCACAAGCCTATTTTCCCTCAAACAAAGCTGCTGCGCATTAAGAAACATAACTGAAAATGGGAACTGAAAAATATGGGAATTACAAATGCATGAAGATTTAGATGTTTAATAATCATTCTGAACAATCAAACAATACAAAGGAAATATAGTACCTTTGGGGATTGTTACCCTGTACCCCCCCCCCCGTTTCAGAGGCTCAATCAAGTCAGCCAAGCATGCAAACTGATCCTGTCGCCAGCAAAAGCATTTCCTTTCACTATGGTCAGCCAAAAAGAGAGCAAGAAAATGGAAATTACTTGAAGTTATGGCACCAAAAAGACGAGACAGGCAAAGAAATAATCAACTCCACATGAGCCACTTTTAGCCCATCACAATGAAAAGTGCCCATGACTAACCCCAGGAAAGGTCACTGAGATTGTGGGGTCACATGCAGAAAAAGGCAAAAGTGAGAGGCTGCCAGCTGCAATAAGCATCAGCGTGTTCATAATTGTACTCAAGAGAAGAAGGGTTGAGCTCAAAGAAAGTTTTGATTTAGTAACCACCCAATAAAAAAGTTTTTTTTAAAAAAACAACAACACAATTTTATTCAAGACAGAACCACAATGTCTATTTTTGTATGTTACTGGAATACAAAGTACATAGTTAGGCATCCAACGTGAATGTGGATGAGGAACTTGAAAGTGATTGAAAAAGGCAGATACAGAAGTATTTGTGAAAAAGAAAAGAGATTGCTAGTTCCAAAAGTTCAGTCCCTCAAGAGAATATGTAAGCAATTTTGTAATTCAAAAATCTGTACTAGGCTTTCAATGCATCTGTGTGACTGAACAGAAAAATTCAACATTCTCAAACCAAACCAAGCCTTTTCCCCAGTCAAATCAGGAATAATAGTAGTGTATACACATGCATACAAAACATTTTAAAGTCCCTTTTCTTTTCTGAAAATAACAAGAGAGTACAGCATACTGTGAAAGCCAGTGTGATATTGTGGTTTATGCCTTGGGTACAACTCTGGAGACCAGGGTTTGAATCCTTGCTTGGCCACTGGAACCCACTGGGTGACCTTTGGCAAGTTAAACTATCTCAGCCTCAGTGGAAGGAACCTCCTCTAAACAAATCTTCCCAGAAAACCCCATAATACATTCCTCTTAGAGCGCCTGTAAATCAGAAATGACCACAGGCAAGCAACGGCAACAGCAACAGGAATCTAATTTTAATTCCACTTAAAAGTAATGATATTATTTCAAATATTTTGGATATTGTGTAGTGGGTTTGAGTGCTGGACTCTGGACACCAGGGTCTGACTACCTGCTTGGCCACAGAAACCCACTGACTGACTCTGGGTGCGTCATACACTCTCAGCCCCCAGAAAACTCTGATAGGTTTGGCTTAGGGTTGCCATAAGCTGGAAAGGACTTGAAGGCACACAATAACATAATATTTCAGATGAAAAACTTTCTAAATGTTGCTTATTTGATTGTCATCTTATGCTTAACTATGTAAACAGAAAGCCATTTATAATTTTTGAAAACTGTGTTACAAAGCTACTGGGTAGCTGCAACTGAAAGACTTTTTGGTTGGCTGCATACTCCTTACAGAGCATGGTTTAGTGGCTTGAGCATTGGTCTAGAACTCTAGAGATCAGGGTTCAAGTCCCCACTTGGCCATGGAAATCCACTGGGTGACCTTGAGGAAGTCATACTCTGTCAGCCTCAGAGGAATGCAAAACCAAACCCCCTCCGAACAAACCTTGCCAAGAAAATCCTGTTATAGGTTCACCTTAGGATCACCATAAATCAGAGATGACTTGAGGATATACAACAATAACACTGCTTATCTCCATCACCACACTGCCCTTTACACATGTCAAGTCTTTCCAGATGTCAGGGGCCCAGGCATGGCTGAGCCCGCCAGCATTCCCAAGGCCGCCACGGAGGCTGCCGCCGATGCGGGGGAGGGCCCGGACGCCTCGGAGGCCGCCGCAGGGGAACGCCTGGACACCGCGGAGGCCGAGGGGGAACGCCTGGACGCCACGGAGGCCGCCGCCGCTGAAGGGGAGGGTTCGGACGCCGTGGAGGCTGCCGCCACCGCCAGCGCTCCCACTAATGGCGCTGTGGGTGATCCGGTTCCCTCTCTGGTGAGAGAGGCGGGCGCAGGCTCGCCGGGGGAGGCGGGTCCTGGTCTCGGCTAGGCCCACCCGCGGCTCCGACCCAGAGGAGGCTGCCGCCTCTCCTCCCACATTCCAGCAGTGGTGGCAAAGCAAGGAAGCAACCCGCTGGTCCCGGTGGTTGATGGAAAGGCGGCTGCGGGCTGAGAGCTCCCAGCTGTGAGCCCAGCTGGGAGCTCTCAGCTGCAAGCCTGCGCCGGATTGGTTGCTGCCGGTCCAAGGGTCTATTTAGGGCAGGCGCGGGGCAGGGAGAGGCACAGGGCAACAACCGTTGGCCTTCCGTGTTCTCCCCCGCCCGTATCTGGTTCCAGCCCCTCCCGCCAGTGACTGCGTCCAGCCACCTTGCCAGCCAAGGACCCTGTCTGCGTTTTGGGTGAAGTAACCCTCCTTTGTTTTCTATTGAAGCCTGCTTGCTTATTAAGGCATGACTTGAGTTTGGGACAGTTTGCTTTGAGTTCAGACCCGCCTGTGGGGGAGCTGAAACCCTTTGTTTGCTGGCAGTAAATAAACGCTGTCACCCTCAGCCGCTTGTCCTGCATCTGCTTGACCTCCGCCCGCCGCTGACACCATAGTCCTGAAAAAAGAAGAGCTAGCAGCCACATGTTTAAATCTGCATTTATTTGTTTAAAATTCATTTCTAGAGTGGATTTAAAGGTAAAATTCTCTCACATTTCAGGTGAGCTGCTAAGCAATAGCAGTTGGCTCTTCCCTATCACTACTTATAACCAAGTGACAAAACACAGAGAGAAATGCAAAAAATGATTAATTCAAATTTCTACATATCCCTAGTAGGGAAAGGGAAAAAAAAATCTTAAAATTATGTTCCATAAGATAAAACTATTTTCAAAACACAATAGTATCTGTTGCAGTTCTAGAAGAACACACACAAATATATTTAAGAATTATCTTTTAAAAAAACTTTACCTCTATGTGCACAGTTGTCCTATCTGAAAGATAGTCTGCACTGAAAGAAAATCACCTGCCCAACCTAATCCAAAAGCTTCCTTTTCCCCCTTAATCTGCAAGGAACCTGCAACATATTCCTGCCCATTGGTTAAAACTGTTTCTTACCTGGAAACTCACCACAGACTGGTAGCCAATCAACTGTGGACTAGAACCAGTATTTTTTTAAAACTAGTTTTTCATATCCACACATTTAAAATATTCCCAAAACAACATCCTAGCTTTAGGGACCAAAGGCCATACAACGCAGTGCATCTTGGCTGGCCAGTGGAAGCCCAAAAGGGATTGAGCCAGTCTTACTTCCCTTGGAAAGGAGTTCTGCAACCAACATGTGGTTACTAAGAACACCCTGCCTTGTGTATTCACCAAGCTTCCCAAAGTAGTTAGACACACAACATGCCCTCTGTTGAGGCTCATATGTGAGGAGGCAGTCTTTCAGATATCTCGATCCCAACCTATATAGGACTTTGTTGGCCAAATCCATCATATAATGTAAATTAGCACTGAACATTTATATCCTATGGACTTTTACACCACATCTTGGGGCACCACCCCTGCCACGAAGCCTTGGAAAATTTTGCAGCGCAGCATTGCAAAAAAATCCATGGGTCAGATAAAACACCTCAAAATTGTATGCATCTTTCAGACGGTATGTTTTCAACATTCTTATTACAGTTGTATAAGAAATGCTAATTAATAGTTGGATGTCTAGAGAGACATGCTTTTCTCCTCTCAGAAACCAAGAAGTTGCCCATGTTTAGAAGACTGGATAGCAACTACCACCCATTTATCTAAGCAACATTTCAATTATGCCTCTTTGGTTATGTCTTTTACATATTGCCTTAAGGCCTCTACGTTTTTATTCTTCAGCTAGACTCACAGGTCAACGAAATTACAGATCTGCAAGCTATACAAGAAGTAGGGCAAGATAGGATTTTCAACTGTTTTAATTATTCAATTCTTATACAGAGCACACAAAAAGCAATTTGATTTAAAATCTGGCATACATGTGGCCTTCACTATAGACATATTCAGCCATTCCTTATTCTGTTGATTAAGCATATAAGAAGGGAAGTGTGCTGGATCCACTCAGTTCTATTGTTTCCTTCCTTGTGAGGAAAACAAGTCTGAAGATAAAAAGCTTCTGAACCTGTGGAGATGATCCATGTGCAGGCGCTCCTCACATTTAGTCCCATGGTTTTCCATATGATAGGTGGTGACAGAGAGGGTAGCCTTCTCTATCCCTTGTTTCCATATTGGATCAGCATATTAAGTATTTATGTAATACGTGCTAAACAACATCTAATCTATTTGGTTCTTAGGTACTGGCACTGATAGACCAATGAAAGCTTTGCATACAACTTCTGCAACCTAATAAGCCTCATTGTCTGTGTATTTTATGTTTCTCTTTCTGAACAGCTCCTTAAAATATATTGGTTAGCAATCATTTCTTTGTCCCAGACAGATGATGCCATCGTGGTCTCTTTCTCCAAATTGCATAAAGGAACTTACCCTGTTTCAAGCTAGCCTATAGTTTCAGACTGCAATTCTTTACTATGCATTACCATTATTGCTATTGTTATTGTTGTTGTGTGGCTTTAAGTCATTTCCAACTTATGGTGACCATAACACAAACCTATCATAGGGTTTTATGGGGCTAAGAATGTGTGACATACCCAAGGTCACCCAGGGGGTTTCCATGGCTGAGCAGGGAATCAAACCCTGGCCTCCAGGGTTGCAGTCTAACATTTAAATCACTGCACCACACTGGGTCTCCATTACCTATTTATACTGATTCACTTTTGAAGGTTTTTATTCCTCAAATACAATTCTATTTAATGAACCCTTCTGAGTTTAGGAATTTCATTTATAAGGTAGAGCAGGACTCCACACTGACTATGGATGTTCTACATACTACATCATACATGGAGATACAATGACCATAACTGCAGAAAACGTGAGTAAATGTATGTTTGGCGGATTTTATAATACAGGCTGTTTAAAAAGAAGAAATGGATTAAGTAAATATACGTACATACACTTTTGCTTATTCAGACTGTGAATTTCAATGGTCACCTCTATATCTGAATCTACAGGAAAAACAGACAGAAACATCCCCTTACAGTACAGAAGTTATTATTCTTGACTTTCAAGAGTAATTCTCCATATTCCCAATTGTTTATCTTACAAATAAACTTTATAATACGTTAGATTTTTTGAAACAGGCTAACTCAGTCATTCTTAACCTTTTCTTAATTGGGGACCCCCTACAAATATAATTTTTTCCTGGGAACCACTCAGATTATTTAAATCTTGAGTTATTTAAATTTAGATGTAAATATTCAAATATTTATTTAAATGTCCAAAGACGTATTTATCCAAAGATTTATTTATTTATTTATGGCTTCTGGAGACTAGGATTCAAATTCCCAACCAGGACACTAGTTGACCTTGGGCAAGTCACAATGACTCACTCCTAGAGGAAGGCAAAGGGACACCCCCTTTGAACAAATCTTGCCAAAAGCCCCAGTGATAAGTTAACTTTTGGGTTACTCTAAGTCAGAAGTGACTTGAAAGCACACAACAACAAAGTGCCGCTGACAGGGGGAGGTTCTTTCTCACCATCACGTCTTCACTCTCTGAAAACTGACTTATAGCAACTCTAAGGCAAACCTATCATAAGGGGTTTTGTGACAAGATTTGTCGCCTTTGCCTGAGAGAATGTTACGTGCCTGAGGTAACCCAGTGGGTTTCCATGGTCGAATGGGGATTCAATCCCTGGTCACCAAAGTCATAGTTTGGGCATGTGCACACACCTGCCACTGTGTCCCTTTCATCAGGGACACAGTAGGGAGGGATACGTGCATGTGTGCCCAAACTGTTCTCTCATTTGCAGCTAAGGGAGCAGTTTCAGTACCTGTACCCCCTGCTGCTATGTTCCTGTTGCTGCTGCTGTTAGTGTCCAGCAGCAGGGCTCTGCAGACTCCCCCTGAGGGCTCTGCAGACCCCCACAGGTACCTGGACCCCAAGTTAAGAATCACTGGGCTAACTTACTGATACAAAAAGTAATGAGGGAGATGATGACAACATTGAAAGATCTTGAAATAAGATTCTATACAAGTCACAAAAAGGTTGGAGAGAACAATGTTGTTAAAGCTGGTTTTAACAAGTTCTAGAAGACATTTCCAGATGTACAAATGGCCCTACCTTTGCCTTTGAGCACAATGAAAACCTGAAAATACCCAAGTATGTCGTATGTTGAGAGCAAAACCACAATGTCTTTGCAAGTATTTTCGATGGAGAAAGAAAAACCAATCAAAGGCTAATTCTCATTTAAAAACTGCAGTGTATATTCCAACTGCATTAAGAGTAAGCCCTTTATTAATTCTTTCAATAATATTACAGATCCAATTTAAAGATTACCTTAATTGTACCACCAAAGGTATTACCAATGTTCAGAGAATCACAGATCCTAGAACTAGAAGGAGCTGCAAGGGCTATCTAGTCCAACCCCTACCATGCAGGAATACACAACTAATGCACTCATAAAAGATGCCCATCCAACCTGTACTGAAAGACCTTCAAAGATTAAGAGTTTCCTCTGAGGCTATCTATTGCACTGCTGAACAGTTCTTACACTAAAGAAATTCTTCCTAATGTTTAGATGGAATCACACTGAATCCATTGGTTTGTGTCCTATCTCTGGAGTAGCAGAAAACAGGATTGATCCATCTTTCACATCTCTTTAGATCAGTGGTTCTCAACCTGTGGGTCCCCAGATGTTTTTGGACTTCAGCTCCCAGAAGCCCTGAGCATTGACCATAGTGGCTGGGGCTTCTGGGAGCTGAAGTCCACAAACATCTGGGGACCCACAGGTTAAGAACCACTGCTTTAGATAATCTCTCAGTTCTTTCTTTTCTAATATTATCATATCCTATTCCCTAACTTAAGCTTACCTTGTGGTCTACTAAGACCTCAAGATCATTTTCAAATGTACTGCTTTCAAGCCAGATGTCACTCATCCTATATTTATGCATTTTATTTTATTTTTCTGCCTGGATGTTGTACCTTACATTTTATTAGTTTTGGGCCAGCTCTCCAATCTGTTGAGGTCATTTTGATTCTTTATTCTGTCTTCAGGGGCATTTCCTATCCTCCCTAATTTCATGTCACCTGCAAATTCTTAAGTATAACATCTAATCCATCCTCTAAATCATTATATAAAAATGTTAAGCAACATTGGCCCCAGTACAGAACTCTGAAGCACTCCACTAGCCATTCTCTTCCAGGATGAACTGGAACCATCAGTGAGCACCATCTAAGTTAGGCTGGTCAATTGATTATAAACTCACCTAATAACAGCAGTGTCTAAGCCATACTTCACTAGTTTGCCTGCAAGAACATCCTGGATGATCTTGTCTAAAGCCTTAATGAAGTAAAAATAGACTATACACAGCACGCCCCTAATCTACCAAGCTTGCAATTCTATTAATAAAACCAAAAGAACACGATGTGGTATGCCTTGTTTTTGAGAAATCCATACCAGCTCCTAATAATCACAGTGCACAGAGTGTGCACAGACTGAGTGCTTAATGATTGTTTCTGGAACCTTTGCTGGTACTGATGTTAAGCTGACTGGGTACTCTTTTTTCACTCCCTTTTTGAAGATGGGGACAATTGTCCTCCTCCAATTTGCTGGGACCATTCTTGTCCTCCAAGAATTTTTAAGGATTATTGACACTGATTCTGAGATTACATCTGCAAGTTCCTTTAGTAGTCTTTGATGCAGTTCATCTGGCCCGGGACACCTGAATTCATACAGAATAGCTAGGTATTCCTTTACTATTTTTTACCTGTTCTGAGTTGCAGTCCCCTTACTGCATGATTTTATTCTATTTTCACCAGTTATAATACTGTTTTCCATCTGGGAGAAGACTGAAGCAAAGAAGGTATCAAACAATTCAGCTCACTCTCAGTCCTCATTAGCATTTAACCGCCTTCTCTCTGCAGTGGCCCTACCATTTCCTTGGTCTTCCTTTTGCAATAACTATCATCAGAATATCATTTTAAAAACTATTTTATCTATTTTAACTTCTCTAGTAACCCTGAGCAACTTTGGAGCTTCAACTTTTCTAACTTTCTCCTATACAAATATTGGCTATTCATTTCCATTCCTCTTTGGTGATTTTTCCTTTCTTCCATATCTCATTTATGCCTCTCTTAAATCTCATCTCATCTATTCTTAAGAGTTCTACTCTAAACACAGGAAGGCAAATATGATTTAGTGTAGTGTGTTACCAACTCCTAGGAGATCAAGCCATCTCTTGCCAAAAGTGCTTCTTGATGAAAGTGCAGATCATGGTTCACAAAGCCAATTCTCTCTTTACAGTATGATCTGCAGAGCAAGTTGTTCACTTGTGAGAACTCTTCTCCCTCTTCCTGGGCCTGTTCCTTCAACAGGAAAGAGCAATGAATGACACTGTGCTCTAAGATCCTTCACCTTTTCCTCAGATCCTCATAGTCCATTGCAATATGTGGAAGGCTACATCTTGCAGCATCATTTGTTCCAATATAGATTAGAAAGAAGGGGTCATTGCCAGTCAGCTTAATGAGTCTAGTTAGCCTTCCTGTTATAACATGGATCTTTGCCTCTGGGAGACAGCACAACTTATAAGGCCTGCACACCAATGTCTCTGTTCATCTCAAAAGCGAATCACGTGCAACCACCACCACCACACATCTCTTTGTGCTCTGGGAACTGATAGGCGCCCTACCTTCTAAGGGTCATGTCCTTGCCTTTTGAGGAATGAGGATGTTATCACTGCTCCTACACTCCATAACTGTTTGTTAAGGAGAACTTTGGAACCTACATGTAGCTCCAAATTTGCAATATGGTTTTTGATAGTTCTGCTGCTGTGTGTCATATTCTTCCAAGTGTCAGCTTCCTGCATTTGTGAAGTTTCCCCTTGCTAGAGGCATCCCATGTCTTGCCCTTCCAGGAGAGTGTGCTCCACTCTTTCCAAAAATGCTTCAACCTTCCTGATAAGCTGAACTGTAGATATACAGGCCTCAAACTGCTCTACTTTCTCTTCCAACAGAGCAACCAGTTTGCATTTGCTGCAGGTACAGCCATGCAGATCCTGTGGGAAGAAAACGAACATGGCACAGATGTCGCAGGTTACTGCAACAACTCTCTCACCATCTATGTTCATCATCTTATACAGGCACACAGCCTTCCAGGCTTCTTTTTCAAAGTCCCCCACAAATGCTCAAAAACAAAACAAAACAAAACAAAACAAATCCAACAAAACAAAACTATGTTTTGCTCTTGCAGTACGCTGAGCACCCAAGAGTGAAACACCTACTACATAAGGCATAATATGAAGAGATGACTAGTAATGCCAACAGGACACATGTTGCTGAACACCAAAGAAGAAGATAATTTCAAGTCGATAGGATTAGATGCTTCTAAGACCTTACACTTGAGAAGAGCTTGAGATATTGGTATTGAGAAAAGGAATTAACTCAATGCAGGAATTACATAATACATTTTGGGAGGAAAAAGTAAGAGATGAACCAGTGGGTTAAGTGATTACATTAACTAAATGACAGAAATATAATTAACATTTGCTCCAAGAAACACATACAATTATATATATCATTATGTCCAGTCAAAAATACATTCATGAATCCAAGCTTTGAAACTGTGCACAGGCTTCAAGCAAAGTTCTGAGTACAGAAGAAAAAAGAATCAATGGAACACCTTTCTGTTTCCTTGATATACTAAGGCCAGTAAAAACATGGTATCACAACACCCTGCTCCCTACCTAGCTACATAAGCAATTTCCAGTTGGCTATCTGGCATGCACAAAGCAGCAAGGCATTTAACGTATACAAACTATGATCAGACCAAATATGTTCTCTTGGGCAGCCTGAAGTTCAACCATAAGGAGAGAAACACAGAAGCCTCAAACCCTTTTGACAGTCTGCACTATTAAAACCAAATGTGATCATTCAAACATAATCACAGAAGACCTAAAGAACAAATTAAGAGTACTGGAATATGTAGTCACAATGATTCTACCCAAATGCCTCAGTGCTGTCCTTCTGGCCAATCTACACACTATATGTCAGAGGAAAGGAAAACCAACCATCTCATGACGTGGTATTCAGCTATTTGAAGCTCTCGTAGTCATTAAACATTTGTGTAGATGCATTTGTACTCTTCTACTGAAGAGCAAATAACTTAATTTGCATCCATACTTCTACTCACACTGTCAAGCAATTGTAGCAACTTTATAAAACATAGGCCAGAAGGATATTAAGCAAGCTTATCAAGTCTTTTTGTTGCAACTTGAAGGAATCTATGCTATTTGTGATCCCTAAAGGAACATTTATCTATTAAACCCACACCTGCAGTCAGAATTTATAGCTACCCAGTAATCTACTACTGTCTTGCATCATAGGTAATTAGATGTCAGTGAATTCATAGCCACAGGGAAAATGCAGTCCCATGAAAGAGAACATAAAGCAGACTTGAACTCCACATAATTTCACTGATATGATAGAGGTAAATTAAATCTGTCTGAATGTGGTATAGCAAAGTAACAACTATTTAGCTTTAACTTCTCCTTTGGTTTATTCTATACTTCAGTGACATTACCACCAAACCCCATTTTTCACCAAACCCCATTTCCCTTTCATTTTCCTGGCACATATGATAGGAACTAAAGTGTATTCTCAAACCACACTATAGATCTCCTGGCAATCCTTCTGGTTAAAAGACCCTATTAAGTAAAGAGTAACTTAAACCAACAGAACACTTCAGGTAAAGTAACTTAGCAAAGAGCTTAATGAACAAATCGCGTAGTCTGCGATACATACAATAATCAAATAGCAGATTCATAACAGCAGAATAAGCAGAACGAAAAAGAATCTGTGTACTTTTCCTGCTCTACAGTCACCTGTTTCCCATATTTGTCAGTTTAGGTAATGCCACTCAATATTTACAATTTAACTATTAACTATTTTACTATTACTATTTAAACATACTATATTTATGTCTTACGTGTCTACCTCACCTTTCTATTAGAGAAAAGATTTAAAAAAATTGGCAGCGTTGTGCTTTCTGTTATGCCAATATTCCCCTCTGTCCTGAACATTTTCTGTGAAAAGCTGGTGGGGGATGATGCTGACTAAGCTGCCAGTGGGGACCACAGCAGAAAAAGAGAGAATGGCCAACAACACTTCTCCTTTTTGGTCTTATTGTCTTGTATTCTAAGAAGCTACACTGGAAACTTCTTCCACAGACTGCTGCTCCCAAGCTGTAAAGTCACACATGCCTTCTTGCAGTTGCTGTGTGCCTTTAGGCCATCTCTGGCTTAACGGCAAGCAAACCTATCACAGGGTTTTCTGGGGCTAAGAGAGTGCCATAGCAGTTGGACATCTCTCAAGAGAACAAAAGCAGACAGGTAGTGCTGCAGCGGTTTGAGTGCTGGGCTATGACCCTGGAGACTAAGGTTCAAGTCTCCGTTGGTGACCTTGAGCAAGTCACATTCTCTTAACCTCAGAGGAAGGCAAAGGCAAACCCCCGTGAACAAATCTTGAGGCAAGATCACCTTAGGGTTGCCATATGCTGGAAACAATTTGAAGGCACACAACAACACAAACAAGATTTTTATTCTACAATTACACATGTAATGAAAACCATGTATAGAACATGTACAGGAGGAAAAAGGATAATTTTTCTGTTACTATCCTGCACTGAGCACAGGATAAGCTAGATGACTTTCAAGATCTCATTCAACTCTGTAACTACGTAGATAGTATTGGTTGTGGTACTTTGTTATTTCAGTTGCATGAAGTTAAGTTATACAGATTCCATGTGAACAGGCAAATCTTCTGAGCTGCAGCTATCCTTGTTATGACACATCTTGAAGAAAGGCCTAAATACCCTACAAATACCAGATCTTAGAAGCTAAGCAGAGTCAGCTCTGGTTAGTACTTGGATGGGAGACTATAAATGAATCCCAAGTGCTGTGGGCTATATCTCAGAGGAAGGAACTGGCAAACCCATCTCTGAGTGTTTCTTGACTAAGAAAACCATATGAAATCCATGAGTTGACAGGAAACTTGAAAGTGCCCATGTATGCACAGAGAGACAGACAGGCATCAGTAGTATACAGAATGCCCCGACTTTTGAAGACAAGCATCAGTACTATATAATTTACCAACTTTGGGGTACTATTTGATTCTAAATTTATAAAACAGGCATGGCTTTTTAATACTGAAGATAACTATATTTTATGAGGTCTGGCTTCTTTAAAAAAATCATCAAAACTTGTTTCTGGGTACTTGAAAAAAGATTACCTTAGAGAAAAGATCTAGTAACTTGATCTAATTACACAAACTAACAATTAGCACTTGTCATGAGCTTTGCATTTTCAAGTAAGTGCTGTTCTTCTGATAACAGTTCTTTCATTCTTATTCATATTTACACTAAATTGTTATCAAAAACTGGTCACAGATTTAAGTGTCTAAAGCAGGTGATACAAATACTTCCGCCTTTAAAGCTGACCAGCAGAGGGAGTACATAGCTGCCAATGCTCTACAGAGATGAAAGTTTGTAAACATTACAGACTAGATATGGAAACAAAATAAACTGATTAGTACTGAAATGAAAGTCACAATGATTGATGTTTTTAGAATATGAGGTATGCACTTCTCAGAACAAAATCTAATTCAACTGCTAATGAATCACAGATGATTTTTAAGCACTGTGCCAAGTATAAGGAGAGCAGGCAATACTGACTACTACTGTATGAGGTATCTCTCTTACAGCTAGAACCACTGCAGAGATTCAGCTACAATCCTAACCTATAAAATCAGTTCTAGTGATATTCAATACAATCCTAGTTAAAAATTTCCCAACACTTTTACTGTGTGACACCTGTGCTATTTTACAACACCCTTTGGTTCCATACTATGCTTGAACTGATTTAAAGTGAGATTTCTGAATATTCAGAAGTGTATTTTGTACAACAGCAACCAATTAAAGTCACACTCATTTTTCTGCCTCTTCATATGCCTGATTTCAAAATGGTATTTCCAAATCATAAACTTGAAAAAGTGCTGGAAATGGCTGTGGGTGCCAATAAAAGTATAGAAATTATGTCAAACTCAAGATTGATGAAAGGTAACTTTATCCAATAATATCATAATAAGTGAAACCATAAACATATACAGATGTAAAAGGTGATACTATGAATTATCAACAAAACTGTGAAAATCCATTAGAGGAAAAGATTTCTATAGCATAACTACATTCTATTACCTCCAGTGTGTCAATTACAGATTATCTTCTTTTATATCGGCATCAAAGCTAAATTCTGAAAGCCAATACGCCTTACAAGATCTCTATTATGGAAAAAACTTCCTTAAATCTATTCAAGTCAAAAGAAATGTCAAAATATTAGGATACGTAAAGTTGTAGATATGAGTTGGTGCATGTACATTAGAAAAAGAGAGAGAGAGAAAGAGAGAGAGAAAGAACATGAGTATATGTAGGACAGAGACTGATATTTTAACAATAAGCCATAAAGTGTTAAGACTACAGGGCCAATTCTTTCTGAAATCCTTCCTGATTATGGTTAGGCAGAATGTAGAGTTCAGCCAGCCACTTGCCTTTACATTAGTGACTAAGCAAGGACCTTATTAAAAACAAAGCACAACGGGACAATATTTAGACTGAAGTACGTAAGCAGACATAACAACCCATTCAGCACAGAAAGATATTACCAGCTTTCCAAACAAGTCAAACAGAATTCATATATTCTTCAGTTCTAAATAAAATTATTAACCGCAGTTACAAAGCACTAGTACTGCTACTATAATGAAGACTTTTTTTTTCTAAGACTCTGAGCTGCTAGAGATTAAAGGTGATTTAGGCTGCAATCCTATATCTATTTACCTGAGAATAAGCATCACTGAATTCAATGTGACTTTCTATGTGGACATTTACAGAACTGCTATAAAGCTTTCCACCCAATCACTAGTTTGGTTTATTTTTCAAAAAGGAAAAAAAAAACTGAAAAAAACTTAAGAAGGTTATACAAATTTGATTTAGAAATGGCTGAATACTGAAAATAGTTGCCTGTATTTTTGCTATAAGGCAGCTAAACATAGAAACAGAAAATTAAAATGGAACAAAAAAGCAGCCTTCTTTAATAAATTTCAATGCAGTGACAATAGTATTCCAAAAGCTCTCCTCAGCATCAATTTAAAGACTTGCTGGAATCAGTTTTTTTTAAAAAAATCTCTGTTGACAATCAAAAATCATTTCTATTCATACGCAAATAAAATGTTACCACCACTGCCTATTATATTTCTTCAAAAAACAACTCACCCACTGCACAAGAGTAAAAGCTTCTATTGATTATGATAATGGGTTTCCACCAGTTTGCCTCTTCAGATTGTAATACAAGGAATCAGATGGTTTCAACAGTAAGGGTGGATGAGCTAATTTTAGTGCCCCAAGTACAGCACAGTTCGCCTTTAAACGTCAGTGTCTGACTATTACTATTCTTTGGGGCTGGGCTTTTCTCTTACCAGATAAGCTGTTAAGTCATGCCTTGATTTTAAATCTGCCAACATATGGATTCTTCTAATGCAGCCTCCCCCACTTATCATCAAGAGTGATATACTTCTTGTTCTATTCCCTCCAACTCCCCCCTTGCTACAAAAAAAAGGCACTGCAGGGCAGAAATTCCTCAGGTGCTTGCTAATGGAATTCCCAGGGTCTATGAGCCGCTTCGGGGATCAAGAGACCTCATAGCCCCTGCTGGGGTAAGAAGCAACGAGTCTGTTCCATTTAATCAAATACAGAATGAATTTTCAGCCCTATTCACTAGGTTGTCTCCGGGGCTCCAAAAAAGCACCAGGGAGCTAGAATCACACTAATGTGGCTCTTTCTGGCAAATATAATTAGTTTGATTTTAAGAGACCCACATTAATGTCATCTCAGAACAATTACAAGATTGTGGATGATAGGAACACTATATATTTCATACTGAACTAACGAAATTTAAACAGGAATCATGCAAAATACTATACATTCTGCCAGGGATGTTTCCTATTATACCATACTGCACGGTTTCATTTTAAAAGGAAGGTAGTTAGTCATGCTTAACTCTTTAAGCATGAATATGAGCCAGCAGTGATCAATTTTTCCTCAGTTTGTCTCCTTTTAAAATGATTTTCACTGATGTAACTCAACGTCATCACTAAACACTGTATGTTAATTCTACAGAAATATAAATTCTCTACATGTATGAAAATGCAAATGACCTTGAATTATAAGTGTTCAGACCAAAAGGTAAGAGGTGTAAGTATGAAGCTTATATTACACTAGATCCTAGTTAAGACAAACTGAACTATTCTTAACTTTTTTGCCACGTGTGAAGTACAGTTCTTTGACCCCATACAGTATATTATATCCAATCCCTAATATATGCAAAGGAAACCAAAGGAAACAACCCCTTCGTTTATAACATATGCAAGAGTAGCTCTGCAGGTATTTTACTCACCATGGAAAATGTGGAGACCACAAGCTTCCCAACAAGACTTCACTACAATGTTCTCCCAAATTACAGTAAAAGCAGTAAGCCATTTTTATTCTAATGTATTCAAAATTCAAATCAGATCTGCCTTGCTGACCATGTGAAAGAAGGTTGTCTAAAAAACCTCAAAGTCATTAACCTGAAAGTCAAACCACTCACAAATGTGGGCACTTCTAAGAATGACAAAGAAATCTCCTGCTAGAACAACAAGAACCAACTCTCAACTCTGCACCTCTGGGGCACTGTTTTATTGTTATCTAGTTGAACCTATACACTTCTCATCCAAGTAAAACATATCTGAACACTTGTTCTAGGAGTCAGCCAAATATTTTTAGCCAAACACCAATGCAAAGTCACAGCTGAGGTCCTTGTGTCACAACTGAGGTCACTTGTATGGAGGAGCATAAGGATGCAAGCAGAAATGCCATGCTTCAATAAAAAATCAATAGGAATAGTCTACATGTTCAGAACACTGAAGTGTCAATCTTCTGCATTTTTAAGTCGCTGGAAACACCTGATGTTAAATAATGTTCTTATGTAAACTCATGTCAAAATGAACTATGCTGTTCATTTATTAAGCAAATTATTCATCTGAAACAACTACAGAGAAAAATGTTTCTTATTTTACAGCATTTTTTTCTTGTGCACAGCCTCATTCAGCTTCTATGTAATTTCAACATGTGCACAACAGATAGCAGCTATACAGGCTGTTCCTCTAAGTATGCTTTCTAGTTGAGCAACAGTTAATTTAAAGTTTCAAGAGAAAATGTGATGTTTCATCTCAGCCCAAAGGAGAAGAACCTCCCAACATGCTGCTGCTATAAATACTCTTTAAGAAAAACAAGATGCAGCTTACAATTTCATGTTCAAAAGAAGCTGTGCCAGAAGTTAAACAGTTTGAAGTTGACAACCAAGCCTTTCAATCGCATTTCCCATTACAATTACAGGAACTGTCTTTGGTTCCATCAAAAGCAGCTCTCTGATCAAGTCAGCATCAGAAACACTACAAACGTAGTAGCTGCTGCTTAGGATCCAAATACCTACTTATCTGGGATTGTGTTATGGAAATGCAGTATCAACACCTTCACCAACACAGGCAGAATGCCTTCTAGCCAACATAGACAAATACTTTTCCTTATTTACATACATCCCCACTACACTTGAGAAGTTTTATCATGAATGCTACTTCTGTCTTTCATGAGTAATCTTCCTAGATGCTGCATAAAGTGATGCAAGTACAAAAGTAGAGAAAACAGATTTTGAAGTTAAGGGAAATCCAAGTGAGAACATTCTTTGGGACACAATGCTTTGCATGAAAGTCAGAGAGAAAAGTACAGCATCTGTCAACACATTTAACCTATATCAGATACACGAAGACCAGAAAGGGATTAAGAAATGGTTAAACAGTCCCTGTACCCCATATATATTTTATGTATGAAACCAAGGGGCAACAACTATTTCAGATTAATCAACTCAGAACATTATCCTGATTTTGCACCCACGGGACAAAAGGTACACATCGTTTTGTACAAAAGAGAACAAACTGTGTTACCAACAAACAGGCTGCTTTTTTCCTTTGCTAACTAAGGACGCAGATGACCCCGTTATTTCCCTCTCATGCATGCACATTTACACGCACACACCATACAGAGTCAATTTCTTCTGCTTAGTATCCTAGGAATTTGTAAATAAACAAAGAAAAGGGACGCATGGGGACATTTCTCCATAGACACGTGCATATTTCCGTGAAAAGGGGGTTAAGCAAACTTGGCTCTCCCAATGTCCAAACGAGTAGACTGCGCTAGCCTGTTAACGGGAAGCACTTCAAACCAGAGAGCCACTTCAAAGGCTGCACCGATTTATTATGACAGAGAAGCGTCTGTGCGCTACACCAGCCCACTACCATCCGCTGCAACGCCACGGGCGTCCCCGCCCAGGTGCGAGGAAAGGCGAAGCACGCTTCCCCCCTTCGGAGACAGCAGAGAGCCTAGCGACACGGGCGATCGGAGGGATGCGCAGACTCGGGAGCGCATCTCATCCTAGGTTTGATCGTTAAGACGCGGCATCAGGTCCCTTGCGCTTTTTCACCTCTCCAGAGAGCTTCCATCGGCGTCGCTCCGCGCACGTTTAAGGACGCGGGGGGCTGTGCCCAGCCCGAGGGGAAGAAAGCCTGTGCCACGGCGGGTCTGCTCTCGAGAAGCGCCGCAAGCCCCCCGAGCCCGTTGCGCGTGTCCGCGTACGTGCCTCGGGGGTGGAAGCGAGGGGGCGGGGGCGCTTTTTGCAAGAGCAGCCCGTCCCCCGGGGGCCTGGAGGCAGCGCGGCCCAGCTGCACCCCGTGACAGACCGCCCCCCTCCCCGCGGGCGCGGAGGAGGAGCTGCCAACAGCCCCGCACGCCCTTTGCCCTCCAGACCCGGCCCGCACCGGCGAGTCCCGGGGCGCCACCCCCCGCGCGCGCGTCTCCGGCGAGGGTGGGGAAAATCACAGGCCACGCCGGCTGTGGGACTCTGGGAGTTGTAGTCCAACGAAGTAACGTCCCCCCGTTTCTGACCTGCCGCGGGTGACCCCGGGCTGTCCCTGCCCTCTCGCCCTCTCCCTCCGTCGCCACCCGCCACCCGCGCGGCTCCCTTCCCCTTCCCCTTCCCCTCCTCCTCACCCCTCAGCAGCAGCAGCAGCAGCGGCGGCGCTCCCTGCGCCCATAGAGCCCTCGCTCCCACTCGGCGGCAGCCGCTCCCCGGCACATTCCAGAGAGAACAGGCGAGGCGGACGGGACCCTCCATCCAACACCGACCGACCGGCAAGGCAGCCCCGGCCCCGGCCCCGGCCCCGGCCCCGTCCTGAGCCGCCGCCGCCGCCGCCGCCGAGACACCGAGCCCGTCCTCTCCGGCGACTGACGGACCTGACTGCCGAGCCGACTGACTGAGGCGACGAGAGCGAGCCCGCGCGCCCCTCTCCGCCGGGAGCGCCTGAGGGGAGGAGGGGTTAGGCCCCGCCTACCGCTCGCTCGCTCGCTCGCTCGCTCGCGCGCACGGAGGGGGCGTCCCGTCGCCGTCCCCTCGCCCGCTTTCGCCGCTCTAAACCTGAGCGCGGCCACGCCCCTTTCCCTCCCCTCCCCTCCCCTCCCCTCGTACTACTTGAGAGGGGAACGTACCAACAGCGCCGAAGTGGGAGGGGTGCGTGCCCGGGAGCCCGGTCAAATAGGCTCCCTCCCGCGGTCGAACTTCGCCCTAGCTGGAGATGGCGAAGTTGGCGGGGAAAATGGGTGATGTCTTACGGGAGGCTCCGTTGGGAGGAAGTGGAGGAAGGAAGAGGGTTTTTCGTGTGCAGTGGTTTCTTGGACGTGGGCATTGTCTCTGGAGGAAGAGGGAGGGGCGAGGGCTGTGCTTTGTTGTCTTGCAGGGGTTAGAGCCCGAAGGCCGTGTCCGCACGAGCCTGTTATGGTGCTGTGATTCCACTTTGGAATGCTGGGGATTGCAGTTTAGGGAGGGGCCTGTGAGGTCCCTCCCTAAACTGCCAACCCGGGATTCCATAGGATGTTGAAAGTGGAATCATAGCACTATAACAGGCTCGTGCGGACATGGCCAAGGAGGTCCAGGGACTCGATAGGTGCGTGCCTAATTTCCGCGTACGTTCCCACGGATTGTTGCTTGCTGACTTAATGGTTGCCGGGGTTAAGGGAACTGTGGTTCGCACTGCGCTTTGTACGGGACGCGCGCGCGCGCGCGCATTTCCCAGGGTCTTCCTGGGCAAGGGACGCTCAGCGGTGCTTTTGCCAGTTCCTTCCTCGGAAATGCAGGCGGCAGCACCTGCTGTGCACCGGCAGCCTCCCGTCCAGGTACTGACCCTGTTCCGATTCGGAGATCTGTTGCCTTAGGTATTTGGGCCATATTGGCCTACAGCGGCTTGTTGTAGGTTTAGTTGGGACTAGATAGAACTAAACGTTGGCACAGTGAAAATGCTCAGTAATACAATTGCCCTGGACTGGACTGTTGCAGAACCAGGGTGCTGTAGTGGTTTGAGTGTCAGACTTGGGCTGTTTCCACACTGCACTGTTGTAGTGTTATCATTCCACTTCCAACATCCTGTGGAACTCTGGGGTTTGTAGTTTACTGAGGCCAAAGAGCTCTCTGGCTAGAATTCTCGGTGCCCCTCCCTAAACTGCAAACCCCAGGATTCCACAGGATGTTGAAATAGCTCAACAGTCTAGTGTGGAAACGGGCAGGACATGGCCTGAGAGACCAGGATCCATATCCGCACTCAGCCTTGGAAACCTGCTGCGTGACCTTAGCCAAGACCCATTCTCAGCCTCAAAGAAGGGCAACAGCAAACCTGCTCTAAACAAATCTTGCCAAGGAAAACTGGAGTTGACTTGAGGCCACTTAACAAGAACAAATAAAAATGTAAGTGTTTATGCAACCGCACCTGCAACAAAAGTGTGTGCTAACTCTGAAGTGTCCCAACTGCTGGTGCCATGGGTCTTGCCCTAGCGCAACAACATCCTTGGATACAGGCTTTAAACTCTGAATTTTAAACCATTTGTGTTCTGTTCTTCAGTTGGAAAGACTCAGGATAGGTTATACATCAGTGAAATCAGAATGAAAGGACTGCAATCACACAGACGTGACAGAAAAGAAGGGAGGTGAGAGAGAGATCAAGAAAGCAAGAAAATCTAGGCATAGGAGTATAATGTTAGAAGGCTTCTGTAATGACCAGATGTAATGCTTATGGTCATATGGCCCTGAACATGTCTGATCTTGCAAGCTAAGCAGGTTTGGGCTTGTGTAGTGACTGGGTGGGAGACCATCAAGAATATTAGCAACCTCCAGGTAATGCTAGGAAAGAATGCGGGAGAACAACCAGACAAAGTTGAAAGTATCATCATCATTTATTTATTTATATATTGCTATGAGTATACATGGTGTTTAACAAGGTAACAAGAACAGCCTGCCAAGCCTGAAGGCAATCTAACACACATTGGGAAAGAAGGAGAAATAACAAATATAAAACAAATATAATATGGAACCAGGTTAGATGTGGCTTGATGCTCAGCATAAGCCAATCTTCTTGTGTTCCTAAGTCAACTGAAATGCTATAATATTATCCTTTTCTCTAGGCCATTTCATTTTGCAAAATCTGGTTTAAATCTGATACAAAAAAAAAGGTGGACAAGCAATTGTCTCTGGCTTAATAAAAGCGTTTGCCGAGCTCTCACCCCATGATCATAGTGTCCTATCTGTGGGAATAGGCTGTAACTCAGCGACAGAGCACATGCTTTTTTGTGCAGGCATTTCCAGTAGGTAGTGGTAGCCAGGCATCTTGAATGAAACCCTGAAGAGCCACTGGCAGTCAGAGTTGACATTACTGGGCAGCTTTCTGTGTTCCTGTGCTTGTGGCTGGCATACTGCATCCCAGTTTTGCTTGCCTCATTCCCTCCCACCCGCAAAGATTATGGCATAAATCCAATTTAACACTAATGGAATAATAATCCCTGTTCAGGCAGTTGTGCTCAGTTTTACTTTGCACAGTTGTGTAAAGCAGTCATGTGAAAGACAGGACAACCAGTTGTATGACAGGTAGCACAATAAAATGTCCTTGTGTTAAATAGGAAAATGTGCACCCATTACCAAGTCAGGCCATGTGTTAGCGCAATGGCATAAGTAGACACACCCTTGTAATCCTATCTGTAGACCCCATTCAGTTCTTTACTTCATATAAGCGCCCATGGTTATATTTGAATATGTAAGAGTAGGGAAGAAATAATTAATAATGGTACAGAAATAATCTGTACCATTATTTTGGTACAGATCATGGTGACTCTGTTCTTTTCCACAGTTTGAAAGCAACAGAGCCCTCTTCAGGCATGCCTGCAAAAATGGTACCCAGAATACATGGACTAGTCCTCTAACCTAGATGCCGATGGGCTTTCTAACCATGTCCCTTGACTAACATGTGATTGGCAGCAAAATTGAAGCAGAGCTTGGAAACTTCTTTTTCCCCAAGTAATTTCTCCCTATTACTGAATCACTGTTTGAGAAAGTAACTTGGTTGTGTTACTCATTATGGGGCCCACGAGATTGGAAATGTAAAAATTCTAGTCAAAACCCTTCAAAAGCATCTCAGAAAAGTAATCACAAAAATTACACAGTGTGAACACATACCTATTTGCTATCTTACTTTTGAAATGTCATTTCAATACATCCTTGTTGCAAAAGGTAACTCATTACAGTTGGCTTAGTTTGTTACTTCCAAGCTCTAGTCTATAGAATTAGAAACAATAATTCCTCTGGGTCCTGTAGACCAAAGGTGGGAATCATCCAGCCTTTCAGAGGTAGTTCGATTGCAACTCCCAGCAGTCCTAGACAAGATAGCCAGTGATGACGAATGCTGGAAGTTGCAGTACAGCATGGGGAAAACTGCATGATTCCCACTCATGCTGTAGATATGTTTAAATCCAAGATGCATTTTTGCACCTGGGGTTGCATCCATCTTCATAAGAGCAGCATAAAGGGAGTCCTTCATTGCTTGTGATGATAACTATTTTAAGAACTCAGTATTTTCAAAGGTGAGTTAAACTTTCTGTGTAAATATGCTGCTAGTTTAGTCTCAGCCAGTGTGATTCTGGGCTGCATCAATAGTAGTATAGCGTCTAGGGGTCAAGGGAAGTGATAATACCAGTCTATTCTGCTTTGGTCCAACCCCACCCGGAATACTGTGTCCTGTTCTAGACACCAAAGTCTAGGAAGGATATTAACCGGTTGGAACATGGACAGAGGAGAGCAACCAAAATGCTGTAAGGCCTGGAAACCATGCCCGATGAGGAGCAGCTTAGGAGCTGGGTCTGTTTAGTCTAGAGAAGAGAATCTTAAGAGGCAACAAAATAGCTATGTTTAAATATTTGAAGGGATGTCCTATGGAGGATGGAGCAAGCTTGTTTTGTGCTGCTCCAGTGACTAGGACACTGAACAATGGCATTAGACATCAGAAAAGAGATTCCTTAATGTGTGACTGAATGAGCCTTGTCCTGTCAAAATAATGCACTGTTTTGTGTTATAAATAGTTTTCTTATTGAAATTTTAATCACTCCTGTGTTTATTTTCTCCTACTTCTCACGTCAGAAATGAAGACACATATGCTTATGTAGCATTAGGTGGAACAGTTTGCTATAAATTCAAATTTTTGCTGTACAAAACTAAAGCTTCAGTATTCTTAAATTTTACAAATATGTCAAGTAGCACAATTTTATAATTTTAAGATGAGGAAGTATTTTATCTTAGAGCAATAAAAAGTAAGTACAGGTTTGATTAAAAAGTAAGTATTGCCAATATTTTGTTTTTGCCACAAATTTCTAATTTTTGTATATGGAGGGAGTGTGTAAAACTCTTTTCTTCCATGGCTCCAAAATTTCCAGAAATGTTGTGTCTCTAGTCCATAGGATACAGTGCTGGTATACAGATTGGTGATGAAGGAGAGTGGTAGCTTTCATGATATGAATATTATGATGAGCCTCTTCACCCATTTTGCTACCCACAGATTCTGGCTGGCTGGAGCCAACCCAAGGTCATTGTATAAGAACTGCAACTGAATGCCTGGATTAGCCAACCTGATGCTTTCAACATATTAAGAACTATCAACCTCAACCAGCATGGTAGTGATAGAGGGCAAGAGAAGTTGTCATTCCAAACATCTGGAGGATACTAGGTTGAGGAAAGTGGGCCTGGATGGTAGATTGCTACTTATGCTGCCCTGAATACTACCATAGAAGGAAGCTAAGATATAGCTGTTGAAATGAGTAATGTTCACAAAGGACAAGTCACTGCTCAAGCTGCCTGAAGGCCTATAGGTGCTGGTTGGTGAGTAAGTAAATTAATGGTGAGCCATATGAAAGGAGTTAAAATACATTTACCATCAACAGTGTGGTATGCTGTATCAGTGATGCAGTTTTATGCCTGATGTCCCTTAGAGACCACAGTGGTGAAATTCATGACAACTTCTGAAATTAAAAATGGCCTGCACCATAAATAAAGAAAACCATTCATTTGCCAGCCAGTATTTCTATCCTTAGGGGATCTAGAAACCTTTAAAGGAATGCCACAGGGTTGGTTTCTATTAATTTGAAAGCCAGACTGGTCTCAGTAAAGGGGTATCAGGTGGAATTGATCATCAAGTATCCAGCAAACAGCTTGACCTACCAAATTAGGTACTGTTAAATCATTGCTCTTACCTTTTTTGACAGCCTTGGCTACTGGTTTTTAGAAAAGAATGAAAAAGCATGATGTGAATAAAATTGGAAAGTGCACGTGCATATTACATTGCAGCATTGCTTCTCCTTTATTTGAATAGTAATTTAAAAAAACCCACTGAAATCAATGGCCAATGTCTTTCTTCTGCCTAGTAATAGGCCACAACCTACGTTCTATGCTCTGGCATTCACTTGTCTTATAGAGATATATAGGAGTTAGTAGGGGCTCCCCATTGCTCTATCATTCTGACATTCACTTCCTCGCCATTCAGTGGCCTGCAGGAGGATGGACAAACTGCTCTTGCCAGTAGTCTCAGCTGCTCGCTTACGGAGGGCTTTTGAAATTGACCTGAGAGATGTACATCAACCTGGCACTACAGGTTGCCCCTGGCATGGTTTTGTTCAAGAATGCCTGTGTTGAGCAATATGCACCTCCTACTGGCCTTCCTTTTGCTTCAAAAGTTGGATTTAGGCAATGACTGTTCTTTCATCCACTTCCTGTTGGGGTTTTGGTGGGTTGTGTAGCCCATTGTGGTTTCAGGGCACAGATTAGGCCCTGGACTCCCAGAACATTTTTTGCCTTTGTTAAATATGTTAAAAGTTACAGGAGTGATATTCTTAACACAAGGATGTCATTCTTATTCTCTGTGTTGTTGTTTTTTGCTTGCGCTGGCCGTGTGCTCTCCCTGAGCTCACAGCCTATTGTCAGCTAATTGTTTGCTAGTTAGTCAGTTAACTGTCAATCAAACAAGGGAGAGTTAATCAAGCTAGGGGGAGGAGCCAGCTAGGGGAAGGAGGCTTTATTAGGAACTCCCAGCGGCGCGCGCCGATCTACTTCAATCCTTCAAGTTCAACCATTCAAGTTTAGGAACAACCAATCCTTATAGCGACTGAACAAATTTAAGAAGAGTTCAACTGAGCTTGGTAGTTGCCTGAGCAGACATAGCTTATACAGCTCAAATTAAGAAAGGAGGCCCAGTTTTTGTTTTTGTTTTCTTGTTCTATTCTCTGTATTATCAAGTATGGAAGGTGAGGGAGCTGCTGCTGTCACCTGTAGCACTTGTGGCATGTTCCTTTTCTTGCCACAAGATGTGGTCGGGTACACCTGCAGCAAGTGCAAGCTGGT
Organism: Iguana delicatissima; assembly: GCA_948472985.1. NCBI lineage: Eukaryota > Metazoa > Chordata > Lepidosauria > Squamata > Iguanidae > Iguana > Iguana delicatissima. The sequence continues at coordinate 139,008 of CAOKZL010000909.1, forward strand.
CACCTTCTTAGAGGTCAAGGTGCGACAGCTGCAGGCACAGGTTTCTAATCTTCATCTTATTAGGGAAGGTGAGGACTTCTTAGATAGGGCAGAGAGGACCTTCCTGAAGACCGGATATGCGGAGGAGCTGCCTGATGAGGAAATCGGTTCCGTGAGCCAGGAAAGCGATGCTTGGAGGAATGTCACACGGAGAAGTAGAAGGGCCAGGAAGGAAACAGAGACTCTCAAACTACAGAATCACTTCAACATTCTTGGTGCTGTGAATGATGAGGAACACCAGAAGGAGGGAACACAACATCAGCAAGAAGGAATCCAACTTTGGCAACTGGAACTTGAACACCAACAGGACAGCATCCAACATCGGGAAGACCAGCACTCCCAGCCTCAACACAATGCCCAGGCAATCCTGGAAGAATCTGCTTGTCGAAGAACCCCAGACAGGCCTCAGAGGAGGCGAGTTCTGGTGGTTGGGGACTCCTTGCTCAGAGGAACCGAACCGGCAGTTTGCAAACCGGACAAGCTCAATTTGAGAGGTCTGCTGTCTTCCTGGGGCCAGGATAAACCACGTAACAGAGAGGCTAGCCAGGCTGGTCAAGCCCACTGACCGTAAGCCCCTCGTTTTGGTTCACGTTGGAACCAACGACACGATGAAGCGCAGCTTTCACCACATCACAAAGGACTATGAGCTTATGGGGGGGAAAGCTAAGGACCTTGGTGCGCAGGTGGTCATTTATCAATCCTCCCTGTTCAAGGATATGGTGCACGAAGGGAAAGGACAATAGTAGAGGTCAACAGCTGGCTCCGCACATTTTGCCACCGCCAACAGTTTGGCTTTTTGGATCATGGCTTGAAATTCCAGGAACATGGGCTTCTGGCAAGGGATGGGCTGCACCTCACGAAACTTGGCAGGAACGTTTTTGCAAACAGTCTCACAAGGAGGATTAGGAGGGCTTTAAACTGAGTACAACTGGGGAGGGAGACAAGATTATTCAGGACAAGGACTGGCAAGTGCAGGGGAAAAAGGCCCAAATGATATTGGCCAAGTAGGAATAGCATCCAATCGTGGGAGGGGTGGAAACAATGCTATGGGACTTGCAGGAAGGGCACGGGGACTTAAGTGTCTCTACACTAATGCACAGAGTATGGGAAACAAACAAGATGAATTTGAACTCCTAGTACAGCAAAATAAATATGATTTGATAGGCATCACTGAGACCTGGTGGGATGAGTCTCACATTGGAATGTAGGAATAGCCCTCTATTTTGTAGAAATAGACCAAATAAGAAAGGAGGAGGAGTAGCCTTATATGTCAAGGATGTTTTCACCTGTGAAGAGATCCATGACTTGAACACCGGAAACCAGGTCGAAAAGCATCTGGGTAAGAATTAAGGGAGCGAGAAACAATAGGGATATTATAGTGGGGGTTTACTAAACCTCCAAGCCAAACTGAGGACCTCGATGGCGCTTTCATAGACCAAATGACTGCACATTCAAAAAGGAGAGATACAGTAATAATGGAGATTCAACTACCCGGATATATGTTGGCAGTCAAACTCTGCAAAGGCGGCAAGGTCCAGCAAGTTTTTTGCTTGTCTTGCAGACAATTTCATGGTCCAGAAGGTGGAAGAGGCGACAAGGGGATAAATATTCTGGATCTGATCCTGACCAACAGGGAAGACCTTGTTAATGACGTAGAACTGGTTGGGTCTTTAGGAGAGAGTGACCATGCCCTATTAGAATTTGGTATTCAGTGGGGAAGAGAAGGCAAGTGTAGCCAGGCATTCGTCTTAGATTCTAAAAAAGCAGACTTCTGTAAACTGAAGGAGCTGCTGGCTGAAATCCCGTGGTCAAGAATAGTCAATGAGAAAGGAGTTCAGGATGCATGGGAGTTTTTTAAAAAGGGAGGTACTGAAGGCACAGGCTAAAACTGTGCCATTAAGGAGGAAAAATGGAAGGCATCTGAACAAACCGGAATGGTTGACTAAAGATCTCTTAGCTGAGCTAAGTATTAAGAAAAACATGTACAGGAAATGGAAGAAGGGGGAAATCACCAAAGAAGATTATAAGCAAGTAGCCAGGAGATGTAGGGAGAAGGTCAGAAAGGCTAAAGCACAGAACGAACTTAGGCTGGCCAGAGACATTAAAAACAATAAAAAGGGTTTTTTTTAAATACGTCCGCAGCAAAAGGAAAAAGAAGGAGACGATAGGGTCACTGCGCAAGGAAGATGGTGAATTAATAACAGGAGGAAGAAAAAAGGCAGAACTCCTCAACACCTCCTTCGCCTCAGTTTTTTCCCAAAAGGATAAAAACACGCAACCTGGCGGTTGGGGAGCAGGTGAGGAAGTGGGGGAAATGCAGCACAGAATAGATAGAGAGGTAGTACAGGAATACCTGGCCACACTGGATGAATTCAAGTCTCCAGGGCCAGATGAATTGCATCCTAGGATTTTAAAAGAACTAGCAGAGGTCATTGCGGAACCTCTTGCTATAATCTTTGAAAACTCTTGGCGGACCGGAGAAGTTCCGGCAGACTGGAGGAGGGCAAATGTTGTCCCCATCTTCAAGAAGGGAAAAAAGAGGACCCAAATAATTATCGCCCAGTCAGCCTGACATCAGTACCTGGAAAGATCCTGGAGCGGATCATCAAACAGTCAGTTTCTAATTACTTAGAAAACAATGCCGTAATTACGAAAAGTCAACATGGATTTCTCAAAAATAGGTCATGCCAGACTAATCTTATCTCTTTTTATGATAGAGTTACTTGCTTGATAGATGAAGGGAATGCCGTGGACATAGTATATCTTGATTTCAGTAAGGCCTTTGACAAAGTTCCCCATGACATTCTTGCAAAGAAGCTAGTAAGATGTAGACTGGACAGGGCTACTGTCAGGTGGATTTGTAACTGGTTGACTACCGTACCCAAAGGGTGGTCTCCAATGGCAGATTCTCATCCTGGAGAGAAGTGACTAGCGGGGTGCCACAGGGTTCTGTCCTGGGCCCGGTGCTGTTCAACATCTTCATTAATGACTTGGATGAAGGAATAGAGGGCACGCTGATCAAATTTGCAGATGACACCAAATTGGGAGGGGTTGCTAATACGCCTGATGACAGGATCAAAATTCAAAAGGACCTGGACAGATTGGAGAGCTGGGCCAAGGCTAACAAAATGAATTTCAACAGAGAGAAATGTAAGGTCCTACACTTAGGCAGAAAAAATGGTATGCAGAAATATAGGATGGGGGACACGTGGCTGGCTGACAGTATGTGTGAAAGGGATCTAGGAGTCTTCATAGACCACAAGCTGAACATGAGTCAGCAGTGTGATGCGGCAGCCAGAAGGCCAACGCAATTCTTGGTTGCATCAATAGGAGTATGGTGTCTAGATCGAGGGAGGTATTGGTACCACTTTATTCTGCATTGGTTAGACCTCATCTTGAATACTGTGTCCAGTTCTGGGCACCCCAATTCAAGAAGGATATGGATAAGCTGGAGCAGGTCCAGAGGAGGGCAACCAAAATGGTGAGGGGTCTGGAAGCCATGCCCTATGAGGACAGACTTAGAGAGCTGGGTATGTTTAGTCTGCAGAAGAGAAGGTTGAGAGGGGACATGATAGCCATGTTTAAATATTTGAAGGGATGTCATGTTGAGGAGGGAGTGGGCTTGTTTTCTCCTGCTCTTGAGACCAGGACAAGGAGCAATGGATGCAAGCTGCAGGAGGGGAGATTCCGCCTGAACCTCAGGAGGAATTTCCTGACAGTCAGGGCTGTCGGGCAGTGGAATGTGCTGCCACAGGGTGTGGTGGAGTCTCCTTCATTGGAGGTTTTTAAGCGGAGGCTGGATGGCCACTTGTTGGGAGTGCTTTGAGGGTTTTCCTGCATGGCAGGGGGTTGGACTGGATGGCCCTTGCGGTCTCTTCCAACTCTACATTTCTATGATTCTATGATTCTTCACTAGATTTCTTCACAAAGGAAGCAATGATTAATTTGAACAGTCTTCTGGCTGCTGCAAGGAAATCTTTGAAAAACAAGCAGGTTTTAGAACTTTCTGTGTGCAAAGTTGACATGTGATTGTGTTGCACCAACAAAACAAAACAAAACAGCATTTTCTGCACAGGAAACAGCATAAATGTTGTTTTGCAAAACAATCACGTGTGAATTTTGCCCAGAATAAAGTCCCAATTACAGCATTTTCTGTGTGGGAAGCATCATTTTCTGTGTAGAAATATTTTCTGTGTAAAAAAGGCTGATTCCTGGGCAGAAGATGCTGTGTTCTGCTGCAAAAAGATGATGATGATGATGATGATGATGATGGTTGATGATGATGATGATGATGATAAAAAGATAAAAAAGTGATCTTTCTAACCAAATTCACTCTTGTTCATGGAAACACAGAGCTCTGAATTTGCCTCATGCTTCTCATTCTTGTTTGTGAGCAATGTACTCAATTGCATGTTAATTTGGAAGTAATCCCACTATATCTAATTGGGTTTACTCACCATTAATTTGTTTGGCCTCACAGCCTTATCTGATTATCTACCCTCTCTCCCTGTGGAATGGTTCTGCAGTGAAATTTCACTAGGCCTCTGAACACTACGTGCTATGGACAATTCAGAATCAGAGTGTTTCAGCCAGTGACGGTATGATTCATATGGCTGTGTTTAGAATCCACTTGACTGTGATGGGCTTTTAGACTAACAACAAAACATGAAATGAGGGAAGTTTGTATTTCATCCGTCTAAAAGAAGACAGATTGTGGGCTGCTGAATGTTTGGCGGACTCTTTGGCGTTCTAAAAATAAGCATTTTGCAAAGATTACCATCACTAGACAAAACAAGAGTCTTCACTGCAGGCCTTAGATACTGACATTAATTGCAAATTGAAAACAAAAGTTTTAAATTAAGCAAAACATTTTCTAACCCTCACCCCCAGCTCCCCCAAGTTTTAAAATAAATATAATAGTGGTTAGGGAAGAAGGTACCTCAAATGCCTGGCATTCATCCAGGTAAAGTACTTGTAAATCATAACAACATCATTAGTGAAAACATTGATTTCAGGAATTCAAAGCATGAAACTATGTTCACCTCCACAAGAAGTAATGATAAAATGTTTAGCTAGGTCCTTGCTAAAAGGCAAATCAAATCTACAGCAATTGCATGTAGAGTTGTGACTTCTCACAATTTCAGCAAATCAGCTAATAGACATGGGACTCCATATACCTTGAATTACTTTGCAAGTGTGGAGCTTCAGATAGCTTCTCCTTCTATGTTCAGATGCATGAACACCAGCAGCCCATTCATGCTACACAATTATAGTGACATTTTCCTACTTTAACTCTGTTCCAGCATATGGAATCCTTGGATTTGTAGTTTGGTGAAGTACTAGAATGTTCTGGCATACATTGCAAATCCCAGGATTCCCTGGGTTGTTGCCATGGCAGTTAAAGCAGAACATAGCACTATAACTGTGTAGTGTTACTAGGCCTTGAGGTTTTTTTTTAAAGATATTTTTATTAAGGAAAAAAACATTTCACTACAATTACGTTCATCTAAACTAAGAATCTAACGACATACAATCTACACATAGCCTGACACTCTGACATTCTGACACACATATATACAAATAATAAATACCAGATATGTGATTAAAAAACAGAAAAAAAGGAACTTCCCCCTTGAGTGAGGTAGCAGCATTGTTATATTCTCAAAAAAATATCATAAAGTAATACCTCCCCATTGTAAGAAAAGGGGGAGACTGGTTAATCTGATTGTCTCACATCAGCATCAGCCTCTAATTATCGTAATAACAATACCATTATTAGCAAATAAACCCTCATTGTCTACAAACATAATATTAATGGCATTCCTTGGCGTCCCTATTCTGCCAATAAAACCAATCCACATCAGAGCTTCTTGTTTTTCCTCCACCTCCCACCACAACAGTCCCCGGGGGGTACCAACCAATAATTAATAACAGATATAAAAAATGAATTATATCAATTCTACTTAAACTTTAAAGATATACCATATTCCCCTATAGAACTACAGGTAAAAATAAGAAAAACTAATTCAGAAAAAACTCATTGGATCACTCTTCCCAGCACTAGCTGAATACTCAAGAGTGGAAGCCATTGGTAGAAATTTTCTTGTTTTGGAGAAATACTGTAAACAACTCCCAGGCCTTAAAGAATTTGCTGTCCATCTTATTCTCCCATCTGTAAGTCATTTTGTCCATTGTGCAATTTCGGTAACTTTCTCTAACCATTCATCAACCGTGGGGATAGAGGTCGATTTCCAGTATCTGGCATAAACAAGTCTGGCTGCCACAATCAGATGCCACGCTAATCTTCTATTACAGAAATCCATTCTATTGTCAGAACCAAAAATTCCCAATAAGAAGAATTCTGGAACTAATTCAATTTTAAGTTTCAAAATTTTCTGCATGTTGGCCTTGAGGTATTTTGAAGAATTTGGCCATGTTAGTCTGCCAGAGCAAAAGCAATTGAGTCTTATAACCCGTTAAAGATTTAATGCGTTTCTTATTGCAAAAACATTTGTCAACTAATACAGTTTTCAATTCTTGGTCTCCCAGATATTTAGAACTTTAGACAAGGGCCAGATTCTGTGATCACTGGCTGTGCTGACTGGGATTTCTGAGATCTAAAGTGCAAACTGCATAGAGGACCAAAGGCACTCACTACCCTAGAGCGAACTTGAGTTTTTCTGACAGAAAGGATATTATTCACGGAAGCTCAGGCCACAAGCTGGCAATGGGGGTATTCCTAATGTTTGAGACTACATCTCTCATAATTTCTCACCACTGGCTATGCCAGCTAGGGTCAACGGGAGATGTAGTAAAAAATAAAATACGAAGGGCCACAGTTGCCTACCTGGCTTATGTCATAATAAATTTAGTGGTAGGACTAGCACAAGAGGGTGTCAAGGTTGAAAATTTGCCAGGGCCCACAGACCAGCAGAGGGCTGACTGCAATGATAATATAGTTGCTGTGAACCCTGCTGTTTGGGGCCATTGCCGCACTAGACTGTTATAGTGCTATTATTCTGCTTTCAATATTCCATGGAATCCTCAAACCCCAGGATTCCATAGGATGTTGAAAGTGGAATAATAGCACTATAACAGTCTAGTGCAGAAATGGCCTAGGTCTCACACAGTCCTGCTTGCTCTGCTGCTGTGTCAGGAATCATTCCGCTTTTCAGATATTGTTGGACTCTCATCAACCCTATCCAATATAGACAACGGGAAGGAGAAGTCTAATGACATCTTGGGCTTCCAGATGTTTTGGACTTCAACTCTGAAGAGTTTTCTGCAAGAAGGCTACAGTGCTGCAGAGCTCTCCAGCAGAGAATTTCCAAGCAACAAATCCCACTATTCCATAGGAAGAAGTCACAGCAATTAAAATGATATCAAACTGCTGTAATTGTGCAATTTGGATGCGCTGTATGAAAGCTACTTGTGAAATAATGGAGAAGTCTTATACACTCTTTCCACTCTTTAAAAAGAGTGGAGAAAACTGTGGCACTCAGATGCTGTTGGATCTCAGCTCCCATCAGCCCTAGCCAACATGGACAATGATTGAAAATGATGGGAGCTGTAATCTAAAAGACACCAGGTTCCCCACCCTAGCTTAAAGCAGATTCAAAATGACACTCTCGAAGTGGTTTCTACTACATGTTTATCATATTTCAAGAAGTTCAGTATAGCATCTTCCAACCTGCCCAGCCACATTTTGTATGCACAACAACCCTGTAAAGTAGGTTAACTAAGAGCAGCTGGCCAAAGATCACTCAGCTGCACAGCTCTGCAAAATGCTGTGTGTTCTGTCCAATTCACCATACTTAAATAGCTGGGCTGTTTTTGAGATTATGTTTCTAAACATCTCAATGCTCCCTCACCATTTATTTTTTTTTAATTTATGTGTTCATTGCAGCATTACATCAGCTTTCAAACAAACCTGTGGCATGACTAAGAGGAAACCATTTAAAAAAAAGAAAAGTAATAAACTGGGTGGAAACTCCCCTTGAGAATGGTGAAATATTTCTTTGCTCATCGGGCAGTGAAAAGTTCCATGAGTTAATGTTTTATTGGGATGGTTACAACAGAGCTGAAAATCAAATATTCCAGTGCAAATCAAAAGATGAGACAAAATAACAAGACATTACAAAGCAGCTAAATTGACAGAAACAAGCAGTAAAGCTAACATGTTTCTCCTGCATGCTGTCTATTAAATGTGGCTTCTCACCCACTTTGCACAGATAATTTTTTTTCACTTTCTTTGCCTTGCAAAGAGAAAGTGTGTTGTGATGCCTAGGGACTGATTCTAATCCAGTCTCCTGCCAGGACAGACTCTATGCCCCAGCATGGTGCTCTCTCTCACTCTCTCTTTCTATGCTTTAAGGAAAGAGTAGTCATGCTGACAGCAACGGCAGCAGCAGGCGGAGATCCTAAAAGGAGGCCACAATGCAATTTTCTATGGTCTCAGATTAAACATTCTTTCTCCCACTACCTGTCTGCTGGAGAGAGGATGTATAATCAACAGCCATTCATTCCATTCACATTCTTCTACCTGCATTCTGGGATGTGTATTTCCTATCCCACATTTATTTCAATGGGATTTGTCAGGAGCTTAACTCCAGAGCTAATTAGCATCCTAGCATGGTTGCTTTTTCTACTACAGTACCTTCACAAAATGGTTTACCTAACAATTAAAGTTAGGTGCCTCTGGACAGCACTCTTCAATGCATCCTTCTGCATTCTTAAAGAATTAGCAGGAAGGGTGGTGACGATGAAGAAAACACCCACATTTTCTCTAATCCTAAGAAACAAACACAAAACTACACACACACCCATACACACAACCCCAAAGAAGATTTAACTCTCTTCCAAAAAGTTAAATCACTTAACTCTGCCTGACCTGTCACTAGGAAACAAGAAGCTGAACCAATAGACCTTCAGTCTATGATCATTTTGGCACAAAAGAGCCCTTGCTTTTTTGGGGAGGGGGGTCATTTAGGTGGGAATGAGTTGCCTCTGACACCCTAGCTCCTCTTTTTCAGTAAATCCAAAAGACTCAAACTAATAAGGACTCTGTATGAAAACTGGTGGTAAGCCTGATGTAACCTGAAGTTAATGAGATTTACAAGTTTGTGAATGGATTTCAAGATTGCGGGTAAGAGATTTAGAGATAAAGCTCAAGCTTCCTTTAATAAAAACAAACAATATTTGGCAGATTATGTCCAGCTTTGTATCTTATAAAGACTACACAAATGCTATACATATATATTGTGTTGTATATCAATAGCATCAAGTTGATAGTATATTGAGGCTTTGTTCATTCCTGTCCCCATCTGCAGATTAAGAAGGGTGAATTAGAATACCCAAAATTAGCCTGTAAAATTTTCACTTGGTACACAGTATGGCTTAAATCATTATATCTGACTCCATACCCAAATGTGCTTATTTGTCTTTTCTTCTCTGTCCCCATCTCTTTCCTCTTTGGATTATTGGTCTATGAGGCATTATGATCATGAGCTAACCATTCTACTCTTGGTAGAAATTGTCTTCTACACACATAGGGAAAAAAAAACCTTCTCCTGTCTTACAGGCAGGCAGTTAGATGCAGGACATTCAAAATATCCAATAGCAGCTGTTAAGCTGCCATTATATGGCCAGCATCCTATTAGTGGCATATAGAAGCATAAGTGTAACTTATTTCTTTGGTCCCTGCAGAGGTTGGTATTCTCTTCCACTCTTCATAATGACCAAAGCTCTCCTCCCACGATGCACTGTTTTGCTGTAAGTAGCATCCTCTCCATGGTCATTCAGTAGCTGGTGGGAACCGGGATGGGGGAGATCAGAGAAGAATCTGGCTATGTCCCCAGACACAGAATAATTGCATCATCTCCCAAGACCCTGGAGGATGCTGGTGGATCACAATGAATGGCATCATCGGTCTGTGTCTGGCTATGGGGATGTAGACAGATGCTTCTCTGATCCTCTCTTCTTCAGTTACTGAATGGCCATGCAGTGGAGGCTATGACAGCAAAATAGTGAGTTCTAGGGTGGATATTGGGGAGCCCTAGTGTAGTTCAATCTGCAGAACTTTTACACCATATTCAGTGATGTAGGATCTTAGCAGTGGTGGACAGAGGGTTAATAGCACGCAGGGCAAGGGGACGGGGTGACTGGCAGGCAGAAGTGAGTGGGCAAGGGGAGAAAGTGGGCGTGGTGAGTGGGGGAGGGCCAGGTGGAGGTAAGTGGGGCAAGTGAGTGGGTCAAACATCAGGTGGTGGGGTGAATGGTAGTGGGATTCTTCCTTATTGCACCCCCTGACATTAGAGCCCAGGGCAGGCTCTAGTTGCCTCACCCTAGATCCACCTCTGGATCTTAGCCTGTGTGTGTTTACCTAGGAACAAAATAGTGGCACTGCTGACCATACTGAGGATAAAGGTATATTTGAAAAGAAGCTGGCTACATTTTGCATAATGTTTCTATCAGTGCACCAGTTAAAGTGCATGGTGTTCTAATGCTCCATTTAACCAAGTATATAGATGATATATTTGAGAAATATCTTTGTATAGATATATGACATATGTGTTGTTTTGGCTAGCTTGCATAAGACAAAAATGCTGCAGTATAAATATGTATGCACATAAACAAATGGAAGTCAAGGGCTTTCTGCCACTGACAGATCCTGTACCTTATCCTGAACTTCTTAAATTGATTTCTGCAGCTACTCAAATCAGGACAAAATTTGTAGGAATTTTTTTTTCACTCAGCATAATGCACATACATTTTCCCAGCTGATTCATAGAACAATGAGCAGGCATTCTTCTTGCCACTGTATCCAACACCTAGTTTATGAGTCATTCAGTTTGATTAACATTCTTTTACAGGGGAAGACGCATACTGAGAATACACAGACATCTCCCAAACAACACGATCAAGATGGGTTGGTTCAGGAGTTGGTTCATATGAGTTCTGGAACCTCGAAAGCAGAGGCAGGGTACTGTGATCCTTTAGATGTTGTGATGTTGCAACTCCCATCATCTCTCACCTTTGACTTCATCAGCTGGGGCTGATGGGAGTTGCAGTTCACAGTTCTTTCACCCCTACTCTCAAGGAACTCAGAATGGCCTAGTTTCTTCTTCTCCACCTGCATGCACCAGAGACAGGAAGGCTGATGTTGTCAGCAGCTGGAAAAGAGACACGCTGTTTTCTATGACAGCTAATGGAATTTTTCCTTTACTTTGCTGGCAGAGCAGCTGCTGTTTGCCATGAGTTCAAGCGATAGTTGAATAGATTCCTTGTAACTTAGCCAGATCCTTAGTGCAGTGACTCTTGCTGTGGTTTTTAAAAGTTCTGTCATTCAACAATTCATAGTTCCAGGGGAAACTACCAGAGCAGAGATGGACACCAAAGTCACCAGTGGTAGGACAGCTTAAAAGAGTGTGCAGTTTTTGGCTCTATGACTCTTGACAAAAAGGGGAAGCATAGGCTAGAATACTGTTGGTCACATAAATCGATCTAAGTACCTATAGGCTGGCAGGTATTCTTTTTAGGACATTGTGCAAAAGTTGTATCCTGATAATATTTGTACAGGTGGAATTCTGCCAATGTAAACATTGTACAGATGATTGCACTGTTTAAGACATTATGTAAGTGCATCCTCTAGGGCATTTTTATGGGGAGGAGGAGCTATTGAACATTGCACAGTCAAAGTGTACATTGTTGGGAGATGAGTTATGTGATTCATCGTGCAACAGCGCAATGCAATACATAAGCAGAAAAACATACTTACAGCATAAGTGTATGTTATGTAACTCTCCTCTTTTGGATATTTGGCTTAAGATTCCACGCACCCCCATGGAAAGACTGTCTTGCCCCCACAATACGCACTGTACATTGAATGCTTTTGATGACTATTTGGATATCAAGTTGTGAAGTGTACTAGAGAATCTTTCTTGCAAGATATTATCTAAGCGAGTTTTGTCCCCCATCCAAACTCCATTAGTCAGACACCAATAACTCAGTCACACCACTTGGGAAGATGTATTATTATTCCCAAGCTGAAATTTATAGGAGAATAAACTAAAAACTAACATGCCATACATTTCTAATGAAACAAGATGTTTGATTAATGGTCCGCTGTCTAAAGGAATCCCTTTGGAATTAGCAACTCTCAAAGTTTGGCCATGCTGCCAGCTGCAGACAGCCTCTTGCTTCTAAAATTCTAATTACTGACTAATAACTGCATTCTGTCCTCAGTGTCTGTCAGCCACAGCATGCTGATATGACAGTGCCAAGTGGAAAACCAACTCTACACCAGCCTTAATCATGCATAACTCATTTCACATAACGACTGCTAGACCCTGGTGAGTATGTACACTCTGTCTGTATGAAAAGAGACATCTGGCCAGTTGGGTGGGACGAACATTATGACGCAGATGGCATAAACATTGGAATGCAGGAAGCTAAACCATTGGTCCTTGTAGCTCACAACTATCTATACTATGGGTGGGAATTGTGTGGTCCTCCAGATGTTCTTATATAGTTGTGTTATATGCTCCAACCAGTACAGGCAATGGTGAAGAATGGAATCCAAAAACATCTGGACAGCCACATGATTCCTATACTATAAGTCTGTACTATGGCTCTTTATGGTTCAATTAGGAGCCTCTTCCAGCTCCCCCTGATGACGGCAGAGACTGACCCTGGTACCTTCTGCATGCATACTCTGTGTACTCCACTGTGCTATGGCTAATATTCAGAGCGTTAGCCTTTCCCCATCTGAAAAGCATTAATGTTGTGTGCCTTCAAGTTATTTTCAATTTATGGTAATCCTAATGCCACAGGATTTTCTGGCGCTGAGAGTGTGTGATACATCAAGGCTACCCAGTGGGTTTCCATGGTCAAGCAGGGAATCGAACCCTGATTTCCAGAATCATAGTCCAATGTGCAAACCATTACACTATGCTGGCTGCCTCTGCAAACCATTATAGGACTCTATTTAATCAGAGATGGCAGGGGTCAAACCTGGACTTTGCACACTCAAAGCATGTTCTCTGATGTAAGCTGTTGCCTTTGTGTCCAGAGTTTGGCATTGGTACTGCTTTGGATTATAATCCTCAGACCCCTCTAACCAGCATGGCTGATCAACCATGGAGGAGATTCTGAGGCTACTGAGAAAATCCTGACAATCCTGACATTCACATTGATGCAAAAGTGTAATTTTATTTTATTTTTTATTTTTATTAAAAACAAGGAGTAATCAGACAGCAACAAATGCATTGATTCATGTTGGCAAAAATCCTGTTGGTATGTTAATGCACATGTAAGTTAACCTGGGGTGATGTGGCCATATTTAGTACAGTGTGATGGAAGCAAAGTTGTGCATGTGTTGGCATTGCACAAGGTCATACATTGCACAAAGTTGAGCATTGATGCATATTGATGTACATTGCCCACTGGGTTGTGCAGTGTCATAATTCATTAATAAGATGTTGGTGTGCAACTTCCACATAACTTTGTGAGCTTAAAGTTATACTTCATTTCCTCAGTAGAGGAACTTGGCTATTATATCCCAGTATGAATCAGTGTAGTTTTCAATCTGAATCTCTGTTCTTGGTTCATTGATTAAATGGTATGTGTCTGTTTGTTCCCACTGGGTGTCCAAAAGCTAGGACTTACTTAAGCCCATACATAAAAATTGCCTTGTATGTACCAGGACACTGCCTGACAACAATATGGTTAGACATCTAACTTTATAACTCACTGGCAACTGTGTAATTATATAACTTATATAACTTCATGGAGGTTTTTAAAACAGTCACATACACACACATGCACACTCTTACGGAACATGATGGCAGATTTTTGAAAAACACTTAACTGTAACTGCCCAATTTAGAGCACATTTTTTTAAAAGTTAAACAAGGCAAAAAGTAAGTACAGTATGACTCACTAGGTTTGCTTGCTATCTTTCGCACTTTCAGGCATGGCAGTCCTTTGAATGATGAAAATGCTTTGCTAACAAGATCTGGCAATGTTTTTCTTCAGTCTGCTCTCCTCTGCAAAGACAGCCCATGGACTGGCATAAAGAGCTGAAAACTGGCAGGACTCTTTTTGAGATCATATCTTGAGCATGCCGAGACACAAAGCATTTATTCTGTAGCAACTGAATACAATATTGTTAGCTGTCCAGGTTTCACGTAGGACTGGATTCTGCTTTTTCTCCTTCCACATCGAATATTAAACTAAGAGCACACATCCCCCTCCCTGCACCACACACATTCTTTTCAAACATCTTAATGTTCTGTCTTCCACTGCTTATGCTTTTTAAATTTTGGCATGCTAATACAGAGACATTCTAAAACAAAGACAGAAATGTGAGAAGAAATGTATAGAAAAGGTTTTTTTTTTAAATACAATTCTATACACATTTTTGTTGTCGTGTGCCTTCTGACTGAGAGTGTGTGATGGAGGGGCTGAGGGGGCTGAGGGGCTGAGGGGCTGAGAGTGTGTGATGCACCCAAGCCTATCCACTGGATTTCTATTGCTGAGCAGTGAATTGAACCCTGGTCTCCAGGATCGTAGTGCAACGCTCAGACCACTAGACCATGATGTCTCCTTCAAAGTAAACCCTTCTGAGCATAGTGGTACTTACTCTGGGTAAGTGTATATGGGACTGCAGTCTCCACCATCAATGTATCAAACCATTAAGATTTATTTATTTATAGTTTCTAATATTATGGGAGAGGGAAAACAAACCCTATCTGTACCCACTTTGTCAACATCAGGTATAATTCAGTACACCTCTGTCATGGGCTCCCTTCTTCACCTATTTTCTAAGCTAAAATACTCCAAATGCTATAATCTTTCTGTATAGGGGAGTTGCTCCACTCCCTTGATCATTTCGGTTAGTCTTTCCTGCTCCAGTTTCCTTAATGAGGTATGTTGACAAGGAGTCCTTTTACATACACAATTATGGCACTATGATTCCACTTCTAACTTCCATGGCAACATCCTATAGGACCCTGGGATCTGCAGTTTAGTTTAGTTTGGGGAGGCACTAGAGACCTCTAGTGAATCCTCAGATGACAAACTCCAGGACTTCCATGGGACACAGCCGCAGCAGTTAAATTAGAATCAACATGTTGTAACTGTGTACAGTTGACCATGCACATTTGCTAGGGTTAGGGACACAGGACCCTCACAAAAGTGGAAAAATTCTGCAAATATAAAAATGTGTGTGTGTGTCTATGAGAAGGGGGCCTAAGCATGGTAGGGAGAGGAGGTACCCAGAGTCCAAACTAGGTCAGGAGAAGGGGGTGGGTCAGTGTGGTGGCCCTATATCTCCTCTCTCTTGTCCATCTCCTTCCTTAGGAGTTGGGGGGGCATCGGGAGAGGGTTTGTGGTGCTGAGAAATTGGGCTGGGAGCCATCTCTAGCTGGCCAGGCAGCAGTGGCGGAGCTTTAAGTGTGTGGAGGGGGGAGAGGCTACAGTGCGAGGGGCGTGGCCACTAGCGCGGGGGCCAGGGCATGCAGGGGCACAGCTATGGGCCAGGATGCCCCAAAAACACTGCAGTCGCCCCCCCCCGTCCCTATGCAGCTGAGGCAGCAGCAGCTGCTGGTGGTGGTGATGGTGGTGGAGGAGGAGGGGGAAGAGAAGGAGAGGCAGGTCTTCAAAGAGTTGTGTGGCCTGATCAGAGCTGCCTAGAAGGAAGGTTCCTCAGAAAAGAATCCCTTGAGGTAGAGGGGAGGGGGTTGGAGAAACTTGCAAATAACCAAATCAGTGATAGTGAACCCTGTGTGAAATGTGGAGGGATTACTGTAGTGTTCAAGGGCTGCAGAACTGTATATAGCATTACCACTGCGTTCTCGCCTTCGGTTTGTATCAGAGCATTACAATATGGACACCTTTATTTTTAAGCTCTTTTCTGATGACCACTGTTTTAATTTCTTTTTTCTCTATTGCTATGCTTTCTCTTTCCAAAGATGTGGGGCAGATAACAAGCAAAAACAGAACAAAAACATACAATCCTGTGTTATGTTAAGTAGTTTAAGAACAGGCAAAAGATCAAGCAGGCCTTTCTAACACAACAGGACTTTGTTGGCACATAGTATGTCTTGAATAAAAATCTTGCCATCAGCCATGTGTATCAAATAACTTACAGGAGCTGCCATCATTCAGGCCATTTCCACACTAGACTGTTATAGTGTCAGCTGGCCGGCCCCTCCCGAAACTGCAAACCCCAGGATTCTATAGGATGTTGAAAGCGGAATAATAGTGCTATAACAGTCTAGTGTGGACATGGCTTCAGACTATAGAGGGTTTTAACCAAGCCTCCCTTGCAGAATGTCTCTCTCCTTCTCCCTCCCTGCAACCCCCCACCTTTACAGAGAAAAGAAATTTGTTGACAGTGTAAATAGTCACATATTGCTCATTTTAATGTTTTCCACAGGTGGTGGCAATTTTGCTGGGCTTATATAGCAGTCAATACATTAATATACTTATTCCCCAGCCCAATCCTCTTCAGCTGATTTAGACATCAGCTTTCATCAGCCCCAGCCAGCATTACCAATGGTCAGGAATTCTGGGATCTGTAGGCCAAAAATGTCTGGTAAGAGCTATTTGGGGGGGATGATGTGATTAGTAGAATGACACTGTTGTGGACATACGGAACCCTTTCACATTACCCAATGTGTTAGCATGTTGAAATCTCTTAATATGTTCTATGAACTTTTAATGCCCATTTGTACTGCTTAAAAGTTGCGTCTGGGACCAGAAGTTGCTTCTCTTGATGCTCCTCACTTGCACTGTTAGTCAACGTTCCTGGAGTGCTCCTTACAAACCAGTCTCATCTCTAAATGTGTCAGATTGGAAGGACTGACATATCCATTTTTTCTTCCACAATTATAACACTATGATTCCACTTTAACTGCCATGACAACATTTTATGGGATTCTGGGATTTGCAGCTTAGGGAGTATATTTAGAATTCTCAGTCAGAGAGCTTTGGTGCAGCACCAAACTACAAATCCCTGAATTTCACAGGATGTTCCAATGACAGTTAAAATAGAACGACAGCCCTATAGTTGTGCAGTGTGAAAAGACCCTGAGAAAAAGCTGGATATGCAAATTTGTGTTGCTTGGCATTACCAAACAAACATGTATTTATAGCTTTCTGATACTAATATTTTAAACATAGAAAAACATGATGAGAGGGAGGGAAGAATAAGATAAAAATAATACCAGGATCTAGACAAAAAGTTATCACAGTGTAGGACTCGTTTGTTCACATTAGAAACCCATGGTTGACAAACTGGACCCAGTTCAGAGCAGCCACAGCGTCTTGTACGATTAACCCGAACATTTCTGATGGCCTTAGAACTGAGTCTGTGGGCTCAGTTTTCAGAGCAAAAGAGATATACCCTGTGAAAAGACTATCCTTTCATCCTTAACAAATCCAGTTTAATTTGTGTTGCTAGCAGGCTGATTTCCAAAGATGACTACAGAGCAAAGGATGATGTTTAACTTAAGAGTCTAGAATGTTACAGCATAATATTTATACCAGGCCTCCCGGAACAGCACTTGCCCTCATTAGCCCAGGGCTCCAAGGCTTGCTTTCTGCCCTACGAAACAAAAAACGCATCCGAAGGAACAAGGCAATTGCAGGATGCATCAGGAGAGGGGGGATAATGGTGTTAAAAGGTTATATTCCTGGCCTAAATGATATCCTTGTTGTCCAACCACAAAACAGATGTGTGTTTTGGGGTGGGGTGGGGGAGATCAATGGAGATGTTAACCTGCCCAGTCTTTTCAAACTGGTAGCTGCTGACAGCAAAGTTAAAAGGAGATTGAAGAGAGATGGATGATGCCAGGAGGTGTGTTTCAAGGGTGCTTCTACTTAAAATCCCGTTTGAACCGTGTACGTGTCAGACAGGAAAGCCTGCACAGTATTAAACGCACCATCATGTTCTGGATCGGCTATAGGTATCTCAGCAGCTGCTGAATTTCTAGTTCCAAAGGAAATACAAAAAAGTCCATTCCTTCTTTGTCAGGATAAGGGCCATTTCCGTACTAGACTGTTACAGTGCTGCTGCTGCTGCTGCTGTTGTTGTTATTATTGAGATATGCTCTTTTTAAGGTAGGAACGACATGTGACCAGATAATTACTACTTGATTCTCATTCGAAGGGTCTTGTATTATTTCGGGAAGTTCAGCGAGCTAGAATTCTTTAAGGTCTAGACATTAGGGAAGTGATCAGGCAAAATAGGGTAAGCTATGTTTCTATGGAAACAGGAAGTGGCCCAAATCCCAAGAAAATGGCTGCCATGTTGTGAATGGAGACTACTGCACCAGAGACTGTTTACACTAGGCTTGGCTATATAAATAGCTACTGCTGTTTTAACTTTTTTGGCTTTTTTTTTCCTGTGAAAGGATTCCACAGGCCAAGAATAAAATAAACAAAGCCTTGAGCTTCAAGCCTCTGTTTTTGTTTTCTTCTTCAGATAACACATTGGTTCTCTCACTATTTGGGATTATTCCAGATTTCCACTGTCCATTATTCTCTTCTTTGCTTACACAATTAAGAATAATTTTTAAGGCTGCATAAAAACAGACACATTTCATCATTGTCATGTGCTTAAGGATTTTTAAAAATGTTCTCCAATAAATGCTAAATAGCGTATCAGGGTAATTATTCTTTGTGGATTAAAAGTCAAGTAAACAGGATCAAGAACTCATTTAGAGAAAATCTCACTTTGGAAGGAGACAAGCTTTCATAAACACAGCGATGGCTATGCTGCGTGGTTCTAGAGCTTTGCTGCTCTTACAGGTTGTAACACCCTGCAGTGCTTTAAAGGTTGTGTGTGCCCATACTTGTCCACAATAACTGTGGGTTGCAATAACTGTGACTCACAATAACTGTGAATCTTCTTGAAAGAATGAGATAGGAAAGTCCTTTTAGGCTAAATATGGTTTATGGCAGTGGTTCTCAGTCTTTGCTTCAATTCTCAGAATCTCTGATTGTTGGCTACGCAGGCTGGGACTGTTGGAAGCTGAAGTCCAAAGCGTCTAGAGCAGTGGTTCTCAACCTGTGGGTCCCCAGATGTTCGTGGACTTCAGCTCCCAGAAGCCCCAGCCACTATGGTCAATGCTCAGGGCTTCTGGGAGCTGAAGTCCATGAACATCTGGGGACCCACAGGTTGAGAACCACTGGTCTAGAGGACTAAAAGCTGACAACCCTTGATCTTTATGACTTTGGTTATTTCTAACTGAGGAGTAAACATAGCATGGCATACAGTTGGAGGAAGGGTCTAGATCACCTGTCAAGATAAACCTGGGGAGCACATTTTCCTTGAACGTTAACTATGGATGTGTCAGAAATTCAAACGGTCAGACAAGCAAACCAGACAGATTTACCTGATTCACTCCTCTCAGAACAAACACAGAAATGGATGCAATTCTGGTTGGAAATCACACATTTCTGGGCTTTCAGTGCATGCTGTGAAAAAAAGAAAAACATGGTAACACACACAGATATGAAAAATGTGCAAAAACAATAGTATATGTATATATATATATACTCATAAAATAGGCAGGGATACGCTTTACTAAATGGGGACAAACATCCATTAAAAAAATCTGCACATTTTCTTTCCATTAAAAATATTTCCTTGAACGTTAACTATGGATGGGTATGGACTTTGAGGCAAGAAATGGAGGAACTTTATGGAAACGGTCTTGAGAGCTTTGTTCATCCCTGGTCTTAACAGGGTAACCATCTCCTAAGCATGCAAATAAAGACTGGTATGCATCAACATGTCCAGAGCAATTGCATAAGTCTGTTTCACCGTGTATATGCATGATCCATTGTGACTCCTTGCTGCTCGAGCAGGACACCATATACTGTATCTGCAGCAGAAGTATACTTTGTATTGTGTTGCTCATTTCCAGCCCTGACTAAGCTCATGTGGTACCAAGAAACATTTATCAAATATATGTGCGCCTTCCCTCACAGATTCCGTGTTACAAACAATTTTGTTCCCTGACGAACCAGTTCCTAATCTAGCTCCTGTGAGGGAAAGGACTATTGTCCATCTGGTTGGGATTAAAACCATAAACGGGGATGCTTTCACATTGAGAAGAATGATATTTATTTTTATTCTTTTATTTATTGAGTTTAGATCTCACCTTTCTCCTGAGATGGAATGTGAGATCAGCAGAAGGTTAGAGTGAAAAAGTGAGTGCCCAAAGAACTGGGTGGTGAATGATAAGGAGCAATTTGGAGGAAGGGTCACGAGAGAATGAGAATAGGGGAAAAAACAAAACTAAACAACAAACTAACAGAGGAGCAAATGGAAGTAAAGCAAGAAAGCACTAATCACAAGGATGGCTCACAGAGCCTCCCTTCGTATTTTGTAAGAATATAAGGAGGCGACCATGAACAAACTTCACCCTGCGCCATGGCTGCATTACACTGCGGCCATTTCTGCAATGGACTGTTATAGTGCTATTATTCCACTTACAACATCCTATGGAATCCTGGGGTTTGCAGTTTATCTATATCAATAATAGCACTATAATAGTCCAGTGTGGAAATGGCCTGCATCTGTCTACCCAGAATGTCTGTGTATTTGGTAGATTTTGAAAGGAGCTGTGCCTGCATGGAAGACCTCCACATGAAACAAGGTGTGTGTGCATGCACGTGTGAGTGCTTGCATGCACACACACCTTCAAGTTGCCCGTTGACTTGTGATAGCCTCGTGAATTTCAGTTTCTTAGGTGTTTCTTAGTATTCTTAGTTAAGGAGTACTCAGAGGTGGTTTTGCTAGATCCTTCTTCTGGAATATAGCCTACAGCACTTGGTATTTGTTGGCAGTCTCCCATACTAATACTAATCAGGACTGACCCTGCTTAGTTTCCGTGATCAAATGGGATCAGGTGCTTTTAGGGTATTTTGGCCCCAAAGAGGGACATGTCTGGAGATCCACGGAATACACAGATGTCAGGGACACCTGGAGCTCGTAAGCAGTTCTGCATAGTCTGTATCATATTGTGACCCTCCTCCATGTTTTCAATGCAGGGAAAGGGATCATGTGACCCCCCCCCCAGAGGATAAACTCTGAAGAAACTTCATCATGCTTAAAGAGAGTCTGCTGAAGAGAATGAAAAATGTTAAAGAAACTGATGCTAAGGAGACTTTCTCAACATAATGGCATTTAAAGTAGGTTGAGGGAAATTATCCAGTTACATTAAAAACCGGAACTTGAAATAAATTGCTTTGTGTTGCAGTTTGGCATCATCTGCTGGTCAAAAGTGTCCATCCCTGGTCAAGAGTTTAGTTCTTGGTATGGGAATTCAATCAGTTGTGACTTCTTACATGAGGGGCCAATTCACACTATAGAATTATAACACTATTATTCCACTTTAACTCCCATTGTCCTGTCCTAGGGAATCCTGGGATTTGCAGTTTAGGAAGGGGCATTTAGAATGCTCAGCCAGCCTCAGCAGACCACTCCTCCTAGGATTCCACTGGATGGAATAATGGCAGTTAAAGTGGAGCAATAGTGCTATAATTCTGTGGTGTGAATGGGCCCCTTGCAATTTAAGAAGACAACAAGGACCACCAACATGAGTAGCAGTATCGCCAAACAGCCTATATTTATTTGAGTAATGACCCTGTTCTTTGGTGTCAGGCCTTAATCTGCAACACGTACAGCCATTCTAAGTTTCACCAATCAAGACTAAGGTGTTCCTGAACTTTTATAGTACATTGTTGGATCCAAGTAAGTCCAGGCCTGGTAAGTGTAACCTTATCACTTCAGTTTCCTAAGAGTTTGTTGCCAAAGATCAATTCAATAGCTCACTGATGATGCTTAAACATTCCCATCAGAGCAGAGCTTTAATATGCTTGTTGGCAT
Organism: Iguana delicatissima; assembly: GCA_948472985.1. Lineage (NCBI taxonomy): Eukaryota > Metazoa > Chordata > Lepidosauria > Squamata > Iguanidae > Iguana > Iguana delicatissima. The sequence continues at coordinate 160,948 of CAOKZL010000909.1, forward strand.
CTAGTTGCTCCATACGCTTTCTTTTTTTAATGATATGCTACAGATGGCACCCACATCAAAAGACCTTTTTAAAGTCTGTGCAAATAATACAAGCTAAGTGCAGAGCAATTTCCCTCAATTCTCTGCCCCAGAATATATTGAGGGAACAAAAATGTTAATTCTACTACAGCTTCCTCTCAACATTCTCTTGTCTGGAAGCAAGCACAGATTATCAGTGACTGAACTCTGCTGCCCCAGCGAGTCATTTATTTGCTAGTCTATATAATGGGGGGAAAACACAGACCAGCTTGGATCCGTCTTTCCTCTGGAGAGGAGATACTTTTATCACTTGCCCATCATCGCAAGTCCTTGTCAGGCCCCATGTTGACAATTGGATCAAAGCTGCCAGAGACAAAAATCAATGAATTTCAAAGGCTGCCACTCAGACATGCAGGAGTCTCACCAGGCCTGGTGTGATGTATTGAGGCTCCCATTCTCTCTCTCTAGTCTTCTAGTCTCCAGGCGTACCAAAATCCATCAGCACTCCAAGAGTCCATTTTAGTATGTAGGAATCACAAGCTATGAAAGGCATATTTGCTTGCTCCTGAACAACCTTTGAATACTGCGCTTCTAATCACATCACTTTCACATACCACTGCAGTGCTGCCCCATCATGCTGTAGAACAAGCTTTCTGATAGCATATTGCTGATGTGTGGCAACTCAGATATGGCATTTATTTTCAGGACTGGGTTTCCTGAGGGACCATTAAGCATCTCTAAGCTTTTTCTACTGGATATCCTGCTCTTGTCATCAGAATCCATACATTGTTGTTAAAATATTCAGGTGCTTCTCTGTCTTGGTTATATAAATGGCAATTATATACATACCCAGTTTAGATTTTTTTTCACCAACAGGAGCACAGGTTGTTGGCATACACAGAACAAGCTGTGCTCATTTTCACAACTGTATCCTACAAGACATCTTGTTCTTTTTACATATGTCACACATATATTACTACTTTGTCAGGTACTTAGTCAATCAGTCAGGCCGGAGGGAGGGTGGTGTTGTGTTCAGACAATACAGCAGAGTCTGAAGGTACTTTTCCCTGGACTACAGCTCTGTGAATTCCCTAATCAGCATGTCTGGGGGATTCTGGGAGTTGTAGTTCAAAAATTAACTTTGGCCATTTCTGCACTAGACTGTTATAGTGCTATTATTCCGCTTACAATATCTTATGGAATCCTGGGGTTTGCAGTTTAGGAAGGGGCCTCAAACTCCAGGATTCCATGGGATGTTGGAAGTGGAATAATAGCACTGTAACAGTCTAGTGCGAAAATGGCCTTTGCCAGGCTATGGAACTTAAGAGTCCTTAGAAATAAGAATTTGGATGCAGATTACATTTAAGACAACAAAAGTTTTAATACTCCTGTCCCTTTGCTGCATACAGCCACAAGCATTCTATTCAAGTGGACAGTAACTGGATCTATGGGTGGGGAACTGTAGCCCCACCCCACTCCTTCCTGCTTCAGCTTTTGCATGCTTAACCAAGGTTTGAAGGGATAAGAACACAGCTCTTAGTAATTGTGTTATAGTGGTATTATAAACCCCAACAAAGGAGGCTTCCCAACTGTGTGGAATTTCTGACTGTGTGCAGGTGAACATGGTTATATTTTCCATTCAGACCTTCCCAGTAAACATGTATTCCAGCACTTATTTCTCTCCTTAGATGCAATTGCTGGAACAGGGCTTATAAATATGGAATTAACAACCAGAAGATACAGTGATAGTCACATACTAGGATGGTTTGCAGAGAAGATTTAGACAAATTCATAAGGATAACGCTCTTAGTAACTACTAATCTTTATGGTTATATGCTGCCTCCAGGTACAGAGACAATATATCTGTATACTATTCTGTAGAAGACATCAGCAGGAGGGTGCTGTTTGCACTTCTGTCCTGCTTCTGATCTTTCCAGAGGCATGACTGACCATCATCTGAATACAGTGCTGGTTTAGGTAAATCTTTGGTCTGATTCATCATGGCTCTTTTCAGTTAGTAAGCATACTTTTTTTCTTTGCAGAACTCCCTCCTCTTCCATTTCCAATCTAGCATAAATTTTGGAATGGATGACATGTTATTAACCCAGGACATTTTGAAATACTGGGTGACATCATGGAATAGAGTAGTACATAAGAAGAACCATGCTGGATCATACTGAAGGTCTACTTAGTCCAACATTCTGCTAATATAGTGGGCAACAAATCACCAGTAGAAAAATCACCAGCAGGACCTGAGTATACATATTTCCTATCAGTGCAGAGGAGGGCACAGGTCTGCATATAATTTGCATGTGCCAATTTTTATCTGTGGGTGCAAATCTAGAAATAATGACTATAATTTAATATAAACTGAATGCAGAGCAACCTTCTTCAGTCCCTTACCCCAGGCTATGCCAGTAACTTGATCAGTACAGTGGGACTGTACAAATCCCAGATTCCTTAGAATGGAGCCATGACAGTGAAAGTGGTATAAAACTGCTGTAATCGAGTAATGCAGATAAACTCTTAAGTGTTCTAAATTTATTGCCCCTCCTGCATGGGAGTGAGCACAGATTAGCAGCAAGTGAACTCTTTCTATCTGGCAAGCCATTTCTGTGCAGGCCTACATCATCTACACCATCATCATCATCATCATGAAAAGGAGCAACTAGATCATTACTTCTTCTACCATTTGACCATTTTCTCACTACAGTGGGGAAGAACATGACCCATGCGCCTGCTGTTCAGCATGCTGCCCTGCCCACTGATGAGTTGTTTCCATCTTCTGCCCTCTTATGGTTCATTTTTATACTGTTCTTGAGTTAACAGCTCTTCAAACACACAATACCTTCAAACAGAAGACTAGTTTCTATCTGAGAGAAGACTGTTGTCTGTGAGGTGGGACATGTGGAATCACTCTAAATCTAGCCCAGGGGACAATTGTATCAATTGTCCCTAAATATACGGCCTTTGCTATGCACGGACAATGTTACCTCCAGCAGTTAGTCCCCAACAGCTTTGTATCAGTGTATGTCTTACATTGGGCATGATCAACTGGGAAAGCCTTTTGAATGGCAAGCTGCACTGAAAGGAATAAGGAGTTGGGGAAAACGGCACTGCAAGTCCCATTCATTGAAAGAGAGCTTTTAGAAGAGAACCCCAATGGACTGAACCCTTTGTCTCCATCAGACCTCCAGGATCAACATGTCAACATCATCCATCTCACCAAGGCACATGTTACCTTCCTGCTCTTGAAAATACTACCCAGATGCATTCTCTCTCACTTGCCCAGCACACACAGAGATACACACACACTTGTAAGGTATTGCTGGCAGACTTTAACTATACATCTGCACTCTTGAATGCCCTTGAACTTGGAGAACTTTCTGAATAGGCTTTTCGTATGGAAGTGGGGATTATTCATAAATATATTATTGTAAGCAGAGCCCTGTTGCCTGTCTCCATTGTTCAGTGACAAAGCCCTGTGAACCCAATAGCTCAATAAATGAATAACTTTTATCTGCTTGGTTAATACCAGTACATGCATACTGGATTAATGTCCTCCTACTTTTCAGTAAAGAAAGAGGCCCTGCTATCGCCCAAGGCATTTACATCACTTAAGTGGGTCTAATTTGCATGATAATCACCTCTTTGCAGGGGAATTACTGCTTAATTGAAGAACAGCAGTCACTTTAATTAGCATGTCTCCATGCTCCCTGGTACTTTGCATGGATTCAAATGAGCTGCTCATTAAGCCCTGGCATTGATACAAGCTACGCCCTTTGGCCGGGATCTAACTAAATTAACATCAGGGGACAAGCCACTTCATGGTTCAGAAGGGTTGACGGACAGCTTGTTTTTTTATGTCTTCATGCCCAGTCTGTGCTGGAGATGGTTTATTGCCAGAGGGGCGTTGGGATGAAAATGCAAAGGTTTGTATAACATCTTGATAAAAGCCGTTATAGAATGTTCAATGAAGAAATCTTTCTAACTATCTAACTTTCCCATACTGCTTCATCCACATATATCTCCATCTCTATCACCGATATTAATCTTTCACTCTGTGTGTTTCCTGGACAGCTTTGTCCTCAGTTACCAGTTTGCTTATTATTTAGTTTCAAGATTTTACAAGCGCCTGCCTTGAGATGTCCTCCCATTTTACATTCTATATATGTAGTGATCCATATCATCCCATGAGATAATGTAATGGAGAAAATAATATGAGCATGAGACCAAAAACTAGACAGATTGACAGGAAGAGCCACTTTCCAACATTTCATGAATGAAAAAAAAATGAAGAAAATATTTGTAATACCCTATTATATAAGACACAAGAAGAAGTCTAGTAGATCTGACCAAAGATTTTATCTAGTCCAGCACGGTGGCCCTACTGTGGCCAAGCTATAGGCTTGGAAGCCCCACAAGCAAGGCATGCATGCAGTAGTTTTCACCCATTATGTTCTCCAACAGTTGGTATATGAAGGCACATTGCCTCTGGCCCTGGAGATAATATGTATTCTTCTTGCTTTGTAGCCTTTGGTAGCCCTATCCTCCATGAATTGGTCTAATTTTCTTTTAAAGCCATCCAAGTTGGTGGCCAGTACTGCATCTTGTGTTAGTAAATTCTATAGTTTGACCAGAGTCTAAAAAAATGGCTTTGGACTGCAGACTTCAGAATCCTCCAGCCAGCATGGCCAGTTGTATCTTGAAATAGGAACTTTCCCAAAGGCCAGAATGCTGCTGAGGAGTTACATGTGAGTAGCTCAAGGTAACACGCATGCACGTCTTGTGGCTATGTGTGTGGGGCTATTCACTAGCCCCTTGTAGAGCATCCAGAACCTGTCCCTGGCAAGTGTCAAGTCCCATAGAGCTGCTGCTATAGCCATGAAATGGCATGGGGAGGAAAAGGAGGAAGAGATGATGAAGCAGTGGGACTGAAGTGCCCCAGACAGAGGAAGAAAAAGGATACTCTGTCTGACTTAATTTCTCTTCTTCTCACTGAAGAACTGCAACTTAGGATGCCATGCAGCTGCCATAGCTTGCCTTCTCTGCCTTCCTCTCCCCTAACTGCTGAGCAGCTATAGCTGTAGTCTCACAATGCTTCACAGATGTTGGGAGAGCAGGCATAGAGCGGCATGTGTGGACTATTGCACTTTGCAAGTGTGAGCCAGGATCTGGGCCAATGTGTTGTTTGAAGAAGTGCTTCCTTCTTACCAATGATTATTGCCCAAATCCACCCCACACCTCCCAATACTATAACATATTGTTACAAGTTTTCTTGTGCCTTCTATCTGTTGTCTTCATTTACTTCACAACAGCCCCTGAATTAAAAGCCAAGAGGATATTTGTTCTTTTGGTTAAATATGTACTTGCTGTCATGTGCCTTCAAGTCACTTCCAACTCACAGTGACCCTATCCTAGGGTTTTCTTGGCAAGATTTACTCAGATGAGGTTTGCCAGCGCCTTCCTCAAGGACTGAGAGAGTGTGACTTGGCCAAGATCTCCATTGGGTTTCTGTGGCTCAGCAGAGATTTGAACCTTACTTTCCCGGATTCCTTGTCCAATCAATACTCAAAACAGTACACCATGCTGTTTGATATGTTATAAATATTCTTCTCTGCCTGAACCCCAGCAGTGGATTAACAAGAAACAAAGCTCAGCAAATGCAGGGTGTGAAATGACAGGATCACTACTGAACCCGATTTCATCATTCACCGAGTTATATCTATATGTGCCAAAGAGACACGCTTCTTCCATTTACCTACTTCTGGAGATCTCAGAGGTACCCCTAATTTTCCATGGATGGGTGAAAAAAAACACCCTTCAGTTTGTTTTTGAAGAATCTATCAGAATTCACATTGTTGTTATTGTTGTCATTGTCAACTGCTGTCAGGCCAACCTCAACCCATGGTGACTGAATGGAAGAGAGAACTCCAAACCACTCTATCATCAACCAACCTGCTCAGGCCTCACAGACTCAGGGCTGTGGCTTCCTTGACTGAGTCTATCCATCTGTAATGAAGTCTTCCTCTTTTCCTATTGTCTTCCACCTTCCCAGGCATTACTGGCTTTTCTTGTGAGTCATGTTTTCTCATGATGTGGCCAAAGTATGGCAGCCTCAGTTTACTCACCTTGGGAGAGTTCAGGTTTGATTTGCTGTAGGACCCAGTCATTTGTCTTTTTAGAACTCCAGGTTATCCATAGAACTCCAGTGCCACATTTCGGATGAGATGATTCTCTTCTTACAAGCCTTCTTCATTGTCCAGCTTTCACAACCATATGTTGAAATGGGAAATACAGTGGTATGGACAATCCGAAGTGTAGTATTCTATGATAAATCTTTACACTTCAGGATCTTGTCTAGTTCCTTCATAGCTGTCTTCCCAAGTCACAGTCTTCACAGAATCTACTAATTACTTCATATTCATGATGGAAATAAATTGAAATTAGGAGAATCTAGGACGAAATAAAAGAAAATGGAGAGATATATTCTCTCCACTCCACCCCAGCTCAGGAATGTGAGTGCTTGACTCTTACAAGTTTTGACTGAGATCACCATGTCAGTGCTGAATTAGGATTCCACTTCTTTTTTCCTGGCAAGCTCCTGACTTTTAACAGCTACAGAGCAGACAAGGAGAACACGGTTATCTCCATACAGGGAGGAACTGTACCTATTTGATTAGATGGTGGAGAAATTTGTTTCATATTGTTTTTTGAAGAATTTAGTAAACTTCACATTATTCTTTATAACTGAGATATAAAGAACTCAGCTTTTTTAAAAACAAAATAAGATAGGAAAAAACCAAACAAACCAATACTGATAGATTTTCCCATCCCTACAACATTAGCTTAGGGCTTAAATACCCTAACAGTACCTGATCTCATCTGATCTTGGAAGATAAGCAGGGTCAGGCTTGGTCAGCACTTGATGGGACACCACAAAAGAATACCAGATTCCGTAGGCTATATTTCAGAGGAAGGCACTGGCAAACCACATTTGAGTATTCCTTGCTTAATGCACGGGGTTGACATAAATGAACATGCAGTTTGAAGGCACATATGGCCACCCCACACTGACCAACTAAGATGCCTTCAAGTAGACCACAAGAAAGGCCTGAAGGTAACATTGTCTTCTGCTGTTGCTCCCTAGGAATTAGTGCTTGGCGTTGGACTGTCAATGGCCAGTGGCAAACCTGTCCTCTATGATTTAATATGATTCTTTTTAAAAAGCTATCTAAACTATTGGTATTGGAAATTCTTAATCTGTTGTTATTCATTTTAACAACAGATTGCCTGGGAATGGGGTGAGAAGCAAGTGTTGGATTTACTACCAAAATAATTTGTTTCTTGTTGGGTATTATGCACTTTATAGGGAGGGATTGATGCTCTACCTCAGTAGAAAATTTCATGGACCACCACTGGTGAGCATTCAAGAGAGGAATGGAAATCATGCAGACCTCCAGAAATTGTTGGACTTCAATTCCCAGCAGCTATAGCTGGCATAGCTAAGGATGAGGAAAGCTGGAATTGGCAGTGCAACATCATTTGGAGGGCTCCATGATCGCCAACCCTGAGCTAAATAACAAAAGTAGTTTGTTGAGTGAGTATCTGGATCCTGGCTTGCTATTCCCTTTTGAAGCCGTGCATGCCAAACAGCTGCTGTTCTTGGCTTATGAGTCTTGGTTTGCAAAAGAAAGCAACAAGATCTTGGGCTCAGATGAGCCATTTGATCAGTGGTTCCCAAATTTGGGATTTAAATCTCAGAATCCAAGCTAGCATGGTCAATGGCCTGGGATTCAGGGAACTGGTCCAATTACATCTGTACCCAATTTCTGGTTTGTTTCATCCAGCCTTCCCCTAAACAACTAATCTCCAGGTATGTTTTACTATAACATTCAGGGATGATGGCTCTACTAAAGGGAACAATAGTGGCAGGGGCTCCCATATCAGTAGGGTGGTGAATCTCTTCAAGGTTGTAGACTCCTTTATAATTCAGAGTAGAATCTGGAGTGGATTCACAGCCCCACTGACATGAGAACCACTAGCTGCTGCTCCAAGGGATGATGGCATTTGTAGTCTAAAACTAGTTGGACCACTAGTTTTTCTAAATACAATTTATATTCAATTGCTTTCTTATTTTGAATTTCTTTCATGGTCTTTCTACTGCCAAAAGACCCAGTGTGGCTTACAAAATTTAAAATAACTATTAAAAAAATGTGCTGAACTTGGGAAAGGCAGTTCAGCCAACTGCGTTAGGGGGAGGAGTGAAACAACCAGCAGTAGAGAGTGAAGAACTGGTTATGCGAATGCAATGCTGACAAACCTTTGGTTATCACTGCTATTTCTCAGAGCTGGACAATTAAAGCAGTAAAATACATTTGAGGCCTCAACAAATTTTGGTGAACAGCCTCTGATAATTCTTTCTTCCCTTCATGTTTATCCCCACCTGATTGCCCAACCGATCACAGTTCTCCTATTATTACATACTTCTGAAGAAGGAGATTTCCACCTGGAGGGAAGTTAATAGGAGGGGAAACTAAGCTTTGAGAGGCTTATAAAAAGAATTAAGCAACATCCTTGAAAGCCTCTTTAAATGAACCCTTTTTCTTTGCTGCTCTTTGTTTGAGTCACTTGTTTGCTAGTCTGAATGGGGATGAAGCCATGTTTTATCAGCTAGGTGACATCAGGCACAATGCTGATATCAGAAGCCAGACAACATGCAAATGAAAAATACGCTCAGCTGTTCTAGGAGTGAAATGGCAGCTCCAGGTCTGCAGGAAGCTGGCGTGGCACCATGGGCTTTTTAAACTCCTGAATTGCTTTGCTTGCTTTCTTCTCCAGCTGTGTTTTCAACACACAGTGCAATGCTTCTGAAAAGGAGAGTCTTGGTGCTTTTTCATACTGACGGTTAGCAACAGTGTGTTGCTTTGAATCCCATGATGAAATCGTCTGTTGAGTTCACCCTTCTGGAACCAAGTGGAAACTTATTTCTTCCAGAATTGTAGGTCCACCCGTCAGAATCCAGCAAGTGAATTACTTCACATGTGGTGAAATCAGGCAGGTATTATTTCCCATCATACGGCTGAATTGTCACTTGCAAGTGTGCAGCAGATTGAGTGGGCACTGCATCATGAGAAGTGGAAAATCCAGAATGATTGTACGTGATTATAAGGGAAAATGTTGAAAGAAAGTCAGCTAAACAAGAACATTTCTATCCCCACCTTTGTCACAGTCTCTGCAAGTACAGGTATACCTCAGTTAATGAAGATGATGTGTTCCTAGGAATTACTTCTTTAACAGAAAGTTTGGCATCAGAGGCAGACATTACATGGAAAGAATGGGATAATTTACTGCAACACAAAGCAGAAGATCCAACATGTTTCTGCAAACTTTTATCCCTAACTAGCTATATGCACATGTGAAGTGAAACAACCAGGTCAGGTAAGCCTCACATAAGTAAATAAAAATACTTCCATGCATGCTGTCTGGAATGATTTAAAGACTGGGCTACACTGAGCAATTATAAATTATTGGAGCTAGAAGGTGATGATTTAGTGTTTGGCTGGCATGCATATCTGGAATATGATAAGGACAAAGCTCACAGAAATTTCAACAATCGTTTCATTAGGAAAGTATTATTAAGGATATGGAAGAAGTATAAACTAAGATCATATCCGAAAACATCACTTTGGTTCTCACTGCACAAGGCTTTTTATAATAAAGAAAATATTCCCTGTGGGTGGTTGATAAGCTATAAAGACCCAACAAAATTGAAAGGAAATTCTCTTGCTTCAAAACACAAGAGGAACTCAGAGAGGAAGGAATAAGCTGCCATTGGCTGTTATACAGACAATTAAGGGAAAAATGGAAAATAGAGGTAAAAATAAATGGCCTTCTTTCCGCACGAGGCAGTTAAAAGGGGCCAAGGCGTCCTGGCACGGAGGTTGTCCGCACCCTGGATCAGACTAGGTGCGGACTATTTAACTTAGTTCCGCACCTCAGTCCGATGCAACCCGCCCCCAAGTGGTCCTCCCCCGCACTAAGTAAAGATCAGAAAATTCTGGTCTTTACATTTTCTGGAATGCGCCGTTGCGTTCCTACTTACCTGTGCAGATGCGCAGGCTCACACCAATGCGAGCCTGCGATCAGCGGCGGGCGGGCTGTGGGCGTGGCCCGCCTCAGCGGTTGGTCCACTCCCATGAAGCCACCGGAAGCCACCGTTTTGAGCCGGAGCAGTGCGGATCTACAGACCTCGCGCTGCTCCGGTTCGCCCTGCACCGATGGAGGAGCCCTGCGGAAGGGCTCAAGGGACAACGTGCGTTACTTCGGACCCAAGAAGGTAAGTAACGGCACGGAGTAATTCACTCCCCTCGTACAGAAAGGGCCAGAATTTGGAGAAATGCTATTGGGAGAAAGAACAAAAGCAGTTTCAAAAATATATGCTCTTCTATTGAAATGAGTCACAGAGGAAGAGACAGTAAAAGAAACAATGTTACAATGGGCCTGAGATATAGATCATTTGTCAGAACTGGATAATTGGGAGAGACTTTGGAAAGAAAGAAAGAATATACAGCCAACCAGGATGTAAAAGAAAATGTTTACACAATGTATCTGCAATGTTATGTACCACCTGTGAGACTTGCTAAGGTGTATAAACACTGCTCTGTTAAATGTTGAAATGTGTAAAAGAAAGAAGGACATTTTTCCACCTGTGGTGGAACTGTTATAGGGCTAAGAAATACTAGAGAATAGTACATCTCCAAATAGAGAAAATATGACATCTAAATGTTCAGATGACGCTGGAGATGTACTTAATAGGCATGCCAGATGACTACTTGGAGAGGAAACACGGGAAACTGTTATTCTACATGCAGCAGCAGCGCATATTACTTATGCAAGACACTGGAAAAACTCAGAACTTGTGAAAGAAGATGACTGGTTATTAAAGCTTTACGATTTGGCACAAATGGATAAGTTAACAATATTACTGAGAGGAAACTCTCTGGATGACTTTGTAAAATACTGGGACCCCTTAATCATCTGCCTAAAGGGCAGATGGGGAAATTTAGCAGTGGTAAGCTTTTTAGATTAATCGTCAAGGAATGACAGTGATTTAAATGCTGAAGTTTTCTTTGTTACTGATTGGAGTTAGATAAATAAGTTTTTCGTTTCGGATCAAAATTGGTTACAACAGTAGAATGTATTAAAATATATAGTGGATATATAAATATGGGATATATAGAATCAGGAAGATTATATATTATATAGAGATAATCTGATTTGTTTAGTGGAAGAAAATATCAATTCAAACAAAGCCTATGGGAAGTCAAGGAACGGAATGTATGAAGAAGGTGATAATGGATGAGAATGAGAATGTTAGTGAATTTTAGTAATGTTTTAATGTTTATGATGTTTTTGTAATCTGTGTCTATTTTTGTTTATTCCTGTTAGTCATAATTTTGTACATCAAAATTAAAAACAAATATGTTGAACTCTCTGGAAACCCCTTTGGCTCTTCCAAAATGCACCAAGGATGACTTTTTTCTTCCATCAGACTCCACTTTTCTTAAGATTTGCATTTTGGTGACTTAGAGATCTATGTTTTTTTAATATCCTGGGGGTAACTGATGAGACAAGTTTGTCTGCTTTCCCACTTTCACTCTTTTTTTTCTGTTTTGGAGGGAGTTGTTGCTCACCTTGCCTGTTGTAGACAGGCACACATGACTACAGTAAGATTGGTCAGAGCAGAACATCATTCTTGTACAGCTCTACCTTTTGTTATATTGTTTATTGCAGATATACTGCTACAACCCAACAATGAAAGTCTGTGTTTCTCCAGCCCTCCTTCACCATCCTCCCAGTGCTGATGCTGGCAAAAACTTCCATCTAGACAGGATAAGAAGGAAAAATGGGGGCTGGGCAAGCATTAAAAAGTTTTGTAAAAAGGAGCTTCTTTGTCAGAGGCATTGTTAACGAAGGTATGCTTGTATACTGCCCTTTTCTCTTTATAAAATGTTTAATGTAAGATTCTTCAAATTATGTTCCAGCAAAGCTAAAATGAAATCAAGCACAGGAGGAAAATAGGGATGTTCTCTAGTGTCAGGTGTTGAGAAGAACCATAGGTGTTTCAGCTTAGATGTGACACTCTTCATGGAACTGCTAATTAGATTTCTTTTTTCTAAAGTAAAGAACAGACATGGGGCCTCAGTCCAGAATGGTGGAGCTTTAACCCTCTGCCCGTTGCTGTTGTGCTGATCTAGTGTGGCCATCCTGTACATACCATTCATTCCTGGTTGCACTACTGGGAGCTTTCTCAGGAGATTTTACAAGCTGCGAGATCCAATTTCACCTGGTGTTTGCACAGCATAAATCAAAGAGCAGCAAGGGGGTCTAGGCACATCAAATGACCCCTTAGCTTCAATCCATTATAGAATATCAGCCACTTGGTTGCACTGTGTCCACCCAGGGAAAAGACAAAAGTCACACGATGGTATGTATGAATTAAGTACCCTGAGAGACTAGACAAAATGTCCTGTTTGGGCCACTGGTAGGATGCCATAAGGAGTAAGGCAGTGTGGATACTGCAGCACCTGAGGGATCGCCAGATGAGCCATTTACTCTAACCAGTTCTGGATTTTAACTGAGACCCTTGGTTTCTCTTTGTCCAGACTGGCCCTCCCAGTTTCCACTTGTTCCTACGCAGTGGAAAACTTTAATAGGGCAGGTATTTGGTTTGAAGCCTAGGCCTTCTAGGCTTTGAGACTTCATGCTGGACATCCTACTAGTGTTGGTGGGCCAGTTCCAAGGATTTAGAGTAGGTTATCCAGTCCCCGTGCTGATCTAGGCTCAGCAACTTCCACTATTGGTCTGGACTTCAGAATATTGAGCTCAGGAGTCTTTACCCTTTCACACTTAGGTGTCTCTTGTATATCTGTTTGGTTGCTTATAGCTTTCCAGTGGTGGTTGGGTCTGGTGTTTCCTCTGTTGATACCACTGGCCTCAGTGTCAGAGTCCATATCCAGATTACTAATGGATTACTTGAGCCACTAGAATTCTGATGGGGAGTTAATGCTCTAATTGTCCATCTTACATTCACCCTATGTGTTATTGTTGTTATGTGCCTTCAAGTCATTTTAGACTTATAATGACCCTATGGTGACCCATCACAGGGTTTTCATGGCAAGATTTGTTTGGTGGATATGTGTGTGTGTGTGCCATTACCTTCCTGAGAGAGTGTGACGTGCCCAAAATGACCCACTGAGTTTTTTCATGGCTGGGCAGGGATTGAACCCCAGTATCTCAGAGTCCTAACCCAACATGCAAATACAACACTACACTGGCTCATCACACTTTTCATCACTTGGAAGTACGGTGTGTGAACTTTGTCATATGTTGTAAAATACCAAGTACATTGATTCATTTTTAAATGTCTCAGTAGCTTGAACTGTTTACCTAAAAGTTGTTCATTTTGCCTGGTTTTCTGCTCTGTATACTGAGTTAATACGATTTGGTCTGATGTTTCATCTTTCTACACAAAGGCAGGCCAACAACTATCTTCACCAAGTAGGGCATAGCTGACTGCACACGCAAAGTGCATCAGCAAATGCAAACATCATGCTGAAGAAAATACATGCTTAAAAGGCAGGAAAAAATCCATGGTCTATTCAGACCAAGAGAAAGACATAATAAAAGTTTTCTGCAGAGTCTAGAAGTACTGCTGTTACACTGATGACTTTTAGAAAATATTGATGGCATTTAGAAAACAGTCTTGGGTTTTGGTGCTATTTACAAGGTTGCTGAGAGCTGGTACTGGGCATGGGGCAAAAGGGATGACTGTTTGTCCTCTCCCTACTCCAGTTTAGCACCAGGAATTACTGCTGCGTTTTGGACTTTTCAAATACTAAAATTTATTTTGAAATATATTGCTTGTTTTTTCACTGTCCAAGGCCCCAAAGAGTTGGGGTTCTCTAAAGCAGAGGTTCTCAAACTTTGGTGCCCCAGACGTTTTGGACATCAACTCCCAGAGGCCGCAGCCAGTTTGGCCAGTGCTCAAGGCCTCTGGGAGATGAAGTCCAAAACCTCTGAAGGACCACTGTTTAAGACCCATGGCTCTGGTAGTCTAGGCCTCTGGAATTAGCCTTTCTTTCTCAGCTTCAGCCATAGGAATTATATCTAATAACAAAAAAGAAAGAAGAGAGGGGGAAAAAAAAGAAACGTGGCAACACCTTTAAGACCAACCTGCTTCTTCAGATGCACCGCCAAGTGGTGTTAAGACCTTAGGTATAAAACCTATTTATGCAGTTGCGGGAGTGGGACAGAATGTAACAGGATCCAAAAAAGATGCAAATAATATGTCCCTTGCACTAAAATTTCAAATAACACTATTTTTTTTTCTGAAAAAGCTGTATGGCTGTTCCAAATGTGAGCCCCTGCTGTATTTTGAAGAATTTGTTCATTTGTCACTGTGCTTTAGTTCCATTTAGTTCCACAAAAGGCAGGTTGCACTGAAGAAGTAGAAGGAAGATCAAAGCTGGATGGGTTTTACCAGTCAATACCTGAGCATGTCCAGCTCTCCATGTCATGAGTCCATCTTTACTTGCTGATTTCTGGACACCAGCCATCTGTTCAAATGACAGGAGCAGGCCAGGATGATCTCCTTAGGCTATAGGACCTCGTGTTCCCTAGATGCAACAGACCAAATAGTCTGTGGCCAGCATCCTTTTATGAACAACACATGCACAAGTGCAGCTTGTTGTTGTGCTCCTTCAAGTCATTTCTGGCTTATGGTGCCTCTCAGATGAATCTAGCAAAGGGATTTCTTGGCAGTATTTTTCAGAGGGGATTTGCCCTTGCCTTCCTCTGAGGCTCAATGTCACCCAGGAGGCTTCCCTGGCCGAGTAGGGATTCAAATCCTGGTCTCCAGAGTCATAGTCCAATGCTCAAGCCGCTATACCATGCTGGCTCTCCAGTATAGCTTATGTCTGTGCAAATCACTTTTTGGATGCTGTTCAGAGGGCTATTCCCTTGCCTTTGTGCTCAGTCAAAAAACCATCACATATCAGTTAGCTGTTAAACCCTGGAGGGGTTGCTGCATGCCCTCTTTCCAGAAAGAAGAGGAAGGAGAAGGCAGCAATTCAGAACATGAAGATGTGGCTGCCCTGAGCTTCAGGGGAAAGAAAAGCAGGTGCGCTGCATTCAGAGCGCACCTTCATTTCTTCCCTCTGACTGTGCTGAGGCCAGCTGCTTCGGTATGGTTTAAATTGCCTCCTCCCTTTCTCCCCCTGCTCGCACTGGTAAATGACAGCAGGGCTCAATAGCTGCTGGGCGGTAGGAGGAACTGTACATGCGGAGCAACATGCATGTGTTTCACTTTGCTACCAGGTAAAAAATGTTAATGCATGCCTGTTAGGTGTCACTGTTCCCTGTTTTCTACTTCACCTGTGGGACCCCAGATTTAGATGTAAGGTTACTACTTACAAACTACCAAGAGGAAGAGTAAATGAATCACCAGTTTCTCCAATGCTTCACAGATAAAAATTGAGACACGTGCAACCAAGAAACATCCGAGTGTGGTTAAGATGGCAAAAGTTATGAATGAGGAAGAACACACAAGGTAGGAAAGCCAGCAGTGTGTTTTTGCCTGAGCCTACTGGGAAGATCAAAACTCTGCCCTCTCTTCAATCCCTCCTGAGTTAATTGAGTGCAAACTACTTTTGCACTTTGCACTCAGTTTTCAGTTAAGTGCAGTAAGCTGAGGACAAGGGGGAAAACAGGAGAAGAGAGAAACTGGGACATTTTAAAAGCAGCTGAAAAAATAGGACAACAGAGGACTAATCTAGATGGACCCTGTTGGAAGTTAAGCTATTTTGTACAAAATAGTGAAATACAATATCTCACCTTATTTGACCTAAGTGCCTCCTCTAACTCCAGGCCCTGCTGCTCCCCCTGGACATGTTTCTTTCTCTTTCAACAGGACTAGGGCTGGTCAGCCATTTAAAGAGAGGATTGTGTTTTACAAAGTAGGCCACATGTCTATCCTAATAAAACAACTTGGGAGTGCAAGGTATACATTGTTTTTTTTAAAAAAATGAAAATATTATATCAATATATCCATTACTAAGAAGAATCCAGCAAGGTGCTGGAAGACCTCATATTCGCCCCCCCATATATTTTACTCAGAGCTTGCAAAAGTTACTTTCTTGGGCTTTAACTCTTGGAATACTCTAGCCAGTAAAATTTCCAAATTGTGTTTTTATTTTGGGTGCTTCAGTCTGAATAATGGACATCCAGGAATGGTGGTCTCTTTTCTTCTTGAGTTAGAATTGCACCCTATGGGTGACCAGCTCTGGACCGGCCTTTTGCATTTTGATTTCTGAAAGATTTGGAGTGCAAATCGGTTTTCATTTCTTCTGCCCTCTCTAGTTCAATACTTTTAAGGCTGCCAAGAGGTAAGTCATTTCCTGTACAAAAAGCAGTGACAACTGAAGAGTGGAGTATTTTTCTGTCATCCTGGTTTTCATTTCAAGAGGAGACTCTAATTTATTCTGACCTGTGCCCATTCCCTTTTCATTACTGATTGGAACCTTTAAACTGTCTCTTTCAAGCTTCAAAAGAAAATGGGGGGGGGGCAGTAAATGCCAATCTTCTCCTTCCTAATTCTTCAGAAGGTCACTTCAACCAATTTATGCTAACTTAAACCTGATCAGGGAGCATCCCACAGGAAAGAGTTCCATCGTTTGTAGGACATGAGGTTCTGCCTAGAGCTTGGAAGTGACTGGGTGCAAATGAATACCGCAGTTAGCTGTAATTGATTCCTTTCTCAATAGGAAGTTCTAATTATAGTACTTAACAGCTGTAAGTTAACTAGGGATGACTTCAATCCCTTTGCAATGTAACAGTAACTTTTAGCCTCACTAAAAAAATGGAGGAAAGAGATGACATGGTTCAAGTGGTCCCTTGTGTTGTCCCTTGTTTTGTTGCCTCTTGCTTTGCTGTGGATGTTAAGCTGATAAAAAGGTGGATGGGACCAGAGTATGTTTCATGCCGCAGGCAGGTAGCATTCAGGTGCTGTCAATTTTAAAAGTTAAAACTCTCAGTTTCTCATATCTGAAATGAAACTAAAATCAACCTCTTAGTTACTTTTCAGAAATGAGAAAAAGGGAGTTATATTTTAAAAGTATAACTAACTACTTCTGAGAACCTTAGGACTTATAGCAGTAACTAATTACCCTTAAAGTAACTTGTTATGTTCCTTCAAGTCAATTCTGACCTATGATGACCCAATCCTAGTTTTTTTTTTATGAGATTTATTTAGAGAAGGTTTGCAACTGTCTTTCTCTCAAGGCTGTGACTTATCCAGGGTATTCCAATGGTTTTCCGTGGATGTGTGAAAATTCCAACTCTGATCTCCCAGAGTCCCATTCCAATACTCAAACCACTACACCACATTGGTCCTGCTTAAGTGTCTCTGTTTAGAAATAAAGATGACTGTAGAAAAATAATAATGCCAATCTGCTGCACAAAATACAACAGAGGTTCTTGTGGAACCTTAAAAGTCTAATCTATGATAACATTAGCTTTCATGGAGGGAAGCCCATTTCATCAAATGCAAGAATTTCCCATGGGTCATTCAAGCAAGATTAATCAAAAAACCAAAATCTGTCTGTGCTTTCCACCCTTTCTCTCTCTACTTCCGTAATCACCTTAAATTCAGGGCTGGTTCCAGAAGGTGGTAAGATCAATCATTTGCATTTTTGCTTTGCATAATCAAAAAGTATAGATTATTGACTGACAGTCCATTTGTCAGATCCGTCAGTCCATCAATGAAATGCTGTAGTTCTAAACATCTCACTGAATGAGATAAAATCTTGTTCTGATTTAATTTTATTTTGCTTTTGTTTTCCATCTGAAACCTCTGGAGTAGAAAAGCTAAACAAATACAGATGCGTACACTTGGCAGTTCAGTCTAATTTAACATTAAGTCATTTATGGCATTTACAATTCAAATGTAAAAGATTCAAAACACACATCTTTCATGAGAAGATAACGGCACAAGGCCTTGAGTGAGCAGTTATGTTTTCCCAGTCCTGCCCTGAGAACTCCGCACAGATGCTCTACAGAGATCAACACCTCCACACACTTTCTTGGTTCTTCCCACGTTCTGGTCTGATTTATTAGCCTAGAAATTACCAGCAGGGCCATAAGTTCAAAGTATCCATTTCATTGTTTCTTGATGGCTCTTCTAGTTTCTGCTCAGTTAAGCATCAACATGAACTTTGCTCACTTGACAGATTCCTCCTCTGTCCATCCATTTTTATCCATGTTGCACCAACATGGGGTGGCCGTCTGTCCTACATAACGGATGACACTCTTTTGTTTGAAGGACCGCACAATCCAAGGTCACCTTAAAAATAAAGGACCCTAAGAGAAGACAACAGGGGGCTTGAAGTTGCCCATCTGCAGTTAACCCTTGGACAACAAAATAAGGTGGCATAAAACTTACTTTTTCAACAGTCTTCCTTGTTGTGGTGATAAGTACTGTATTTCCATTTAAATTATGATAATCATGTCAGAATTCAAATCTATGCCTGGTTAGTACTTGGATGGGAGACCACCAAAGAATACCAGGTATATTTCAGAGGAAGGAAATGGTAAAATGATCTCTGAGTATTTTTTGACTAAGGAAACCCTATGAAATTCATGGGGTTGTCATAAGTTGACAGGCCGCTTGAAGGTACAGTTCTCCCCCCACATTCACAGGTTTCACTTTCGCAGATTTGAGTATTTGCGAAGTGCCTGTTTGCCTCCTCCCATTCTCCCCCTCCCATTCCCTGGCCTTTTTGGCCAGGGTAAGGGAGGGGGGAAGATAATCTCTTCCCTGTACCTTGCTGCTGCCCTCATAGGCACTCAGTGGTGGCCAACAGGAGCGTATGGGGGGCAATCACCCCTTCCCACATGAGTGCTCTAGAGGAGGCCTGCAGGAACATGCAGGGTGGGTGATCGCCCATTCCCTGCACGGGTGCTCTGGAGGAGGCTCGCAGGAACGTGCAGGGTGGGTGATCCCCCATATATTATATTATTAGTTTATTATTCGTGATTTTTTGACATTCACGAGGGTTCTCTGTACATGCACACACAGAAATAAATGAACACATGCCACATTATGTGGATGCATCTCCACAAATGTAGCATTTTCATACTGGTTTAACTGTCATGGCTCTAGCTAATGGAAACTTGTGGCCGGCAGTATGGTGAGGTACTTAGAATTCTCTGCTGGAGAACTCTAGTTCATTCCCAAGGACTACAGCACAGTGGTTCATAACCCGGGGTCTGCAGACCCCTGAGGATCTGTGGAGCCCTCCTAGGGAGTCCGTGAAGCCCTGCTGGTTGATACTAACAGCAGAGGCAACAACACTTCCCAGACATGAGATCAGACATGACCACTGATAAGAAAGACTGGAGATTTCTCTAAAGGCACCCAAGGCATCTACCAATGGGATGAGGTGGCTGAGGAACCCTGACTCTAAGCTGCATTAGCAGGAAAAGACACTGCCATGAACCTCCATTTCAGAGGGATGTAGGCACAGTTGCTGGATTAAAACTGCCCAATAAAGTTGTAGATTGGAGAAGGGGTCAAGCTAACCAACTAATTAACAACCAACTAATGGGTGCCAAGAATATTGGAAAAGGTGGCCTGTGTTACTAATGGTTAATGATATCAAAACCTCCTGAGGAACAGCCCAAGCTCTACCTTACCACTTGTCCAAACTTGCCCTAGGTAAGTCTCACCTTCCTTTGTGAAGGATTATCATCATTAGTGTATGTGAAGAGGCCAGGCCAGGGTTTGGGAGGGCACAATGCAGGGCACAAAGTGTGATGGACGATAGCTAGCATGAAATAACTGGGCTTCCTCATTTTTATATTTTCATTCTGGCCAGGGTGCCGCTTTAACTGCTGCTCTTTGGGCCATGGCTGGCTCCTTGCTTGCTTGCCTGGCCAGATGAGCAAGTGAGCAGCGGCAGATTCTACAAGAGACACCTGTTGCTATTTGGTTATTTGGTCTCCTTTGACTTAGCAGGGGCAAGTGCTTCTCTGGTGGAGGAGGTGAAACCTCCAAAGACAAGCACACAGGCCTCCCTTCCCACTGAGAGTAGTACAATGCCTCCTCTGCTTTCATGAGGGTTTGGGGTGCGGAACCCTCACCAAAGTAGAAAAAACTCAAATAATTCTTCCCTGCTCCCTTTCCCATTCCCTTCTGAGGCTCCCCCCATTCCCTTCCATTTTGCTGCAGCATGAGTTCTGCATACAGGGGCTTGGGGGGCAGGGAGGAAGGCTCATACAAGCCTTTCCCCACTTCCCATTCCCTTCCACTTTGCAGGGGAATGAGAAAGGGGGAGCTCTGGAGAGGCTCCCCACCCCCATTCCCTTTTATTTTGCCTTAGCATGAGTCTCTGCACAGGGGCAAAGTGCATAGGAATGGGAGGGGGAGCTCCAGAATGGGAGAGGAAGGCTAGTGCAAACCTTCCCCCTTCCCATTCCCTTCAGTTTTGCATTGGTGTGAGTTCCCCATGCAGGGGCGAAATGCTTGGGAATGGGGGAAAGAGAATGGAGAGGGGGAAGGCAAGCATGCTTGTGAATAATAAAATTCACAAAGGTCAAACCTGTGAATGTGGAGGGAGGACTGTAAAAGGAATGTGTGCATCTACTTATTTCTCTAAATTTGATAGACTTCCCTGATGAGCAACTTCAAATAAATATTTGAATATTGAAATAAATATTTGAATATGGAATATGGAAATCTAAATATTTAAATCTCGAGTTAAAACTTGGAGGTCACCGGTAACAAATTATATTTACGGGTGAGCCTGGTAAAGAAGAGGTTAAGAACAACTGCTATAGCATTAAATCTTTCTAGTGCAGAATTCCAAATATATCATTAAACTATAAATCCTGGGATTATATAAGACAGAGCCATGGCAGTTAAAGTGGTATTAAACTGTTATAACAATGGAGTGAAGATACACTCTTGCTCATACTTGCATACTTGATTTTGATTAGTGGCAGAGGTTTAAATCCCACCACCACCACAAACACACACACATACACAAACCCATCAAAGTTAGACTTTTAAAAAAGAGCTAGCAGAACTATGCAGATTGCACAGGTTAACAACCAAGCCCATTCACTGTCTTGCTGTGCTTTCAGTAGATACCACCTTCCAGCCCCAGAAAAACTTAATCAAGCAAGCAAGCAAGCAAGCAAGCAAAAAGAAAAGAAAAGAAAAGAAAAGAAAAGAAAAGAAAAGTGATTACTCTCAGAAAGGTAAGACACTGGGCCAGAACATCTATCATGGAATTATACTGAAGATATATCCCAATATTTGCTGAAAGCCTTTGAGCAGAAAGGGCTGGATGATTATAGTGAGTCCAGCTTGCTGCCGAAAGGCAGTATCAGGCTCCTCCACATGTGTTGGAGTACATATCCTATCATCCCAGGCACATGGTCAATGAACCATGCTGGCTAGGAATGATGAGAGTTGTAGAAGAAGGAGAAAGCCAGTCCCGATCAGGGAAAACTCATTTGCCAAAAATGTGCCAATGTATATGACTTATTCTTTTTCCTCTTGGACTAACCTCCCTGTTGAAATCCACACAACAGAGATTTAGGGCAAGCCTTCTAAGGGGCAGAATGTCACATAGCTACAGAGGGAGCAGGACACAGCTTTTCAGTGCTGAACTGATGTAGGGATCCTTGTTTTGCACCCATGATTTACACCAAAACAGAACAGTACTCAACAGGAACAGATCTGGGCCTTTCTGTGGGTTTTGTCTTTCAGAAGAGGGACATGCCCCTCCAATGGGCGTGAGGATCATTTTTCTCCAGATGACCCTCCATTTCGGTAATATGATCGTCCTGTCATGGTTCCAAGCCCTGATTTTGGCAGAACAAAGACACAGTGCATCTTTCCCTCCTCCAGCCAGAGAATGCAGCTGTGGGTCAGAGCGTGACCAATCGGGAATGAACATTTGGAGCGCGTCTAATGCAGTTTGTACAGGGAGCCTTTCATGCATTCATGGGAGTGAATCTCACAAAGCAGAGCTGACATTGCCTTGCTCTTCCAACTTTGATATCTCACACCCTGCTCTGGGATAATCCAGCCGGACTGGACCGAGCCTGGCTCTGAATAACAGCAGTGTCCGCCTGACTCAAGCGTTTTTCGTGTTATAATACAAGCAATCTTGCCAGGGAGGACTTACTTGACTCTTCATTACAATTGGCTGTAAGGGGGGCCAAGCTAGCCTCGTCCCCGTTCTTCCTTCCATCACAACCCCCACCCTAGAGAAACGAAGAGCCTGAGAAACAGCTTATACCCCGGCTCAGCTGAAAACCACGAAGCAAGCCAAAGTCTGGAGCTGTGCTGCTTCCGCTACCTTCCCTGTGGAGATGGAGATTGATGAGAACAGGAGTCCATAATCAACTTGATCCAACCCTTGTCCTGCACCAGGAGGGCTCCTTAAAGAAACACGGTCACTTTTGAATTAATCTATTTATTTATTTATTTGTGGTTGCTGGGCCTCACTGGTCCTTCTCAGTTTAAAAGTATGCAGTTTGGACAAAGCCACTTTTTAATTTGCCTGCAGAAGGGGTGGGGCTGGACACCACATGCCCATACCCCAATAATCACTTTCAAACTGCCAAAGCCAGATCTGCAAGGAGTCAGCAAGGAGGCAGAAAGAGCAGGCAGGGAGAGGAAGCAGAACAGTGCAAGCAGGCCCTCACTCCCAAATCACCCCATCTTATTCTTTTAGTCACCCACCAGTCTTACCAGTTTTAGATTTACATGCTAAGTACCGGTACAGTTTAAGGCTTTAGATTATGAGATAAAAAAAAAACCCAAATCCAGAAAGCTTCTTAAGAATTGTTTTGTTTTGTTGTTGTTGTGTGCTTGCAAATCATTTTTGACATTGTTAGAATTGCGGTGGTGTTCTTGTGTGACTACAAGTAGCTTCCGACTTGTTTATGATGCTAAAGGGAAACCTATCACAGAGTTTTCTTGCTAGGCTTTGTTCAGAGGGGGTTGTCCATCGCCTTCCTCTGAGGCTGAGAGAGTATGACTTGCCCAAATCACCCAGTGGGTTTCTGTGGCAACATGGGAACTTGAACCCTGGTCTCCAGAGCCCTACTCCAACATGCAAACCACCAGGCTGGCTCTTTGTTAGAATAAAACTGGACATAGGCCATTTCCGCATGAGACTGTTATAGTGCTGTGATTCTACTTTCAACATCCTATGGAATCCTGGGGTTTGCGGTTTCGTGCATAATGTTGGAAGTGGAATCATAGCGCTGTAACAGTCTTGTGCAGAAATGGCCATAGTTTGAGAACCTCACATACACTCCAACTGCCTCAGCTTGAGAAGGACAGTCTCAATTAATCCTCTGTCCCACTTTTCAGCCACTTTTAAAAGCTTCTTTCTTTTCCCCCCACTTTCACCCATTGTCCTCAGCCTACTTCCTGCAAACTGAGTTCAAAGTGCAGAAGTAGTTTGCCCTCAATTAAGTCAGCTGGCAGGACGGGGGAGTGGAGGAGAGGAGAGGATTGAATCTTCCAGTTAGGCTGAAGTGAAAACAAAGTGTTGCGGCCTTTTCTGGCTGGTCTTTTCTTACACCTTAATAATTTTTGAAATCTTAACTATACTCTAGCATTGCTTGGCTACTCATACCCCGGTTTTCATCTGTGAAATGTTGGAGGGTATGGCTTCAGTATATCATCACTGGGTCCTTATTCTTGCTATTTCTAGCAGTTGCATAGGGACGTGGGGGCGGGGGGATGATTTGTCCTGGGCAGCAATGTTTTTGGGGCATCCTGGCCTGTAGCCATGCCCCTGCATGCCCTGGCCATGCCCCGGCACACCGCAGCCATGCCCTTACGCGCAGTGGTCATGCCCCTCACGCCTCTCCACACACTCCAAGCTCTGCCACTGATTTCTAGGCTGGCCCTTGGCTGCATCCAAGGGTGTAGCTCACCTCTGATAAAAATTCTGCTCTCCAATGAATTTTTTCTTCAGCCCATAAGATTTTTGGATTGTATCTGAGCATTCAGAGACACTGTTTGAGCATCCAAAGAAAAAGATATGATGCTATCTTGTAGATCCCCAACACTAAAGCTTCACACATTTTCTATTATATAGTACATAAATAAGGAAGCCTTTACCACATGTACACTTTCAATGCTATGGCGTTCACCTTTGGTGCAGCTACAGCTGTGCATGAAAATTCATTCTCAGCTTTGACATACAGGGTGACATCATACAGGCTTTCAGTGCTTCCTCAGAGAAAATCAAATTTGGTAATCTTTTTTTTTTTTTAAGTTAATCTGTTTTAAGAAATTTCAAGTGGGCAGTTTCTCCACACATTTTCAGAGAAATCACAGCTGTTACCCTGTGAATTGGGGGTCCCAGGAGGGGCGCCCAATCAACAAACCAAACCAAGCAAAGACGGGGAAAATTAGCTGGAGCACTCTCGTGGCTAACAAGAGGCAGGGCAACGCAGCAGGATCTTTTACCCTATGCCTACAGCGTCAGGTCAGTGAGGAGGCAAATAGTTCAAACAACAATTAAGATTTATTAAACAGTTATTAAAGAAAAGCACAAACACACTCCTAACTAGAAAAGGAAAATAGAGTTCCAGGGGAATGGGTGATATGCCACCTGTCCTGTAGTCCTGATGGAAGAAGAGGAAACCCGGCGTGGCGGCCGAGGGGAATCTGCTGAACCGAGCGGCAGCAAGGCAGAAGGAAGTCCAAGCGATCCGGCGAGAGTTCCAAAGAGCTCTCAGAGCGGGGGATTTGTATAGGGGAAAGAACGACCACAGGCTAGTCTGGTCTCGGGTGAAAACAATAAGTTTTGGGTTGGAGACAAAGCCTCTGAAAGGTCAGAATTTGCATGATTGAGTTAGAGTCCGAATTGACAATGGTATGGCCGGTGTGTAGATGCGGCTAGCTCGGCAGTTAAGTACCTAGCTCACCAGGGTGTCTTCTCAGGGCAGAGGATCTCTTTGTGGTAGCGTGCATTTGCAATGAAGGTGTTTGTTTCGGGAGGTCCCCTAAAGCAGATCTGGCAATATCTGGCTTGGTTTGGTGGGAGCAGCAAGT
Organism: Iguana delicatissima; assembly: GCA_948472985.1. Classification (NCBI taxonomy): domain Eukaryota; kingdom Metazoa; phylum Chordata; class Lepidosauria; order Squamata; family Iguanidae; genus Iguana; species Iguana delicatissima. Next base: position 186,116 of record CAOKZL010000909.1, read on the forward strand.
AGTAGCCATGCCTAGCTTCGCGCTTGTTTGGCGGGCCTCACAAACACTCGGCTGGTGGCAGCGTAGGGCCAAATTACGATATCAAAATGATATCTTTGGTTCACCGAAGGCCAGGTCAGAACACGGTGGTAACACAGCTTTATTAGATGTTATTAAAATAATTAAAATAGGATTATTTGCACAATATCCTTTTACTTCCTAATCCTTGTTATTTAGCTTACACAATTATTCTGAATGTAGAAAATATTTTAAAGTGATTGCTTTTTTGGGGGGGACTTCACAACACATATTCTAATTGAAATGTATCAGCTGGGGGCTATTTTTGTCATGCCATCCTATTTCCAGTTTCTATGTAGGGTTATGGAAACTGGACAGTAAAGAAAGCTGATAGGAAGAAAATCAACTCATTTGAAATATGGTGCTGGAGAAGAGTTCTACAGATATTCTGAACTGCTAAAAAGACAAATAAATAGGTCCTAGAGCAGATCAAACCTGCACTTTCCCTAGAAGCTAAGAGACTAAATTGAGGTTGTCATACTTTGGCCATATCGTGAGAAGACATGAGTCATTAGAAAAGACAATAATGCTTGGTAAGGTAGAAGGAAGACCGCATTAAAGGTGGATAGACTCAGTCAAGGAAGACTTGTCCCTGAATCTGCAAGACCTAAGCAGAGCAGTTGATGAGAGAGTGACTTGGAAGTCTTTCATCCGTAGGTTTACTATAGGTCAAAGTTCACTTGACAGCAGCTAACATTTTTTTTACATTACTTACAAAAAACCTTTTCCCATGCCCAAACACTTCTGCCCCCTCTGATTTTTGTCTCTGACTCCTTTCCCTCATGAAAATTGTCTCCCTATACCCCTGCTTGCTGCAAGGCTTGTTCTTGTGCATGTAAAAACCAAAATCCAAACCTGGCTGCTAAAGGGCCTTTGCTGTTTGCAGACTGATCACACTTGTTCCTCTCTGAAAGTGAGTCTTTAACATTTCCACAGACTGCAAATGGACAAGGCAATTTCAAGGCAATCTCACGTCATGACTGACTCATTCTCTCCTCTCCACCATCTGCCCCAGTTGCCAACTGGCATACTCCATTGATATCTGCAAAGGGTTTATATATCATGGTTTAAATTTCAGGGCCTATTTGACTAGTCTACATCTGGGGACACTTCAAAATGAAAGGATTCCAAGACTTCCAGTGTGTGATTGTGTTATTTCTGGCTGGTTGCCCATTACATTATGGCATTCTTGGTGGCTGGAGCTGATAGCATAATGATCAAGGTTTGCATCAGAGCTGTTGCTGTTGTTTTTTGATTCTGGGCTGGGGTACTTACTCTCTAACATTCCACAGATGAAAAGTGGTACATGTGTGGCTAGGCCACACCAGAATGCGTTCATGATGGCAAAAGTTATTAACAAGAAAGAACACACAACCTAGGAGATGCTGCAGCATTTTGTTTTTGCCTGAGTCTACAGGGGAAAGCAAGATCTCAACTCCTCTCTCCTCTCCCCCCACTAAGATAACTGAGCACAAACTACTTTTGCACTTTGAATTCAGTGTGCACTGGCTGAAGTATGTGGAGGACAAAGGGGTAAAGCAGGAAGAAGAGAAAGTAACAGGGACATTTTAAAAGCAGCCAAAAAAGTGGGACAGCAAAAAGTTAATCATGACTGTCCCTGTCAAATCAGGACAGTTGGAGGGTATGCCATCCCGTCCCCATTTGTAATTGGTTGACCAACCAAAGCCAAAGGGTGCTCACCAATGGCTGCTTTTCATCCTGGAGAGAAATGACTAGTGGGGTGCCACAGGGTTCTGTCATGGGCCTAGTGCTAATCAACATCTTCATCAATGACTTGGATGAAGGAGTGGAGGGTATGCTAATCAAATTCGCAGATGACACCAAATTGGGTGCGGTTGCTAATATACTGGAGGGCAGGATTAAAATGACCTTGACAGATTGGAGAGCTGGGCCAAAGCTAACAAAATGAATTTTATCAGAGAGAAATGTAAGGTCCTGCACTAAGGCAGAAAAAAATGGAATGCAGAAATATAGAATGGGAGACACATGGCTGGATAGCAGTATGTGTGAAAGGGATCTAGGAGTCTTGGTAGATCACAAACTGAACCAGGAGTTAGCAGTGTGATATGGTAGCCAAGAAAGCCAATGTGATTGTTGGATGCATTAATAGGAGTATGGTGTCTAGATTGAGGGAGGTAATGGTACCACTCTATTCTGCATTGGTTAGACCTCAGTTGGAATACTGTGTCCAGTTCTGGACACCTCAATTCAAGAAGGATATTGACAAGCTGGAGCGTGTCCAGAGGAGGGCGACCAAAATGGTGAAGGGTCTGGAAGCCATGCCCTATGAGGAACAGGCTTAGGGAGCTGGGGATATTTAATCTGCAGAAGAGAAGGTTAAGAGGGGACATGATAGCCACGTTTAAATATTTGATGGGATGTCATGTTGAAGAGGAAGCGGGCTTGTTTTCCACTGCTCCAGAGACTAGGACAAGGACCAATGGATTCAAGCTACAGGAAAAGAGATTCCACTTGAACCTCAGGGAGAACTTCCTGACAGTCAAAGCTGTCCGGCAGTGGAATACGCTGCCTTGGAGTGTGGTGGAGTCTCCTTCTTTGGAGGTTTTTAAGCAGAGGCTGGATGGCCATCTGTCAGGAGTGCTTTGAGAGTTCCTGCATGGCAGGGGGTTGGACTGGATGGCCCCGAGGTCTCTTCCAACTCTATGATTCTCTGATTCCCCAAATCATCATAGCAGCGTGAGTGCTTCTGACGTTTCCTCCCCCTCCAGCTGGTGAGTGGCCATTGCAGCATGTCCTGAAGGGACGCTGTACAGAATGTTATGTTCCAACTGCACAATCAGGATCTTAGCTCTAGAGTGTAACCTTCTAACTATCAGTAGACTGATAACTTTGGGAGACCATGACAAGGTACAAGTTCAATTAAGAAGGTCAACAAGCAAGGACTGACTGCCTGTCTGCCTTCCTGCCTGCCTGCCTTCCTTGCCTGCCTGCTTGCTTGCTTGCTTCCTGCCTGCCTGCCTTCCTTGCTTCCTTCCTTGCTTCCTTCCTGTCATGATAGAGTGGTTTCCATGTACTTCTTTGTTAAGGGTGGGAATTCTGCATCCCTCTAGCTGCTGTTGAATTGCAGTTTCCTAATAGCCTTAGGCAGTATAGTCAGTAGTGAGGAATGCTGAGAGTTGTGGTCCAACAACTTATGACTCATACCCCCTTCTGCATTATTATATATGGCAGATGGGAAGATTTTTTTCTCTTTTCTACCATCTTCCTCAGACTGGTCAGCTTTCACAGAGCTCTTTCAGACTATTCTGAAGAAGCATGCATTCTTGTGATTTGTGTCCTTGATTTTTGATGGGTTTAGCTGATTGTTGCCACATTCACAACCACTTGTTCCCTTTGTGGGTGGAGTTTTTATAATAATTTGCTGAAGATGCACTATGGGATTGCCAGATTTTGTTCTGTTTTGTTTTTAAATGGGTTTACTAAGATGATCCTCTCGTTTGAAGACAATATTTCCTCTTTTTCTTTTTTAAAGATTTTTTATTTACAGTGTATAAAGCAAAGATGATTTCACTTATGCACTATAACACTGCAGCTCTAAAATAAGTAAGTAAGAATGGAGGAGAAGAGAAGAGAGCATTTTGTTCTGATGTGACTCAAAATTGAAAAGAAACCCGCTCAAGGATGGGAATAAAATGTTGCAGCTGATACTGGGAATTGACAGAAAATAGTCCAGAACAAGATAAATGTCTTTTGGATACAGGAAACCCTGATAAATGCTATCTCCTTAATACCTTTGCCCCATGTGGAAAAGTCCATACTTTAGTCATCTAAAGCTTACTAGGCAACAAAAGCAAACGGCAAGTGATTATTTGAATTTCCAGACTCGAACATCCACTTCTAAGACAAATCTAGTGCCAAGCACAAGGATGGAAATTCTTCTATGCATAAATAGGGAGACTATATTTTAATTACTTTGGAACAGAACAGCCGGAAAGCCAAAACCAAGCTGGTGCCCCCAATGCCTTTTGTTGAAAAGCCACAAAGAAACAGTTGTAGCTACATGGTAAAAATAAAATCCGCAGCTGGCCATTTGGGTTGGTTCTTAAAAAGTAGATCTGCTGCAGGCCGGTGTTTCTCTTTGCGAAAGAAGAGGGTACTTTGCATAAACTGTTTACCTTGCTGCAACCTGTTTTTATTAAGAGATGGTTGAAGAGGTTCACCTGTGTTTTCATGCAGGGACTTTCCAGGCCAGGGATAATGGAACTTTCCCTATTTTCCCATCCCAGGAGCTAGCAATGGGATTTCTTAATTACAGAAGTCAGATCTCTTCTGGCCATCAGTACCGAGCTGGAGAAGAAGGGAGGAGCAGGCAATTTACCTTGATGGCAGGAATAGGACTAGGGACGTGAGAAATGGAGAGGGGAATGTTCCTTAAATGATTAACCAAGCATGGGGAATCCAGCTAGACTTTATCCATCACTGTCAGCCTTTTGCCTTGCATGACTGGTCAGTTGAAGATGAGGGCAAGGGGCAGTTTGAGGGAATATGATTGTTTCAGGGACAGTGTTGCCAGTTCAGCTGGATTAATGAGATGGTCAAATATCACCCATGCTGTTTTTTCAGTGATGAGAGGGAGGAAAATGGCAAAAGAGAATGTTATGGCTGAGCTTCCGGCAACCAGGAATCAAGAATGAGCACTTCATAGAATCATAGAGTTGGAAGAGACCGTGGCTATTGAGTCCAACCTCCTGCCATGCAGGAACTCAAAGCATCCCCAGCGAAGGCCATCCAGGCTCTGTTTAAAACCTCCAAAGAAAGTGACTCCACCACACTTCGAGGCAGCATATTCCACTGTCAAATGGCTTTTACCATCAGGAAGTTCTTCCTGATGTTTAGGTGAAATCTCTTTTCTTGTAGTTTGAATCCATTGCTCCATGTCCTAGAGCAGCAGAAAACAAGCTTGCACCACCTTTGACATCCCTTCAAATATTTAAACATGGCTATCATGTCACCTCTTCACTTTCTTTTCATCGGGCTAAACATACGCAGCTCCCTAAATTGCTCCTCATAGGGCATGGTTTCTAGACCTTTCACCATTTTGGTCACCCTCTTCTGGACATGTTCTGGCTTGTCAATATCCTTCTTGAATACTAGACGCAATATTCATCTAGGAACAGTTAGGGTCACCACAGTGAAAACTGGAGACAGTTCCTGTATCAGTAATGGTTGTGTAAAAGAGGGAATATCAGCAGGTTTTGCTTGTTATCTGGTTGCCATCTCCACTTTTCACACTGGCCGCCCTAGGAACAGTGTAATGGTGTCAGGGCTCACAGGCTTTATATCGGCAGAGACAGTGACATCATCTTCCCTTGTTTCTCTGGCTTCCCGGTTCACTTTAAGCTTGCCTCAGTAGTGTGGGGGTGGGGAATGGGTTTTTGCAGGATTTCCTGCACAATGTATTGCTGTGCCCTACCCCTGCTATATTGCAGAGTATTTTGATGGTGGCTGGGTCCTGAATGGCAATTAAGACACATTACTCTGCTCCTGGTCGGAATGAGAACAGGTCTGTGGATATGAAATGACAGAGCCACCTGCACATTCGAACTCTCCTGGAGGGCACAACCAGGGGGCTGCCATCAGGAGCACCTGCACTTGAAACTTTACCACTGCACCACAGCCTAGGAAACTGAAGCCAAGGAACGAGGCAGAGTCAGAAAACGAAATCAAACAGGCACCATGGACAGGCCCGCCAGATGAAAACTGGAGAAGGCTCCTATACCTTTAATGGTTGTGTAGAAGAGGGAATTCAGCAGGTGTTGTTAGTCATGCAACCAGGTAACAAGCATCATGAATTCCTTCTTCTACATAACCACTAAAGGTACAGGAGCCTTCTCCAGTTTTCACTCCGCATACCCTAACCAGAGATGATGAGCTGAACAATGGGACTGCTACACTGCATTGGTCACCCAGGGTCCACTGTGTCCTCTTGTTTCATGTGCACTCTTCCATGGGAATAGCTACCCTCACTGAAGTCAAGGCATGGTATGATTTGCCAGATCCAGCTGCTATATTCTTGAATGGAAGCCTTGGAAGCAAATTACACCTGCAGTGACAGTTTACATTTGGAACTACCATGGGCCATGTGGGAGCCAGCATGCTGTAGTGGTTTGAATGTTGGAGTAGGAACTGGGAGACCAGGGTGTGAATCCCAGCTCAGCCATGGAAGCTCACTGGGTGACTCTGGACAAGTCACGCACTCTCAGCCTCAGAGGAAGGCAAGGGCAAACCCTCTGAACAAAATTCTGCCAAGAAAACCCTGTCTTGGGTTAACCTTAGGACCACCATATGTCAGGAATGACTTAAAGGCACATAACAACAATTGGACATATCCCCTTCCCAGGGCTGGCCCCACCATCGGGCAAAGCGAGGTAACTGCCTCAGGCAGCTGATGCTGCACGGGAGCGACTGCAGCTCCCAGCTCTTCCTTTTGTGCTTCCCAACTATTCTCCTCTGTTGAAGGACAGATCAGTGCATGCCATACAGTTTGACCTGGGCTACTAAGCTACTCTCTCAAATTTTAAGAGGAGTCTTCCTGTCAACATTGTCAAATTAAGACACCAGTCCAGTTGGCTTCTGTACACAGAACAGATGGGAGCCATCTTGCTCTTTGCCTCAGGCAACAGGTCTCTACCTATTGTCTAAGGGAAGCATGAACAAGACATGTCCTGTATGCAACTCCCCGGCTGTTTTTATGCCTCCGCAACCCTTATTTACCACAGAAATGGCCGCCATTGCCCCTGTGCTGGGACAATCTATGCTGGGAAAATCTGGTGGTGCATCAAGAAGTCACTTCTTAATTTCTTCCTTTCCTTGCAAGAGAAGAAAGCACTCTATAAGGTTCTGGTGCATTTTGGAGCCAACTCAGTTTCTCTAAGAAATGTAGTGGTGGCCATTAATTTTGGGTGCTGGAAATGCAGCCCCTCCTCAGGCAGAGAAAGCCTTCAGTATGCCAAAGATGTTGCCTGTTGCAGTGAGCACGACCAGTGAGGTAACTGGTGTGAAATTATTAGTGGGATAATTCCATCCCAGGGGAAACAGACATGGGGGTTGTGGAGTTTAAGTACCATTCTAGAGATGAGAAAATCTTTTCCTCTCATTTTTGGATATAAACCTTGCATAGAGCATTGTTTCCAGCGAAAGGATTGTTTATTCTCCCCTGGCCAACACTGTTGTTTTCTTTCCAGTATAGGATACACTTCAGTCCTTTTGCGGCTGCCTAAGCAGTTCAGAAATGAATTCCAGTTGCCACCCATTTAAGCAAGGAGTAGACTACAGCTGTTTGACACAAATTAGGAGAAGTTGCATCCCACAAAACTAAGGCCATTTCCACACTAGACTGTTATAGTGCTATTATTCCACTTTCAACATCCTATGGAATTCTGGGGTTTGCAGTTTTTTTTTAAAGTAAAATATAAACTTTTATTTAGAATTAAAGCAAATACTTCAGTATCACAAACACACAATATTAAACTTCCAAGAAATATACTGCTAATTTGGAGTGAGCATTTATTTTTGAACAGTCACAACAAGCGGACAAAATGCAGGGGGAGAAAAGAGAGAGAGAGAAGACAAAAGTTGGAAATTTTCAACATCTTCCCCAACCATCACCACCACCAGAGCAGCCTGACACAATAATTCATACAAAGAAATCATTTATGTGCACATGCACGCAAACACACACATAGATATATGCGTATGTATAAGATGTTGACAAAATTTCTACAAATTTCATCTTCTGACAAAGAACAAGAAAAACTCTACAAGGCAAAAACACTGCAAAATCTAGTCTTCTTCCAAAGAGTCTCGTTCGAAGGTGTAGGCCATAAAGCAAGCGTCGGGTCGCTTAGGGACGAGGGGATGCCCTGGTCTCACAATCTCAAAGCCCAAGAAGCTGAAAGTACGAAGTAGCGATGCTCTGTCATCTCTGTTCTTGTGGAAGCAAATAAACACATGGTCTACTTGAAGCTGTTCTTCAGCAAACTCGAGAAGAACTGCAAAACTATCTTTGCTCCCTTCCGGCAGAGCGCCATTGGGAATTTCAATGTACAGGTTGTTGTTATTCAACACTGTTCTCCAACTGATGTGTTTGGCATCCGTCAGCCTGGACTGGACATGGAGGATTCTTGTCCTGTTATTTGATGTTATCTCCTCTGTTACATTCAGCCAATTATCAGAATAAAATAAATTAGCTGAAAGATTGTGATCCCTCTGACTATTCCCTCGCCCACCTGGGATCTTCAGGGGTGGGCGAGGGACATCAGGAGCACCACCGAGGCCCCGGACTCAGGTTACTACAGCAATTGAAGGCTACCCTGGAACTCCTCAAAGCGGCGTTAGCGGGCAGGGCAGGCGTGTTGGTCTTTTTATTTCCTTCCTTCTCGCGGGCAAAGCAGTGACTGTTGAGGATCCGCTGCAGGGAGGATTTCACCATCCGGGCCGCCCCCCGGCCGCCGAACCCCTGGTCGGGTCTTCTCCCCCGCCTCCTCCCAGCCCCCTCCATCTGGGCTCTCTCGCGGCACCTCTACTGCTTCTCGTCTTCTCGACTGCACAAAATGGCCGGGTTTGCAGTTTAAGAAGGGACCTTTGAGGCCCCTCCCTAAACTGGAATCCCCAGGTTTCCGCAGAATGTTGAAAGTGGAATAATAGCACTATAACAGTCTAGTGCAGAAATGGCCTAAAAGAGGTTGCAGACTAGAGCTTGGAAATATTATTTTTCTTGAACTACAGTTGTCAGACATGACCATTCTAGATGGCAGGGGTGGGTGGGAACTGTAGGCCAAAAAGGTAACAGTTCTAAGCTTTGGAGATGACAGACACATAACTAATAATCAACTTGGTCTCTGGCACAGTGGTCCTCCTCCCTATAAGTGATCCCTTTGCTTGGTTTGGATCTCCACCGGCTGCTATGGGAGTGCAGATGGTTGTGCTTATGATAGAGGTTTGAGAATATGTTGTTGTTTTTGTTTTCCTTCAAGTCATTTTTGACTTAGGGTCACCTTAGGGTTGCCCTATCATGGGGTTTTCTTGGTGAGATTTGTTCAGAGGGGGTTTTGCCATTGTCTTCCTCTGAGGCTGAGAGGCTGTGACTTGCCCAAAGTTGCCCAGTCAGTTTTTATGGCCAAGCAAGGATTCGAACCTTGATCTCCAGGGTCCCAGTACAACACTACTACACTGGCTCTCTTTGGGAGTCCTCTCCCAATGTCTAATTGCACTTGAGCTCAAACAGAACTAGAAAGAAAGAAAGAAAGAAAGAAAGAAAGAAAGAAAGAAAGAAAGAAAGAAAGAAAGAAGGAAGGAAGGAAGGAAGGAAGGAAGGAAGGAAGGAAGGATTCTGTTTGCACAGCCATGACTTGTTAGTCATCCATTTATACAAGGTCAGAAATAGGGCCACTTTTAGATTTTATTCTCATGCTTTTCCAAGGCCTCTTGGCCTGCACACAACAAGCTAAGTGGTGTGAATGCTTTTCCATAATAGTATCCCTAACCTTGACCTGAAATACTTACTGAGAGATGATTGCTAGCAGTTACCATTTACAGCTAAAGAGATCAAGACAGCTGTCTTCCTAGGGCATCCGTCAGAAGTCCAGAGTGCTAGGTAGGGTTGCCAAGGGCATGTCTTAAGGTAACAAAAACCAGCAGTTTACACAAAGTATTAAGTGCTGGTTGGAAGGAGAGAGGGCAAAAAGATGGAACAGGCAAGGCTGGACTTGCCGTATAACCTTCTGAAATGGTCCAGTTTTGCCAGCTAGTTCCCTGTAAGAGATGAGTGGTGCTGCTACTCCCCTTGACTGTCACAGTACCACAGGGTTGAAGTGTTCAGGACACCCCAACAAGACAACAGCCAAAAAAAAAAGTCATCTGTTTCTCTTTCTCATGGGAAATGAATGGACAAATCTTTTCCCTTTGGCCAGACTATCAAGCAGGAAAGGTTTTCTGGGCAGTGTGACTGAGCAGTGGCTGAGGAAGTAGCCCCTCTTGACCATTCCTCGGTGCTTGAGAACCCTCACTTTTCTTCTTAAGTTTTGAGTTAAGGAGCCACACAAGTGCAAGGAAAACCCTCAGACATCTTTATAACTCCAAGGATGAGAAGAAAGCTGGAATTCATTATGCTCACCAGACAGTCACAGAACACTCACCATAGCAAGTATGGCAAGTGAAACTATAGATGCCTACGTGGGTAGCTCCAATTGAGTCAAGAACTATTGTGGTGTTCCAGAATGGTGTGGTTCACCTGCATGAATGTTTGCTACCTGATGCTAAAAGTGCATATTTCTAAACAAACAGATATTGCATGCCATCCAACTGTCCCAGTTTGGCAGGGACAGTCCTGATTAATCCTCCACAATTCCACTTTTTCAGCTGGTTTTAGAATTTTTAAATTTCTCTCTTGTTTTCTGATCTTCCCTCTTTGTCCTCAGTTTATTTTAACTGCTGCAAATGAGTTCAAAGGGCACTCCATTAACAGTGAGGAAAAAAGACGAAGAGGCAGAATTTTACCCTTCGCAGTAGGCTCTGGCAAAAGCAAACTACTGCAGCCACTCTTAGCTTGCATGTGCTTCCTCATTAATGCTTTCTGCCTTCTTGATCACATTCTGAACTTGGTCAGCTTCAAGTGTCTGGGTTTTCACCTGTGAAAATGTTGGATTGCATGGATATAGCAAACATATCTAACACCACCAGTTCTGTTCCTTTCCACAATAAAGCAGATCCTGGAGTAGTTCACATTTAACTTCCTAAGCAAAACCTGAGAAATTTCCTTTTTGGGCTACCTCTTCCAAAATCCCATAGACAGCACAGGAAATGGAACTTGAAGAACACTAGCCCAAAAAAAGAACTTCTGGGAGCTGTAGTCCAAAACAGTAACTTCCCTAGGCTATACTTCCTAACTCTCACAGATGTACAGTGGGAAAGTTATGGACACAAAAGACTATGTAGCTGGAGGAAAGTCATGTGGCCCTCCAGATATTATTGGATTGCAAGTCCCAGCAACCCTTGCCAGGAATGCTGGAAGTTTCAGTACTACCACATTTGGAAGACTATAAAATCCAGAGATCACCCTGAAATGGCAGCCTGCCTCTTGTGAAGTAGGACACAAGACCACCCGACCTAAAGAACACTTTTCTTTCTGAGAACACTTTTGTCAAAATGAGGCCTCAGAAATATTTCTGCATCTGTATTTGCCTTTAGCAGTGTTCTCCCCTGCCCCAAAGGGAGCCGTCCTTCTGATTTCTAACCTAAATTATTGACAGGGCAACACCCTCTTGTCAGTAATTTACCTCATTTGAAAAGCAGCCATCATGTTCCAGTTGCAGCTGTCACTTTCCCCGCTTCGTGAGCCCTTGCAACCAAGCAGCCCCACATAACTCCCTAAGGCATCCCCCCACTTTGAAGCACGGAAAGCAGGAAATTAAGAACTGTCTTCAAACGAAATCTCTTTGACTTTTCCGTGAATAGAAAAAGAGACAATTTCCTTACTGTCTGTTCGCTTTATACACAGAGCTGGATTAAGGTAATCTGGGGCCTTAGGCCCAGCAAAACAAGACAACCCCCACATCCCCAGTACTCCCACATCTGCCTCTCTTTAGAGCCGTTTGGAACATTTTTGAGAAGGGGAGGAGTGAAAGGGGACGACAGGAGAGGTTTGGGTATAATCACTGATAACAGCATTTCACAGATGTGGAAAAGAGCTGCCTATATGTTGAGGTATCAGAGATACCATCAAGGCTTTCTTTTCTTCTTTTTTAAAGCAATTACAATATAAAATTGAAATTGTGTACATACTTCTATAAAGTCAAGATACACAATTATTCTGGAACACAGATAATGTACAGCAAAACTAGGGTCTGGACAGTATCAGCATCCATTGTGGTATTCGTTTGGCCCAATGTCACCTCACAGAATCCCTGAAAGGGTGCCAGCCCCCCCCAGCACAATACACCTTTGGGTTGTAGCAACAGGGGAAGAGCAAAAATGAGAGCATTGTACCCTAAATTAGAATTTCACCCCCCACACAGAAATTTTCTTTCTGTCCCCAAATTTGTAGCATCGCAGTAACTTAAAACTTCAGTTGAGCATTTGGAAATACACTTTAGGCATTCAAAGAAAAGGAGCAGGCAAAATTACCAAGGGAAAGTGAACTTCAGTGTCTCAATCTCTGCAGTGCTAGAAATTTTGGAACTAAAAGAAAATCTCATATAGAGAGCAAAAGTCTGCTTTGGGAGGGCAATGCCCTAATTTTGCTCCCCCTTCAGCCATATCAGCTACACCAGCCTGAATCTCCTTCATGGTCTTGCACCCTCTTTGAACATTTACTCTTTGAACAAGACATCTCTTGCTAACTGTGAGAAGTTGGAGGGACTCCCCAGATTGGGGCTTGACAGTGGACCATGGAAGGATAGTCAAGCCTTTTAGCCCAGTGAAAAGGAACCATAAGAGTAGCCATGCTAGGGAAAGCAGGTAGAAGCTCACTTGGTTGGCCTGGGTGAGCTAATTGGCATCGTCTGGGAGAGGAAAGGGGACAGCAGTAAGCAGCCTTGTTAAAGATAGCCAGAAGTGGGAGAAGACAAGCCGGCATGTTACTGTAGCTTAGGCCTACCTGGTGATAGCACCTGATATCACTGTGATATCATAATTTGGCCTTACCATACCACCCCTTTCCACATGTTTGTGAGGCTCCCGGACAAGCCCAGAACTAGGCTCGGCCATCAAACGCTGCAACATCCCAAAACAATACAGGCAGGCCAGAAATAGCCGGATCACCACTTGAGGAGACCTCTCAGCAAACACCCTCATTATGTATGCATGCTGTTTACAAAGGATTCCCTGCCCTGAGCAGGTAACTTGGCAAGCTAGAAGCTTAAAGGCCAAGCACTGAGTATTTGCATACAGTCTACCTCTTTGTCAATTTAGACTTAACTCAATCATGCTAAATTGTGACCTTTTGGAGACATTGTCTCGCACCCAAAACTCATTGTTGTCCCCGAGTAAGGCATAGCCTGCAGTCACACTTCTCCCTATAAAAACCCCTGATTCCTAGACCTTCCTCGGATCACTCCCGAGTACCAACCGCCTTGCTGCTGCTTTGCTTGGCGAGCTTCCCCTCAGCTTCATGTGCTGAGACACACCGAACCCCAGCATCGCTCTCTATCTTCTTCCAGGCTTCAGGAACAGGTGTCGTATCACCTGAATCAACTATCCCTCTGAAAATCCCGCTATCTTACTCACACCTTTATTTTCCTTAGTTATCTACATGCTTGTGTTGCTTACATTGTGTGACTGTATTTAATAAAGATCATTCATTATTTTCAAACTGGTCTGCTTCTTGACTTGGCCTGACCCCGTAAACACTGGGTTACAAGAGCCTGCTAAGTTACCCTGCCTCTCGTAACGCTAAAGCAGTGCTCTGAGCTAATTTTCCCCACCTGTAGTTGAGCACATTTTGGAGTCCCTCCTGGGACCCCCAGTAAACAGGATAACAGGCAGAAGCAGTCAGCTTGGCTTTACTGGCAAAACTACTTCAGGTGGATGCATTGGACAATGCAACAGGATTCATCTCTGTGCCAGGTAAATGCAATGGTAGCTAGCCTCCCTACGGTCAAGGGGACTTTTTACAGGTCTGAGTGTATAGAAATTTCTCAATATCTGCAAGAGGAAAGGAATCAATTGTGAAGTGAAGGTGGATGGAAGTACAAAGGATTGGAGGACCTCAAGGGAGAGGCCGCCAGAGGTATTCTTTGCCTTGAAGCACTGAAGGAAATAGACTAGCTCTGTGCCTATGATGCAATGAGGCCTCTGAAGTGTAGAAGTAGTTTGTAACTACAAACGGATGCATCCTACAGTATAAGCATATGAACTTCAACGAGAGGGGGTGAGGTGGTTGGGATTTAGCATTCCTCTTCTGGAAGAAGACATCCCACTAACACAGTGAGCTGTGTTTTCTGTGACAGCTTTTCTAATCTATAACTCTTTATTAAAGCTCATCTGGATTTCTCCTTCCTCCTCCCTGTGGAGGTGGGGCAGCTTCTTTCAGTCCAGGGGCTGAATTCAATTCCAAAAAAGTTTTTTGGGGCCTACATGCCAGTGGTGGGTAAAGCAGAAAATATGCTATCAAACCCAGCAACCTATCTTAACTAAAGTTCCTACTGTCAACATCTAAGCCTTAGGAGAGTAATTTCATTGTTTTGTAATGGGGAAAATGTGAAAAAAGGCTGGAAAATGACCAAATGATAGTATCATTGTGGAGGGAGGACAGCCTTCTAGAGAATTCTAGAGGGCCTGCTTTGGCCCTAGACCTGATTTTGCTGCCTTCCTTCTGTTTCATAGAGATTGATGGGAATGCTACAAATTTTTTAAAACAGCATAAAATGCAACAATAAATGTTGAGAAACTGTTCACAAATTGCTAAGGAGATTTACTGATACCCAACATGTTTCAGAACTAAGTTCCTTCTTCAGTATCCATTAGTAACAACGCAAAAGTGGTTTGTCATTTTCTGAACTGGTTGGATTCACTCAATGAGAAAAGTGGATCACTTTGTGAAGTTTCTGATTGCCTCTGAAGAACAAACTTAGGCCATTTCTGTACTACCCTGTTATAGTGCTATTATTCCACTCTCAACATCCTGTGGAATACTGGGATTTGTAGTTTACTGAGGCCATAGAACTCTCTGACTGAGAATTCTAAATGCCCTTCCCTAAACTGCAAACCCCAGGATTCCATAGGATGCTGAAAGTGGAATAATAGCACTATAACATAGTGTGGAAATGGCCTTAGTTCCAGATGGAACAGGCATGAACAGATCACCTGGATGCTTGAAGTTTTTCTTCAGTATCTTTCTCTTGGGAAATGTAGTATTGTAGGAGTATCTATAAAGAAACTATGCTACACATGATAAACCAGGTTTTGCCAGAATCATGGCTTACTGTTCCATGTAAATAAAGCCACTTATTCAAAACAGTCACATTTTGAACTTTAGTACTGCCTTGTAATATGAAATGTTCACAAATATTTTCTTGCTGTCCACTGAAATTTTATTCATTCATGCAATATGCACTATGTGACCATTGTTGTTGTTGTTGTTGTTGACTATCACACTAAATGACTATTACACAAAACTTTGATTCTCAATAAAGTGCCTTTTGGTTATGGAGAGTTACATGCCTCTGTCTTTGAGTTAATTATATACAAGAGAATTTGATGATGTCTTTGTACAATAGGAAGAATTGTCCTCTCTTCTTAAAAAATCTGCAGAAAGGCCAAGCAACTTTTAATTAAACTTTCTAAACCCATAATGTACCTTCTGACTAACACAAAGGCTGGAAAGTGGCAGGCTTTCCATCCTTTAGGAAAAGTTATAAAAGAAATGAGAAACAGTCTAAGCAAGCACTCAGGGAAGGCAATAACTGAAAATGTTTAGCAATGTTAAAATTGCAATATTAACTAACAAGAGAAAACTTTTAACTTAAAACAGTCTACATTCCATAGGAGCTGGATTGGAATCAACACCCGGGTCAATTTCCTTTAAGATTCAATGTTTTCCTGAAGAGTTTCCAAGGAGCTGTCCTTTACCAGCAGTTTCTGAAGGGCCTGTGCCAATCTTCAGTGAATGTACTATTTTACTTTTGTGAAATACGCATACCTTGTCCTTTCCATTAATTAAACCAAAACATAACACCAAACAATTGAACAACATAATGGTGAGGCAGAACTAGGCAACAATAAAAACAGAAAATAAATGCATCAGGCTATAGCAAGAGCAGAAAATGTGTACGCAAAACTCATAAACAACAAACTCAGTGGGGACAAAAGTAGTGATTAAATACCTGCGATTTAAAAGAAAAGCACAAAAAGTTTCATTTTGTATGACCAGAGGGTGAGTGAGCCCCACTGGTTATGTGTCTGTTTTGGGAAAGGATCCATAACCTCCAAGAATAAGACCATGCTTCCTGTAACCCTCTACCGTGCTTCAGATGTAACAAACATTGCAACGGTATCAATACAATTGGCCCAAGGCTCACATCTTAAAGCAAACACTACTGTTCAGACTGTCCCAAGACTTTTCTACATAACATCTTTTCAAATATTAAAGAACATCAAGATAACTGTCAAGGCTATTACTGACATTCCCACTGCAATATCTAAGAATGACACAATAGAGGAAGTACAAGGAAGCGACGATGTTCTTATTACATTTACTATGACATACATGATCAAAAAGTTCAAAACTTCTGGCTTATTGTGATTTACACTCTCAGCCCATTCATATTCTATATCTGCCCACGGGTCCAAATCTAATATCTGTTTGACTGCTGCAGCCAAAGGACTGGACAGTTCAAGTCAATCATATGTAAAATACAGAGCTACATCAGTCCCCTTTGCTTTCTTGGCTCTTGTTAGTTTTTTGGATTGCCAGGTCCAAGGATGGAATGGTTTCATCTGGCTTTTCAAATCCTCTTCAGCTGAGATCTTAATCTATTGCCTTTAATTCATCTTTATTGAAACTGTAGTAGAATACCAAGGCCCACTGTACTTTCTGCTTCAGTTCGAAAATTGAAGGAGAGCTGAAGAGAAGTGCTGCAATTTCAAGGATAAAAACTAGGCCCTTTTCACTTGAGCAAGGGCTTCAAGAGTTGCATCCAAAGCTGCAGTACAACTGAGCACCAGCGAGGAAGAGTCTCGCAGTCAAGTCCTGCACTGGTACCTCTCTGAATGCATGGGATTTCAGTACAATGCCTATGTGTCAGATTTAATATATCATCTGATGAATTTTTATGATATACATACATAAACGCATACACACGCAGAGACTTAAATAGTGACTGTGTTTGCAATTCATTTATAGTTGGCACCACAGAACCCAGAAAGAGATATACCTCTGATAGGGAAAATGATAACTAGGACTGAAATGAAATCCCTCTTCCATTACCACTCCTTTCACAAACAGTGAAGGGGAGGTGAACACATGCAGTGAATGCAGGAGGGAGCTGATGGGCTGCTTACTTTGGTGGCATTTGCTAATAGCTTCTTTCTTTTTCATTTTATTTATTAAAATAAATGTACAATAGATACAAAAATAATTTTTCTATACCAGCAACCAGTCGTTGCCGTATTTTCTCCTCCCTACAGGCGCCTAAAATAATGTTAAATCATGATAAAGAGCTGTTCTCAGAGGTTATTTTCCCCAGGGAAGTGGGGAAATAATGTGTAGCTTAGAAACTGTTACTTTCTGGATGATAACTCCCATAATCCCATAGCAAACCTGCAATACCAGTTAGAGGATTCTGAGAGTTATCATTCAAAAAAGAAACATTTCCACACTCTAACAATGGAGACTGTTCACTATCAAGACAAGCCATCCACCAAAACGGCACAATTATTTTATCCATTTTTGAGAGTGTGAAGTCAGTCCCACCCTGTCCAAAAAGTCAAGCTGAAAATTAAGACACCACAACACAAACCTTTGGACTTGGTACTAGTAGCAGCCTTAGTATGGTGCCATGCTCTCAGCCTCGACTACAGCATCCTGGTACCTCTTCTGCTTTTGCTGTGGATGCTGTGTTTAACACAGCAAAGGATATACTTCAAATAAACAAAAAAATGCAGTCTTTTTGTTTATGAAAGAAAAACAATGAAAGTGTCACTGGTTGTGGTGAAAGAAAATATTCATTCAGTGGGCACCCAGCCACAGCCCAAATGGTCAAAAATGTTCTTAAGAAGCTGTTTCTTTTCCATAGTATCTTAGGCCTCAATTGCCTTGTTTATCCCTAAGTAAACTCACTGAATCAATGAAATTTACATAAGTGTTGATTTATCAAATCCCCCTTGATTCAATGGATCTACTCTACACAGGGCTGACAAGGATCTGGACAGGGGGAGTGCGTCCCTGTTGGTTCTCCTAGACCTCTCAGTGGCTTTTGATACCGTCAAGGATGGTATCCTTCTGAGTTGCCTTGGTGTAATGGGGCTTGGAGGTACTGTTCTACAGTGGCTCTGTTCTTTCTAGGAGAGGGGCTCTCAAGAGGTTGGTTGTGCTGGGGGACTGTTGCTTGACTCCTTGACTGTTGGCCTGTGCAGTCCCTCAGGGACCAATCTTTTCCCTATACTATGTAACATCTACATGAAACCACTGGGAGAGGTTGTCCAGAGTTTTGAAGTCAAGTGTCACTAGTATGCTGATGATATTCAGCTCCATTACTCCTTTCTACCTAATTCCAGAAAGCTGTTCCTGTGCTAAATTAGTGCTGGCAGCTGTAATGGACTGGGTGAGGCCAAACAAATTGAAGCTTAACCCAGACAAGACAGAAGTGCTCCTAGTAAGTCAAAAGACAGATCTGGAAATAGGGTTTAAGCCTGTGTTAGATGTGGTTACACTCCTCCTGAAAATGGAGGTTCGCAGTTTGGGGGTTCTACTGGATTCAGCTTTAAAGCTGGGGGCCCAGGTTTCGCAGTGACTAGGAGTACTTTTCCACATTTGAAGCTAGTGTGCCAGCTGCCCCCCTTCCTGGAGAAGGCAGATCTGACCACAGTGGTACATGCCTTGGGCCCTTTCCACATGGGGGGGGGCGTGAAACGCAGGGAAACGGAGCGGCGCACACGGAAACGGAGCTTACCTCGATGCGGGTCACTCCGTCACCGCGGGGAGCAGCGCGCGTTTGCCGCTCTACACGGTAGCGGTGTCCGGCGGTGTCCGGTGGTGCCCCGCGGCGCCCCGCGGCACCCAAAATGGCGGCTGGTGGCTTCCGGTGGCTCTCCACCAATCGGAGAAGCATGCCAGCCGGAAGCCCGCCCCCGGGCAGCTCTGCAGGGACGCGCTTGCGCACCCCTGCAATTCCACATGGGGTGCTGCGACGGGCTAGCGCGCGCGTGTTTCATAAAGACCACATGAAATGGCCGCATGAGGGCAGTTTGAGGTGTGGAACCTCCACATTTCTAACTGCCCTAGCGCACTCCACGGTGTGGACGACCTCTGGGTGAGGTTTTCCTTCCCTGTGTTACCCCGTGTTTTTCCCCCATGTGGAAAAGGCCTTGGTTTGTGATCCCGTTTGGATTACTGTAAACTGTTCCATGGGGCTGACTTGGAAAACTGCTCAGAAACTACATTTGGCCCAAAGAGCTGCAGCCAGGATGTTAAATGGGGCTGGCTACAGAGAGCACACAACACCCTTGTTGCAACAGTTCCACTGGTTGCTGGTCCATTTCTGGGCACAACTCAAAAAAATTGCTGCTTTTAACCTATAAAGCCCTACATGGCTTGGGCACAGATTATTTGCAGGACTGTATCTCCCTTTATGAGCACAATAGAGCTCTAAGGTCACCCGGAGAAGCCCTTCTTTTTGTTCCACTTCCACTTGAGGCTCTTTTGGTGGGAACAAGGGAGAGGGCCCACTGGGTGGCTACTCCCTGACTTTGAGACTCCCTCCCTAGAGAGGCCAGGATGGCCCCATCTTTGTTCTCTTTCCAATGGCAGGTTAAAACATTTTAGTACTGTCTGGCTGTTATAAATTGACTTGGTTTGGGCTTTTAGTGCTGTGTGGTTCTGTTTTTAAAGTTGGTATAGTTTTAAAATGTATTTTGATGTATTTCATATTTTTATTGTGTGTAATGCTTCAACTTTATAAATTGTTTAATTGTTTTTAAATTTTATATTTGTACTTTTATGAATGTTTTAGATTAGTATTGTTTTAATGTGTTAGCTGTCTTGATTCCCATTGTCAGGAGAAAGGCTGGATAATAATGAATAAACAAAAAACAACAATTAAAGTTAGGCCTCTGTTTCTAAGGCCATTTCTGCACTAGACTGTTATAGTGCTATTATTCCACTTTCAACATCCTATGGAATTCTGGGGTTTGCAGTCAAGGATGGGGCCTTTGAGGGTTTGCAGTTGAGGAAGGGGCCTTTGAGGCCCCTCCCCAAACTGCAAACCCCAGGATTCCATAGGATGTTGGAAAGCGGAATAATAGCACTATAACAGGCTAGTGTGGAAACGGCCCAGGGCCCCCAGGCCAGCGTTTGCATCCTGGTAACAATGGTAACAAAGCCTCATTCCCCTGGCGTAAGTCCCCAGCTCTCTGCACACCTGTGTAGGTTATCTTCTGTTTGGCTTTGACATAGGTAGATTTCTTCCGACTGTCACAGTGGCAGGTTTATAAATCCCCTTTGCTCCCTACAGCACTACCTCCCCATTCTTTGCCTGTCAACACCACTCGGTGGAAACAACAGCTGGCTGCCGAGGGGAATGGGATTTTGAAGACTCTAGTGTAATTCGGTTAGGAAACAGAAAATGGAATTCAGTTCAGGTTAGTGTTAACTCTTAACCATATGCATTAATCATATGCTTAGGATTCAATCAAACTCAAAACTTGTCCATTTCAAAACCGATCAGGTAGGACCAACTTTACAACCTCATGCTGAGAGAGATCTGAAATGCTTTAATGTGATTTTATTACATAAGTATTGAGAGCCTTAATGTATAATTTTCAAAGAGGTAATTGTAACAGTTACTGCAAGCACAAAATGTGCCAGGATAGCCTTTAAGATACAGCAGCCTGTTGGTTGCCTTCTTGAGCATTTATCTCCACTTGTGAAATAGTAGTTGTTATTTTGCAATTTCTCACAGTATTAATTGTTTCATGTTTCCCCCCTCCCACAGCAACACCATGAAACAAGATCTCTTTTGGTTATGGCACTGAAGTTCAAGTATCTTTTAAGGTGACCTGCCAGAAACTGACTTTAAATAAAATTTAAATAAAAACATTTTTCTTTAGACAGGAATTTGGTGGTATCTCTGTCATAGCCGGCCATGTGATAACCACCTATCTCTTAGTCTCAGTATTTCCCCCCGTAACAGAAAGTACAGAAAGAAAATTGTCTCTGCCCATAGACAGAGCACTTTGCCATCTGACCTTAAGCAGCAAACCACCTCTAAGCAGTAGTACCACCTACCTAGGTCAAAGTGCATACTGTACTGTAACATTCAGTCTTTAGTTGTTTTAATATTTAGATGTTTCATTGTGTGTTATATGCTTTTTCTTTCAAATTTGTCTTTTTATCTGACGCTTTTACGATGTATTGAGAGTAAATAGAGAAGACTGATCGACTGTAATATCCAAAGGCGGCAAAATTATATTGGTACACTGGTAAGACTCTTGCTTCCCCTCTCCCCAAACCCTTCTACACATCCCTGGTGGTAAAAATAAAGTGGCAATGATTTGTTGGATCTTTATGTGTATCAACACTTACTGCCTCAACGGGTCAGCTCCCTCTGCGTAATTGGCCCTGGCTCTGATGGTTCAGCTGCCATTTATCTGGATCTACCACCCCCTTTGCAATATTTTTCTGAGTTCAGTTGGTGGATCTCAGGGATCTCAAGGATCTAGTGCGAAACACCATTGATTCCATAGGCCTGATGTTTGCCTGCTTCTGCCCAGAGCTTGAAAATGTTATTTTTAGATTACAGCTTCTTGTGAGATTCTGAAAGCTGTAGTCTGAAAAAGTAACTTCTTAGCCAAAGACATGCTGCTGAAATATTCTGGGAACTGTAGTCTCTAAATCATGCCCTCCAACTATCCCAATTTTGCAGGGGCAGTTCTGATTAATCCTCTGTTGTTCTATTGTTCCACTTCTTCAGCTGCTTTTAAAATGTCTCTGATTCTCTTTCCTCTTCCCACTTTCCCCTTTTTATCCTCAGCTTAGGCCTTGAGGCCCCTCCCTAAACTGCAAACCCCAGGATTCCATAGAATGTTGAAAGTGGAATAATAGCACTATAACAGTCCAGTGCGGAAATGGCCTTAATTAAATTGCTGCAAATTGAGTTCAAAGGACTTAAGCAGTTCACACTCAGTTAACTGAGCAGAGTCAGGCAAATGCAAACTGCTGCAGCCTCTCTTAGCTTGTTTTTTGTCCCTCATTAATGACTTTTGCTATCTTGACCACACTCTGATGTTGCTTAACCACATGTGTCCTGATTTTCATCTGTGAAATGTTGGAGGGTATGCCAAGTTTGGCCATTGCCTCATAGGCCTCTTTTAGCTGTTTGGACAAGAAATGAGACAATCTGGTTCTAAGGAATCCTATATGTCCATAGGCATTTGGAGCACAAAGGAAAAGTGACACAGGACCCACTCAAAGAAGATTCAGAATACCAGCACAGACATGTACATGCCCTGGTACAATGTTTCTTCCCACAGGAAAACCTATTTTTCTCATAAAGAGTCTGCCTTGCTGCTAAAGGCTATGAAAGGCCCATTGGCTACACAGCTGGAGATCCCGCAGTGAGTAGTCTCTACTTGCCTCTAATATCCAAGGGAGAAAATGATTTCAGATATTGAAAGTGGATCTTTTCAGAGCTAGCTTAAAGGCAGACAATAGCTGTGGTCTGTATCATCTCTAACTCGGGCTGACAAACACATGGCAGGATTCCTTGTCTGCCTCTTTGATGTATGCAAATCCCACTGTTGGCTGCGCTAAGTGCCACCGCCTACCCAGTCTCCTGCTGAAACACATTTCCATGCAGACCTGGGGAGCACCTTTTACAGGACAACAGCCCCCCTTCCTCTCCCTGCTTCATGGGGGGCAGGTCCAGCGCTTAGGCCGGGAGGAATGAGCTTTGTGCTGAGGTTCCCATGGAAGAGTGAAACTTTCCCATAGTATCCTAAAGGTTGGAACTGAGACAATGAGCAGATGCTTGCGACAAAGCAAAGAGACCCAGTTTTTAGACGCTATACTTATTTTCTTACTGTAAATGTCTGTTGCTGTATTTATTTATCCAAGAGAATTTATCTGGGGCTGCTGGTATGATGCAGAGGATAAGAGATTTGCATTTCTGAAAATCTTTTAAACAATTTTGTTACTTTTAAGTTACTGGAGTTGGAATTATATAGGGTTCATCTACCATCCCTGGTAAATTTTGGAGTGGTTAAATGGTAGGGTGGCCACCTGTAGCAAAGGAGGAAATGCATCACCATGACTCCTGCTAATTAAGGATAAAACAGAACACATATTTGCCTAATATTTTTGTGTGCAACTTGATGTATACACATGCAAATCCAGACATTAGTTCTATAATTTAAGTAACATTTCAATACAGCTCTCAAAAAAGTGGGGCTAGGTGATCTGTGTATCTGCTGAGATTGCTCGCTTGGTGCTGCTAACTGCAGACGAACCCTCTTCAGGATCTTTGCAGCTCTTGCTTTTTGAGAACTCTTTATCTTTAAAATTAATTTGGACTGCACAGCCTTTTAAACAGAGGATTGTCCTCTTTCAAGTAGGACACACAGCCACCCTAATGAGTAGATGCATCTTATCTGTAGTAGACATGCATACACATAATTACACTTCTATATGGAGATGTGGGTTCCCCAGGAGTAAACTCTTTTTCCTGCAGCTGCCTCACTCGTACAAATATGTAAAAAATTTCTTTGTCTAGAAAGTCCCAACCAAGAAATGATATGCTATGGTTTCAATTTCTTTTGCTATTCTGAGGCTTGATGGCAGCTCTCATTTTATCAGGACCTATATTTGCCACATTTCCCACAACACAACATCAGTTGCCACATGAAAGGTTGGGAGGAATCCAAACGACAAGCAAAGGCTGAGCTAAAGCAAACAGCTTGGCTTTGCAGCTAAGTGGACCTCTCTACTTAGAGTCTAACCACTCACCAGACCACAAAAATAACCCAAGAGGGACTCAGACTAGGAGGAGGAGTTAGAAGCAATGAAGACAGGTGGCCTTCTACTTTCAGCACCAGCTCCCAAGATTGGTTCTTGAGCCTCCAGCCCCCTCCTCCTAACACCCCAAGGGGTTTTCCATCCATCAAACTTCTTAAACAAGCCAGGCCATTACGTTAATTCCAGCTGTGGATCCAGTTACACACTCAGGCTGCTCCATTAGCTGCCAAAACAGAAACTGTCCCCTTGATAAGTGGGGGAAAAATCCAAACCCAACAAGTTGCTGTGGAAACACATTCCAGCCCAGAGGGCTGCAGTCTTTGGAGGGCAGGGTTCTGACCTTGTGCATAGCCTCAGGGCCCACACGTTGTGCTCTCTCTGTTCATGAATAATGGCAGATGGTACTCCAGGCAACACTGTTGTCAATCTGGAGGAATGCCATTCGAGGCGTTTTGCTTGACACCTGTGCAATGAAACAGTGACCTCAGAGAGTAGGCTGCTGTCCACCTCTCTTGCTGAGAAGGACTCAATCAGCAATTTCTTGGACAAGAGATAGCGAGAAGCCTCAAACGTCCAGGTGATTTTGTGGGGAATCCTAGGTGTATGATAATCAATCAGAGCTTGGAAGTGTTATTTTTTGGACTGCACCCAGTAGTAACTGGTATTGCACTGTATTGGTTTATATGTATCTCACCTTTTCCCCAAAGCTGGGATTCAAAATGAAAAGTAATGAAAATAAAAACACCACTCAATCAAAAGATTTTTAAAAAGTTTTTAAAAATGCAATGTATGCATTTAAAATATATCCATTAAAAAGCAAAAGACAAAAATAATACATTACATGGGAAATACTGTTTCTTGTAAAATGATGAGCTTGTAAAAGCCTGTTAGAATAAACTGGTCTTCACCTGCAGGTGGAAAGACAGCAAGGACAGAGCCACTTTCACCTCACTAGAGAAGCCTCACAGCAGCCACTAAGAAGGACCTCCCTCACATTTCCACCAAACATATATGTAAGGCTGCTGGGACCAAAAGGAAGGTTTCCGCTGAAGATATCAGAGCTTGGACAGGTTGTTTATGGGAAGATACAGTCCTTCAGACATCCTGGACTTGAGCCATATAAGGCTTTATGTGTCATAATTAGTAGTTTGCATTGTGCCTGGAAACAGACAGGTAGCTAGTGGAGCTGTTGTAACAAGGGAGTTGTGTGCTCTCTGAAACTAGCTTTAACCAGTTACAACACAAGCGGCCACAGCTCTTTGAATCTGAAGTTTGCAGACATTCTTTAAGGGCAGCCCCACACACAGTACATTACAGTATTACAAATGAGATGTAACTAAGGCATGCACCAATCTGGCCAGATCAGATGTGTCTAGGAATGGGCACGCTTGGCACCTTAGTTTAACGATGCAGATGTAACCCGGCCACTGCTAAAACCTAGTATCCAGATTCAGGGCTGAATCTAGTCCACTCAGACTGCAGACCTGTATCTTCAGGGGAAGTTTTACTCTGTTCAGCACAGTCTGAATCCCTTTTCTTTGATCTGCCTTTTTATTGACTGGGAGCACCTGAGTGTTGTCTCAGTTTTTCTGCTCTCATCCAGTCCATTACTGTGAAAGACACTGATTTGGAACTAAAATAGCTTCCTTAGGTTTAGCTGAAAAAAAGAAATGGAGTTAGGTGTTAACAGCATACTGGTGAAACCAAGTCCCAAAGTTCCAACACACCGCTCCCAGCAGTTTCATGTGTATATGAAATAGCATGGTGACAGATGGAACCCTGTGGGATCCCCCAGGCCAGTGGCCAAGAAGTCAAATAGTAGTTCCCACCACCACCTTCTAGCTTTGCCCCCTCCAGGAAGGAATGGATCTAGTCTAGAACAGTTCCTCCAGAAGGATGCATGGTTAATGGTATTTTAATCTAAACAAGTTCAGCGGAACCAACAAGGACACACTCTTCCTGTGTAGTCCCCAGTATAGATCATCCACTAAGGTGTCCACAGGTATCTTCATCCTGTAACTGGGCCTGAAACCTGATTGAAATGGATCTAGATAATCTGTCTCATCCAGGAATCTCTGGAGCTGAGAAGCAACCACATGCTCTAGTACCCCATCTAAAAAGAGAATATTGTACACCAGCCAATAGTTAAGTAATAGAATTTGATTCAGTGAGGGTTCCTCCCATCCAAGGAGGTTTAACAATTATTTCTGTTAGGCATGTTGGAACCATGTGGACTGTTTAATGGTCTGAATCTTTTCTCACAAGTCTAGATGAAAAAGCCTGCTAACAACTGTAGACAGATCTACTGAATGACTCTGAGCATATCGGCAAAGATTTTTTTTCCTGCTTGCATTGTCATAGAATTGGTCTTCGAGCAGGCTGTAGCCCATGTTGAACTTACTCTTAGTTTTTCACCAATGTTGCTCTAGTAGCCATCTCTCTTGTTTCATTCCTACCAGGTCCCTACAGAAATAAGGGGCCCTATTCCATGAGAGAGAATCAGCGTGGTGTAGAGGCTTGAGCACTGACCTATGATCCTGGAGATCAGAGTTCAATTCCCTGCTCAGCCATGGAAACCCACTTGGTGATCTTGGGCATGTCACACATTCTCAGCCCCCAAGAAAACCCCATGATAGTTTCATCTTAGGGTAACCATAAGTTGGAAATGACTTGAAAGCACACAACAATTCCATGAGAAGGGATGCTCAGTGGATATTCATTTCCACTGTTTTGGCCTTTTTTCCACCCAGAGATTAACTAAGGCCTTGACAAAATTGCCAGCAACAGTGACAGATCACCAAGAAATCATCAGGAAACCTTCTGGATCCATCAGCCTCCTGGGGCAGACCATCTGAAATCATCTTGCACCATTGCAAGGGTTCAGAGTATCAGTGAGTCTAAACCAGACCAGTTAGTGATTTAATAGATTCATAGAGCTGGACGAAACTATGAGGGCCATCAAGTCCAACCCCCTGCCATGCAGGAATACACCATCAAAGCATTCCTGACAAATGGTCATCCAACCTCTGTTTAAAAGAAGGAGGCTCCACCATACTCCAAGGCAGTGTATTCCGTTGTTGAACTGCTCTTACCATCAAGAAGTTCTTCCTAATATTTAGGTGGAATCTCTTTTCCTGAAGCTTGAAGCCATTGCTCTATAGTGTCCTAGTCTCTGGAGCAGCAGAAAACAGGCTTGCTCCATCCTCTATATGACATCCCTACAAATATTTAAACATAGCTATCATGTTACCTCTTAACTTTCTCTTCTTCAGGTTAAACATACTACGGTCCCTAGGCTGTTCCTTGTAGGACATAGTTGCCAGGCCTACTACCATTTTGGTTGCTGTCCTCTGGACACATTCCAGCTTGTCAATATTCTTGAACTGCAGTGCCTAGAATTTGTCCATGACAGTGGAACTATGGAAAATTCCTCCACACCAAGATCAACCTAATTTCATTCAGCACAGAAAAAAAGTCTAGAATATGCCAAGCAACATGCATGGGACCTGGTACCACTTGTGGCTTCCATGTAGATTTTTTTCCAATTGATAGTCTGAATTTTTAAGGAGGTATCTGCTCCTGATCCCTATCTGCCAAACAGGGTAAGCACTTTGGGATGCTCCTTTAAAGTTCAGACTGAAACATGGAAGAGATTTACTATCCTACTGATATAAAAGCCATCAACCATCAATTAGTACAACCCATGGTGGTTGGGGGACTTTAGGAGTTGTAGTCCAGATAAGTTAACTTTCTCAAGCTCTGCAATTAGCCAGCAAGAGACATGTTTCCAAGAATTGTATAACCTGGTTGCAGACTGTTCTGAGGATCTTATTTGGGTAGGAAGATGAAGGAAATAAATATTTACATTTTAAAAACATGGTAGAAATGCCAATAAAAACAATGCTCATTGCTTTGGCATTGGAATCCATAAAAATTGAATTTTTAGAGCAAATTCTGCGCTAGATTTGAAGGGAGCCGTATGACACTTCTGTAAGGCTGTTGTTACATTCAGAACAATATTCTAAACTGAAAGAAACAAAGTCTATGACCTGGGTCCTGGTACTGTTAAATTTCAAATGTATTCTTAGCAGGCGTAGATCTCTTTAGATCGCTTCTACATTAAGCTTCACCTAGCCTTAATCCTACTCTGTCTCACTTGCAAGTTTCTTCACAGCTTGGCATGCACACTTCAGACCCTGAACTTCATGTTTACATTTCTCCTCTACAACCATCAGTGTGCATTGCCTTTTATAGGCTGCTCTTACTACACATATCACACTGTTATTATAAACAAGGGCCTGGTCGTCAGGGCATACCAGCCATTGGCACATGCCATGGCTGCTCTTAAACAAACTGCAGCATTTTCTTCACACACAGCACCTTGCAAAGGGCTTTTTTTTTTTTGAGATGGCAGGGACATTTCCATAACTTTCAATCAACAAAATTCTTTTCAGCTCTTTAAGGAGGGAAAGGAGAACATATGTTTGAGGGCACATCTCCTGTGGGAAGGTGGAGAATCAAATTACCTATGATGGCTGAAGACCTGCTTATTTAAACCTTGATAGCAGAAGACTTGCTTATTTAAACCTTGTTCTACCCAGATTATGTACAATAAGGGAGATGGGGGCTCAGTTTTCAAAGTTGGGACACGTTATTTGTAGACTACAGCTCCCCAAATCCCCCAGCCAGTATTGCTGGTGGCCATAGCAGCTGTGGGCTTCTGAAAGTGGTCCAACTCCTTGCATAAAACTGTCAAGTTCTGTCAGTTTTAAGAACGGAAGAGTTGTACAGCTGAGTCTCTGCCTACTCATTGTCTTACCTTCCCATGCCCCATCAGCAGAACTCCTTTCTCCTGCAGATGGGTTACGACGCTGTCAAAATGCCTGATGGGGACAAACATGCCTGAATGAGAAGGGCTATGGCAGAGAAGAGGAACCTTTGGCCACTCAGGCATTGCATTGCAATCTCATCAGCCCTCGCCAGCATCACCCACTGGTGAAGGATGATGGGAGTTGTAGTCCAACTACATCTAGGGGCCCACAAATTTCCTAGTTTTCAGATATGACGTAATAAACCATGGGTAGGAGGTGGGGCCAGCTTTGTTTTCACATGCACTCATTTTGCTCTCAGTGTAATAAGAACCACACTTGCTCTTCAGCACTTAAGCTAAGAGCTCCTCTTCTAATCTTAATCAGAGCTTGGAAGTATTCCCTTTTTATACTATAACTCCCAGAATTCCCCAGTGAGCACAATCACTTTTTCAAATAACTTTTCCTTGGCTGGTTTCCCTCTTTTGGCCCACAAATAACAAAATAATTCAGGCTGGTCTTATGCCCTCCACATACTCTCAGAACTACTCATACACGTCTTTGGGAGATTGTAGTATGAACTATCCCAATGATTTCAGATGTCATAGCTGAAATGCAATGCTGTGTGTCAACTGCATTTATCTCCTAGTTGCTTACTGACTGGGACCAATAACATAACCAGTTATTTCTCTTCTGACTACTTCTGCTTGAAGTGTCCATGGGCAAGCTTCCCTTGGCCATGGTGCATTTGTGTAAGCAAAGGCTCTTCTGTGTGAGAACTTGCTCTTTTTTATTCTAACCCTCTGACTGGGCCCCTGTTTGTTTTTAATATTCAAGTTATTTCATATTGCAAGGAAACTTAGGCATTTATTTTTCTAAGGGAATGTCAGGAGTTATTTTCTTTGGCATATGGCAGTCCACTATACTGCTGCCATATAGTTCATATGCCAGAATGAATGTTCTTGGCTTTTTTTTCTTTTTTTTTGCACTTAGGGGATGGTGGGAAGTATTGTTTTGGCCAAACGTATGGAAACAGTCACTTCATATCCATATAAAAGAATTCTTTTCTCAAACAGGGAGTCCAGCTGTATATAATACTAATAATGTACAGCCAGGAAGAACCACCGTAATGACCTAGTATGCCCTCCTAGGTGACATAGCTGTGGTTCACTTACAATTCCAACTTTAATTCCAGATATTTCTGGTAGAACTGCACACATTTCTAGGTTTCTAGGCAAATTTTTGGAATGTCGAAGCTGGCAAAAGATGTACTTCCCAGTCAAAAAAGATTGCCACTTTTATCTTTCTTCCTGGAAGGGCTGTTGTGATTTTAACTTTGGCATCAGGGGTGGGGAACATAAGACTGACCAGATGTTATTGGACTGCTTCTTCTTCCACCCCTTCCTATTGTCCATGATAGCTGGGGCTGATGGGAGCTGTAGTCCAACAATATCTGGAGGTCTACACCTTCCTCACCTCTATTCTACATGAAAGGTAGAAACTCAGCAGATAGGGCCTTTTCCAGAATACAGTCACAGTGATGGAGGAATCTAGTCTCACCTGATGGATTTCAGTGTGCCCCCGGTAGCTATTGAAGATATGAAATGTTAGGTGGCAACACTGTCTTCTAGTCATATTGAAATTTTCCAGTATCCACTAGAGGAAAGAACAGGTAAATCACTGAGTGGATTGAGAGACTGAAACTCAGAGTGTTGTTTCTGAAGATGACTGTAGGAAGCTGCCTTTGTCTAACCAGATCATTGGTCTCTCTTTTGTCTACATTGTCTGGTAGAAGTTTTTCATTTGCCTGGAGGTAGCGATGATTTGGATAGTCTGCATGCTACTACTTGCCATGGTCACTGAGTGACTTTGGGAGCTGCAGTCCATAAAAGTTACTTTTTCAAGTCTGGCTTTACCACTAACCTACAGGCACTACTTAAGATCAAGACCACAATTAAAAACATTAGAAGTCACTTTGTACTGAACAGATCATTGCTGTTTCTAATTCACTACTGTCTACACCAACTGGCAGTGACTCACCTGGGTTTAAGACATGCGGCAGACAGTTCTCCAGTCCAATATGAAGATACCAGTGACTGAATCTTAGACTTCCTGCATGCAAAACATGTACAAAGCTACAGTCCTTTCCCAGATTTGTATGATGCAGAGTCAGGAAATGCATAGCTATTCCAGATGTTGTTTGGCTGCAACTCCCCTAATCCCCTATCATTGGCTATGCTGGCTAGAGCAGATGGGAATTGTGGACTAACAATATCTGGAAGGCTGCAAAATGTGTCAAAATTCAGGAATTTAGGTTGCACATCAGATCTGTTATGCAACCTGACTCAAGACTTGTTTCTGGGAGAATGATCTAGTTTTCGTATTCTATGCAACAAACAAACTCCTATTCTGAATTCAACATAATATCACGAAAGCAAAATATTTCAGTTGTAGAATGCATATTTTACATGCTGAATGTACCAAGTTCAGTGCCTGGCATCTCCTGGTAGGACTAGGAAATTCTGAAATTCTAATCTAAAATTCTAGAGGACAATAGCAGAAAGCACTGGGCTAGTCAATCAAGACAGAAAGCACTTGTCTTCTGCTAGTTAGGTCAGCCCACATTAGCTGTCGTACTCTGGTGATCAACTCATCCTTAGGCATTGCTACAGAACCATATTAGCAAATGTTTGTACTAAGATTGTGTGCATACCTGAGTACAGGGGTGGCTGCTGATGAATGTGCCATCATTTCCTGTTCACTGGTAATCTGAATGTGTAAACCACTGTGATACTGTATCTCCCCATAGCCCAATCAAATACACTTCATAGGAACTTTGATATACAGCAACGGTATATATCACCTGGAAAATACCAATTATCTGAAGTCTCGAAGGAACAAAACTCAAGGCAGTGCTGACATTGAGGACTGTATCACACCTATTCATAGATGGATTATACCTTCTTACATTTAAATTGCTCACACCTCTGCACATACTCTTGTTTGTTCAAAGGAGATATAGGGGGCAGGGAGGTCATTTGGCTTTTATTAGGATAATTAATCCCAGCAAATTAGCTTAACTGTTTTTAATTAGAGCTATATTTCCATACGCATGCACCTACTGACTCCAGACTGCAAATACATCCTGGAGGACATCATTTGGGAGCAACCTGTTTGAATCCCAGATGCAGACAGAAGCTTGGCTCTGTCCAGCACATCATATACTTTTAGTATGCACAGAGGCTCTTGATACATTGAGAAATCCCTAGTAGATGTGCAAGTTGCAGAAGAATCACAGGGAGCATCAGATTCTAAAACAATGGCAATCATATTTAGGTTAGATCTCTCTGAGAAGGTCCCATAGTCCCACAAGTTTCTTTCCATATCATTCAGTTGCTGTGAGAAAGAGGCCTTACAATAAGATGTACGTACTCTGCTTGTGAATGTTTTCCCTTTTGCTCTTCTGAACTGAAGCATAAGAGCCAACTCAGTTCAGCTCTCCTGTTGCCTGTGCAATTCTCAGAGCAAATATTTTCCTAGAGATTTGCTTGTCGACAGGCTGCTCGTTTCAGTGAGGCCCAAAAATATAAAAAAAAACAGCAATGGGAAAACGTGAAGCTTTAGCTCAGGTTGGCTGCTCTCTATGTATGTACTTGAGGAATCCAGGGAAATCAGGTGAACGAAAGAAATGCGGGGAGGATTTGTCTCAACTCAGCAGCTTTGCCTCCAAAAAAGCTGAAGTGGTCACTTACCTCCAGCTCTGCCAGTGAGTTCCTGTCCACTCTTGGAGCCTCCCTTGCTCAAATCACGCCTGTAAGGCACCAGACACTTCTCATAGCATTTCCTCCAAAGCAGAACCCACCCACCCTCATCCCACCGTGGCTCCTTGCCCAATCACTTTCCACGAGGAGCCAAGAAAACCTCACTCCAGGAGAAAACAAAATTACTTGGGAGTGATGTGAGCAGGAGGGATGGTTCTTGTCTTGGGGGTTTAGGCTCCTTACCATCCGGGAATGCAGCAGGGGAACTCTATGGGGGTGTATATGAGAAGAGATGGTGCGACTTGAGGGGAGGGGAGTTCTAAAATTGACAACACATGGCTGTTTCTTATCCTAGGGCCTAGTAAATAGGTCTTTCATGCTGGGTCAGTTGCCATGGTGACAAACATGCAGGAAATATTCCAGATAACTAGAATAGTGGCAAAAGCATGTGTTTTGGATAAAACACCCCCGTTCCTTCTCCCGTGGCTTTATTCATTCTGCTGCTCAACACAAGCTTGTCTTTCAGGGCAGACACCTTTCTTGTGTCTGGTAGAGGTCAGAGGTCAACTCTTGTTGCAGCTAAGAAGATGAGACCCACTTTTTTTCTTTTCTCCAGGGAAAGAAAAAAAATTAAGAATTTCTTCCTGCAGCCCATGTCTTCAGATGAAATTGAACAAAGATGTGAGAACTTGCCTGAACTATTTTCTTGTGCTACTTGGCTCCTAGAGCAGAGCAGATGAGCTTTTGACTTCAAGTCTTTCTGGGCCAACTGGAAGCTCCATTTTGGAGTCCAATATAACCTTAGGTGAGTTGTAGACATCTCAGTCTTTGTTCTTTCAGAAGAGAGAGAAAAGAACAATAGTTATGCAAAAAAAAAAACACCTTCTGTATTTTGGGAAGCCTTTGTGTTCATTAAGCTGAAGCCGGAACAATCTAGCCATGTTACATGTCAGTATCTATAACACTGTTGTTAGCATCACCTAACACAGTGGTTCTCAACCTGTGGGTCCCCAGATGTTTGTGGACTTCAGCTCCCAGAAGCCCCAGCCACTATGGTCAATGCTCAGGGCTTCTGGGAGCTGAAGTCCACAAACATCTGGGGACCCACAGGTTGAGAACCACTGACCTAACAATTAGGGTCTTGCAGGAATGGAAAAGGTGAATTGAGGCGGGGGGGTACATGATCATTGATCAAATAGGGGTTGAGGAGTGAATGTGCTTCCTGAAATATTCTCTCAGGAGGCATATTTTCAGTGGGACTTTGATTTTTTCTGGATGAGCTTGTAAAAGCACCACTGTAACCTTTGTGTAGAAGATACAGTGAGTTATTGAGTCTTCAGTGTGCAACTGAACTTGTGGACAAAACCTTTACCATCCTTTCAATTGAGTTTGATAGTAACACAAGGAACTGGGTAAGGTTGTTACACTTTGATCCACTTTGCAAGGCTGTCAGCGGACCATGCCTGGCAAAGTGCCTTAATGAATGGTAAAGGAGTCTCTTGCTCCACAGACTGCAGAAGTCTGTGCTTGCCTAGTCAGAAGACACTCCCATTCATTTCAGAGGGATGTAAATCACAGGCAGTCATACATTGGGTTTCAGCATTATTTATCTTCTTCATCCTTTTCTTCTTCTAGCTCTATTTCAACCCTAGCAAATCTTTGCTGAATACCTTGTGGGTAGCCTTGAGTATTTATTTTTCATTGCCATCTTTTTCTGGCATCCTTAATTCATTCTCCATTGGTTTCTTCTTTGCTGTGCTTGTTTTCTCCGTAAGACCCCATTTCATTTTCAGACAGACGTTCACTCAGTTTTTAGTTTTGCTAAACCACAATCTCTTATCTCCTGTATTGGTTTTCCAGTTAATTTGTGTCTCTACTCTTTCTTTCTTTTTCACCTTGCCTTTTAAATCTTTCTCCTATCTTTGGAATATTCTGCATTCTCTTCATTATATGGCAAAGATGCTTTGTAATATTACCTGTAACTTCACTAAATCACAGGATCTTTTTTAACAGTTAGGTAATGTGCTCAGAACTGTGCTGATTGTAACAATTAGTTGATTTTATGGATCACGATACACATTTGTCACCTCTGTACTCTAAATGGTCCCGATTGAGTTCTTTCTTCCTTTAGGTGACTCTTATTTGGCTCATGTTTTCCCTCATATTCTTCTAGCCTCGTCTCCCATGTTTCTGTTTTTGATCTATATTTGATTTATGGGAATAGTTTTATGGAATTGACATTCAGTCATATTGATTTTGTCTCTTCAGAATGGATCAAGAACAAGCCCATTTCACCCTAAGTGGATAGCTATAAACTGAACATTAATGTGTACACAATTGAAGTAATTTTTCCTCTCAAAAAACCTTGACTCAAGCAGTTGAGATAAACATTGTATTGTGATACATAAATATAACAAGTGGAGTGAATTTTGAGAAATGAACACCAGATCAGAGTGGAAGATCAGAAACAATTCATGTAAAACTACAGGTTAAAGAATCTTTTTTTATTTGTGAAAATTTAATAAAATTATTATTAAAAAAAAAACTTTGACTTTTTTTCCTTACTGATTGAGCAATCATGTTATTTATCCTACACAGCAAGTTTGTGATCTTCTCTCTCTCATTCTCTCTCTCTGTGCATAATTAAAGGATTATTCTACTAAAATGTTTTGTTTTGTTTCTTGTTTCTATAATTCAGTGTTGTAAAACACTCTGATTGAGTCTATTTCTCCGCCATCTCCAATATTTGTCTTGAATGCTTCTACTCAGTTTTTTTTTCTTTTTCCTGTAATTGTTCTTATTGCTTCTTTAGATAAACATTATATCGCACTAGCGCTTTCTTCTTCACTCAGATAAGTTTAATATCTTTTTATTTGTAAATATCTTCATGGGATTTACTGTCTCTTACCTCCATTTTTCCCTTTAATGTCTTCTCCATTTTTTCAGTCTTTGCTCATTTTTCTACCTCTTACTCCTCATGTTCCATTTCTTGCCATCCTTCTTTTTAACTTCTCTGCTTTATATGCATAATTCTTCTTCTAACATCCATTAATCCAACTGAGTTGACCACTAATGTTAGCAGTTTGATATGGTTTAATTGGTAAATATTAATGGGCATAAGTATAAAATATACCCTGCTATGACTGCATGGCCATACTGACTGAAAGAGAAAAGCATGAATTGAAAAAAATAAGGCAAGAAGAGATGTCAGGGTGTGGCCAGGTCATAGTCGGGAAATCACCAGGAAATTCCAGCCATGATGGACTTACAGTTAGCTTCTGATGACTCAGCCTTTAAGAGACAATAGTGTCTGGGATATTCCCACAGGATGGCTGATTGTCTTAACTCCTCTCTCTCTGACCAAGCAAGCTTCCCTTTTGTCCTCACACCTGCCTGACAATTACAGAGCTATCAAGACTACCATTAGCCCTTTCTCACCTAATACTAAGATCATTAGCAAATTCTGGACCTCACTGTCCATTCTCTGGACTCCATTGTTTATTCTGTCAGAGACCCATTAGCACTTTTGCCCTCCAGCAGAAAAAGAGTATTTAAATCCCAGGTTTTGGCCAATCAACTCACAGTATATCAATTGCTGGTTGCCACACTGCTGCTTCTTTGTTACTCTTCTGGATTGGTAAATATCACCCACTTCACCCTGAAAATCTCACCATTCAAAACTTTCCTTCCTTCTTCAGTTAGCCTTGCATGATTGAATAACTGCTTGGATCTTGTGTGCGTGATTGTCAGTTCCCCCAGTAAAACATATTAATCTTACTTTTGGATCTCTGGCTAATTCTTCCCTGCACTAGTACTGGTAAACATAGGTATAAAAGATATTTTAAGATTACCCCCTCTTTCAGGCATCCTCATTGGACTAATATTCCCCACCATTTCATGGAGGTACTGCCATTGCAGGTAGACCCCTGAGTCACTCACATTTTGGGGTAACGCTAATCTTTCTTCATCTTTCTTTTATATAAGATACTGAAAGTTCTTTTAATTTGTGAGTTCCTTCTTGATGCCTTTTTTCATCTTCTTTGCTGATTTTTGGCAAATTGTTGTATTTCCCTTCTAATTATTTTTCTCTCGTCTGTCATATGCTTCTAAATTATAAACCTATGGTAAGGCCATGATAGGGAATGTCTTCCTATCCCACTCCCACATTTTTGGGTAAAGTAGCATGGTGTAGTAGTTTGAATATTGGACTGTCATGCTGGAAACCAGGGCTTAATTCTCCATTCAGCTATGGAAACCCACTGGGCGACCACACTCTCAGCCCCAGAAAACTCTGTGATAGATTTGCATTAGGGTCACCTTAAGTAATAAACAACTTGAAGGCACACAGCAACAAACTTTTCCTTCTATTTGGACCAGCGCCATACCAAGACAGGAAAGTATCTTTCAGTTAATTAAAAAAAACACCTCTAGTGTAGTAACAGGAAAATGGAAAAATCCCCTTGGTGACCTATTCAGACATTATACCTATATATGCCCTTTTAGGGTTATTGCACAAAGGCATCTAGTACCTCCTTCCAGAACAACCTCTGCATCTGAACAACCCACTGTTCTACCATTTACTGACTTGGGAAGGAAGGGAATAGCCAAGAAGCATCTGGCTGAATTGCTACAATTAGATGTACAAAGAAAAAGTGTCTTCCTAAACCTCCCAGTGATTCTCTTGGAGGCCTGGGAGTGAGGAATGCACAGCAGAAATGGCAGGTTGTACACATCTAAGTGGAAAGGCAGCAAAAGTATGCTTGATGGAACTTGATGCTTTGTCAAGGCAATGCAGGATCTCTACCAGAGCATACGTAATGTCGTATTATTAAAAATAGAAGCAAGTTGAGTTCATTGAATGACCTAAGAAGATAGGGTCAGGTTAAAGAACACATTTAGCATCTGTTTGGAAGTGGTGCTGCCATAAATGGCAAAAGACATTTGTTTGTCCCAACAAAAACCTCTCACCTCTGTATTCTTTTGAACTTGGTCATTAGAAAGTAAACATGGGCTTAATTTGCATGTCTGAGGCAGACATCTGTATGGAAATCCTGCTGTTGGAAGGAAAAACATGTTAACTACTGAGAATAATAATGTGGCTTATAGTGATGCTATTGAAGCAAAGCTGAAGAATATCTGGTCAATGACCTGTATTGGAAATCACTTGGAATTCTATGAAATATTTGGAAATAAAATGAAATAAGTAAATGAATGAGTAAATGGCTTTTTAAAACCACTGAAATCAATCTGTCATGAATTTGCTGTTGACACAAGTAAGCATGATAAAAGCCACACCAAACAGCTGTTTAATAAGTTAAAACAAACAGACCACAAAACTAGGTATGTAACTAATTCTGGAGTTCTTTTTGTGTGCTCATGAATTCTACTGCATTAAAAATACACATTGCTGGCACTGACCCAGCCCAGCTGACTATAAACAGAAGTACTGATTATTACAAAATGTTTGGTGAGAGAGAAGGTCCTTTCAGTCTCTCTTTATCCTGTTCTGTTCCTTAGCAAAAGACAATACAGGATATAGGGAAAGAAAATTCAAGCTGTTTCCACAAGCACCATTTATGTTGGAAATTGGGGAAACAAAATCTGAGACAGAACATGCTTCAAAACTGCAAGGAATTCTTAATTTGTAAATATGAAGACTTTCTGCTAATGTTCGGCCAATTGTGAATAATTCAAAGGAGATACCACGTCCAATTGAACCTCATCCTTTCCAATTCTAGCTTACGATCTTCAAATGCGTTTTAGAATCTGGACAGTGCAGCAATTGCCCAACCTACATATCCAGGTGGCTTTAATATATCTCCATGAACCAGAACATAAGATCCTTACTAACTCATATGGTGCTTCTATGTGGAAAGGGACAGAAAAGGGATGTCAAGGCAATTCATCAGTTTAGCTGAGTATTTTCTAGTCATAAACGAAGGGCAGCCTGGAATCATTAGCATCTTGGCTGGGTTTGCTGATGCCAGCTTAATCCCTGGCCAAAGCAACAGGTGTGGAGGAGAAGCCTCCACCTGCAGCTAATGACCATCTGATAGCAATAAAGCAGCACTCTTTCCCTCTCCCTCTCCCTCTCTCTTTTGATTGATCTTGAGCCCAATCCTGACGTCTTTAATCAGGCATTAACCAGGTAAACTCTCTGGCAGGAGCCATGGCCATTTCTCTCCAGTAAAATATGATTTTTAGATTTGAAAGCAACAGTAAGCTTTTAAAAACACACCTGCAATAGGAATGTTGTAGGCAACGTCTGTGAAAAAAATCCTAATGGTATCCAGACACAGTCATATTCTGACCTGTTTTACACGAGGGTGGATGTTGACTGGTTCTGTTCTAGTTTACTTAGAATGGCTGTTTTCCTCTCAACATTACACTTATCAGTCAGAGTTACTCCATTTAGATCAATGGCTCTGCTTGTCTTCACTCCCACAGTCCTGAATCATCACATCCTCTGGGCCTGAGCAATTTAAATTTCTGTTCCTGTGTCTTTGTGTATGGTAGGAGGATGGTGATGGTGGTTCTGGTGTCTATGGATGGTTCCCCAAAACCAGTGTAGCATTCCATTTCCTACCATATTCCTTAGTTAGCATATCTCCTATAGGGTTCTTGGATGAGGATGAGATACATAAAGTTCTATAGAGGAGGATGAAGATTCCTGTCTTCCTTCAGCTCTCTTCTTGGTACCTATCTTTCCAGCTCTTTTCTTATCATCTAGCTCTGTTCTTGTTGCTGGATGTTGCTCCGTGCTCCCTCCCTCCCACCACCAGTGAGACAATAGCTGTGTTGGGAGAGGGCAGTTACAGCTGAAAGTTGGGGTTTGGAAGGTGAAGGAGGACAGGTACCTTTGCCCTGCTCAGTGGACTATTTATGATTCCTCATCCTACTCCCTATTCTGTTCAGGGTTAAAGTTACAGGGG
The DNA here is from genome assembly GCA_948472985.1 of Iguana delicatissima. NCBI lineage: Eukaryota > Metazoa > Chordata > Lepidosauria > Squamata > Iguanidae > Iguana > Iguana delicatissima. The sequence goes on from CAOKZL010000909.1 coordinate 225,381, forward strand.
CCCTATCTCAGGTTCCAATCAGAGAACCCTAGCCCTAGCATCTCTGAGGGTGAAGACAACCAACTAACCCAGAACTTTCCAAACTTTTCTTGTTGGTGACACAGTTTTTAGACATGCTTCATTTCATGACATAGTAATTCAGTAAATTCAGTAAGTGGACACAGCTCCTCCACCTGGCCCTGGCCCACCACTGCTGCCATCCTTGCTGGGGTCTTCCTTGGCCCTGGGGGCAGCAGGGGCGGCAGGAGAGGCAGGCCTCCACCCATTACATTCGTGCGGCACACCTACACACTGCAGCCTATACACCAATGTGTCACAACACAGTTTGGAAAGCTCTGAAATAACCAATTATCCATAACCATCAACATTTCATGGATGAAAACAAGATGTTTGTTAAAGCCCTGTTCCTATCTCTGCTGAAACAGAATATACAAAATGATTTTTAGGATGAATGCATATCCTGACATTCAGAAACCATCCATAAGTGATCAGTGGTAAGATGATGCTCTGGGGATCCTAAGCATCTCTCCTGCTATTATTCAGTTACAGTTGGCTTTACCATGTCGTTGTATTTTTTCTTCCTAAAAGAAGTTTTCTGGGTTTTGTAGATTTTGTTTCGTATACAGAATAGCACATTCATAAACCCTGTAATAACTTGTCCCCCACTGATTTCAAAGCCAAGAACGTGTTGTTGTTGTGTGCCTTCAAGATGTTTTCAATTTATGGCAATGCTAAGGCAAATCTGTCACAGAGTTTTCTTGGCAAGATTTATTTGAGGGATCTTTCATTGGCCATTTTCACACAGGGGTAAAAACCCGCGGTGCGACGACTGGAGACAGAGGTCGTTCACATCGCGAGATGAGTTAGCGTGATTGCAAACGGTGAGGTGCCACACCTCCAACCGCTCTAGCCCATTTGCAGGGGTGGCGCTGTGAGTTTTTTATCAAACTCGCCTGCACTAATCCATGGCAGCTCCCGGTGAAAATCTGCAGAGACGCGGTAGTGCGTCTCTGCAGATCTGCCTGGGGGCGGGCTTCTGGCTGGCGCGCTGCCCTGATTGGTGGAGCGCCGCTGGAAGCCACTGGCCGCCATTTTGGGCGCCATGGAGCGCCGCTGAACACCGCCGAGCACCGCCGAAATTCGGTGGCATGTGAAGCGGCAGAACCGCGTTCCCCGCAGGGACGGAGCAGGGACAGAGCAAAACGCAAGCAGGTAAGCTCCACCCCTGCGTGCACTGCCCTGTTTCGGCCCCCCCACGTGAGAAAAGGGCCATTGTCTTTCTCTGAGGCTTAGAGTGTGTGGCGTGCCCAAGGTCACCTAGTAGGTTTTCATGGCTGAGCAGGAGCTTCAGACCCTGGTCTCACAGAATTGCAGTCCAACATTCTAACCACTATACTGTCACCTTCTACACCCTTAAGAAAGACAGCGTCTTCTGAGAAACTGGAAAAATGACCAGACGTTTCTTTGTTCAAAGGCTAAAGGCCAGATTTATTAAGTACAAAAGTATAAAAATATAAAAATCTGCTGCAGCAGGGAGCCAGATGTTCAGAACAAAGACCAGGGGCTTGGCAAGGCCCTTTTATCCAGGTAAACAGTCATACATGCCCATTGCAGCATTTTCCCACCAATCGCAGACCACCCACCCCATATTAGGTAATGTCCAGAAACTTCCATCCATATAAGGAAGTGTTCAGAGGGACAGGTAACATGAGGTTTCTTCCAGTCACAAACTACCTTCCGTATAAGGCAATGTCCGGAGAGACGCTTCAGGTGAGGTAGAGTCATGAGTCAGCAGACGGGAGGGGCTAGGACTCCCGTGTATGTGACTACTTTACTAGCTTATAATGGAGGTTGTCCTTCCCTTACTCGCAATACCATACTGGGTCACTCAAGAACATGACAGTTTGTTAATATGCTAGGAAAATGCAAGAGGCTGAACGGAGCCAAAGGTTCAAAATGTTATCTCAGGAGTTTGCCATGCTTGTGAAACAACAGGTTCTCTGCACTGCATTTTACCCTTCGGTTCAAACTGGATGTGATATTAAACATACACCCAGAACTTGAGGAATGTTACTTTGTCAGCTAGTTGTGGGATCCTGGGAGCTTGTCAGGCAAACAGATAAACAATTAGCACCTGCTGAAATTCACGCTTCTAAACAACATTTAATGGTAGAGGAACTCTCTCTAGTTTTCAGTCGAGCAATCTTACTGGGAGGTCTCATCCCAAAAGGAATATTTCCAAGCTCTGGGGTGACTACACTTGGAGAGAATCTACAGTGGGTCCTTGGTATCTGTTAGGGTTTGGTTCGAGGACCCCTGTTGGATACCAATATTCATGAATGCTCAAATCCCATTATGTACAGCGATGTAGTAAAATGGCATCCCGTATATAAAATGACAAAATCAAAGTTTGCTTTTTTTGGGAAGGGGATGTTACTGCAGTTTTCTAGCCCGGACTTGTGGGATATTAGATATCATGTGATATCAATAATTTTGGCCTTCTTCACATATTCCTTCCCACGTGCTTGCGAGGCCCCCGGACAAGCACGCATACAGGCTCGGTCGCTAATCGCTGTAATATTCCAAACAAATACAGGCAGGCCAGAAATAGCCAGGCTGCCGCTTCAGGAGACCTCAAGGCAAGTACCACATTATGTATGCACGCTACTTACAAAGGGCTCCCTGCCCCGAGCAGGCAGCTTGACGAGCCGAATACTCAACTGTCAGGCACTCCGCGTGTGCATACCGGCTACTCTAGTGACAATTCGGTCTTAACTCAATCATGTAAAATACTGACCTTTTGGAGGCTTTGTCTCCAGCCCGAAACTCATTGTTATCCCCGAGAACGGACTAGCCTGCGGCCACATTTTCCCCTATAAGAACCCCTGACTTTGAGCGCTTCCTCGGAGCGCTCTTGGCTTCCATCCCGCCTTGCTGCTGCTTCGTTCCCCTCAGCTCCTCGGGCTGAGATCTCTACTTCTACGGACCCTTTTCTTCAGACTTTCCAGGCTTCAGGACAGGTGCAGTATTTCCCAAACCAAGCCTCCTCTTAAAATCCCTCTATCCCACTCCAACCTTTATTTCTATAGTTCTCTGTGTGAGTGTGCTGCATACACGTGTTTGATTGTATATCAATAAAAAAACAATTATTATTTACTTCTGTTTGCTCCTTGACTCGGCCTGACCCCGTAGACGCTGGGTAAAAGATCTTGCTACGTTGCCCTGCCTCTCGTAGTGCTAGCGTGTGCTCTTTGCTAATTCCCAACTTTGTAATTTGGAGCACACTTTCGTGTCCCCCACGGGACCCCCAGAAATCAGGGTAACAGGGAGGGGGGGAGCAATAGTTTCAAGCCACGATTGGTTGAATCCATGGATATGGAGGGCTGATTGTGGCCATTTCTGCACTACACTGTTATAGCACTATTATTCCACTTTCAACATTCTATGGAATCTTGGGGTTTGCAGTTTCAGGAGGGGCCGACCGTCCTCTTCTGGAACTCAGGTCCAGGGTGCAGTCCTGGTAGGTTTCGGCAAGAGGAAGGTTATTTCTTCCAGCCTCCTACTGCTGGTTATCACTTTCCTTTTCCCTTGGGAGACAAATCCAATGCAGATGAACTCTTAAGGGTCTGCCCAGCTACGTTGATTTAAAACACACACACAAGTGCACGCACACAAACGGACTTAACTTTCCATGATGTTTATATTAAAACTTTTTTTTCCAAGTGTCTTAAACTGACACATTTTCTCTCTCTTTATTTATGACACCAATTAAAACCCCTGCCTGTAATTTTACCTCAGGAAAAGCCTCCTTCGCCCCAGACAGCTCTGTAGAGAGTTACTCATGGTTTTTATTATTTTTTTTCCAAATTAGTTAAGTTCCACTGAAATAACGTTGTTTGCATCATTTGAGCATTCAGAGTTCACTGTACCCACACTTTTAACTAAGACTTTGTTTTGCTCCAGCCGGGTGCTCCAGCCATAGTTGTTTACTTGGAAAGCTCCTCATTTTCTGTAATCTGTCCCTAGCTAAAACAAATTGCCTCAAAAACCTGTTCCTTTTCACAGGCTTACAGAAAATAGATTTTAGAGATGCCCTTTAAAACGTGAGTTCTGTTATTGACATTGTGCATTCGTATTCACCTCTGCCTTCACATTTCTAGCAATGCAACCGTACGCATGTTTATGGAAGTAGGTCTTACTGTAGCCACTGGGACTTATCCCCTAAAAACATGCTCAGAACTGCTGCGTAAACATTAAATCTTTGGCCTGCTTCAAATGTAACGATCTTGGTTTGACATCTCACACTTCATCAGTTTAAGAAATTACCTTTGGACTGTAACTCCCTGATTCCCCCACGGAGCAAACTAGCTTGGAGATTCTGGGAAGTTGAACCCAAAAGGCAAATTTACCAAGCTAGGCCTGACAGTAATCCATGTGTCTGACAGCATGCTTTGCCTCTTGTTGTAGTTGTTATTGTGGTTGTTCCTTCAATTCATTTCTGACCTTGTTGTTGTTGTTGTTGTTGTTGTTGTGTGCTTTCAGGTCATTTCGAGCTTGTGGCAATCCTAAAGTGAATCTATCACAGGTTTTTCTGGAGCTAAGAATGTGTGACGAACCAAAGGTCACCCGGTGGGTGGGAAATCAAACCTTGTTCTTCAGGGTCATAGTTCAACACTCAAACCGCTATACCACACTGACTTTGCATTTATTACAGAGGCCATATTGCAGGGTTTTCTAGACAAGATTTATTCAGAGGGTGTTTACTCTTCCCTTCCTCTGAAGCTGAGAGAGTGTGATTTGCCCAGTGGGTTTTCATGGCTGAGCAGGAATTCAAACCCTGGTCTCCCAGAGTCCTCGTCCAACATGCAAGTCACTGTCCCAGGCTGGCTCCTTTGTCCCCCTCCTGGCATAGTTATCTTCACCAATGATTCACTGACCTATTCAACTTCTTGTATCACCTCACCAATTTTTTGAATATATGACTGGAGAAAGTTATCTCACATTCCGTCTTTTCTAACACCTTCCAAATTTTGCCACCTTTCTGGGTATATGGGAGGGGTGTGTTTTTGAGAATGTAGACTCTTTTCCAGCTGCGGGGGAAGTTAAGTGCCAAGCTGCAGCTATTTTTCAGTTAAGATATTAATAAAGGAAAGAGAAACCAGAAGGGAATTTCCTCCCTTAAGTTAAGATGCAGAAAGAAGCACTGCTTTGCAGATTGTGCCTTTTGTCTTTTATTGCACACCAAAATGGCAAGAGAGAATGGCCGTTCAAAATGAATAAATAAAAATAAATGTGTGAATCAGATTAGATAGAACAATATATACTATTGAGCAGAGTGATATGGTCAGGACAGGCAGCTACTGATTCCTTAAAATGATTGATATTGTTCTATGTTTTAAGGTATAGCGGTGTTGTAAGCCACTCATATCTCTTGCACATACACACTCATGCATGCAGCTGTTAAGGAGAGCTATTGCAAGAATTCTAAGTGAGAACCTGCTGAGCTTAGAAATAACTTGCTATACATAATGACCTTCTTGTATTTAATTCCCTTTCCCCAATAACTAAGATATAACTAAATTACATTACCATCACTGAAGTAGGGCTACCATTCACTCCTGTAGTGATGGCACTTATAACTTTTTAGTTACAGAAAGAGAAAGACTTGATTTTTGCAGCCTCAGGCTCTGTTGTGGCTTTTGAGACAAGGTCAAAGTGAATGGGAGAAGACTAGGGTTGCCAGACTGGAGCTTTAATCTTGAACAGATCTTGGTGAAGGTCAAGGTACTATAATACTCTCTCAAGTGGAACAGAGGCACTTGTTCTCCCTTTCCACCTAGACTCCAACTTTCCATTTCAGGTGTCCCTTCCCAACATGGCTGCTACTTTGTTGGTGGAGAGTAGAAGGAAGGGGAACACCGTAGGCATGTGTCTTAGGCAATAAGAACAGAGCTGGGCATTCCTCCCTGCCTGCCCCTCACCAGTGAGGCAAAAGCCAGACTGGCATATAAGGGTAATAGTCCTTGTACTATTACTTTAATAGTTACCTTTTGAATGTTGGGAATAAACTGTAACTAATTCTTTTTAAAAGTTGAGCAGTTTCTGTTGGAAATGTGAGATTGAGCAATGGATCTCTCAAGGAGAGTAATCAAATTTTCAGGCAGAAGCTGAACATTAACAAATCTCACACGTGCCCCCACACAGGATGTAGCAGAGAAAAAGAAAGAAATGTAGGCTGTTACCACTGTGTAACATGATTGCCTGGCCTTTGGTGAACCAAAGATATCATTTTGATATCGCAATTCGGCCCTACTCTGCCACCAGCTGAGTGTTTGTGAGATCCGCCGAACAAGCGCGAAGCTAGGCATGGCTACTACTTGCTGCTCTCACCAAACCAAGCCAGATATTGCCAGATTTGCTTTAGGGGACCTCCCGAAACAAACACTTTCATTACAGATGCATGTTACCACAGAGAGATCCTCTGCCTGAGAGGACACCCTGGCGAGCTGAGTGCTTAACTGCTGAGCTAGCTGCATCTACATACCGGCCATACCATTGTCAATTTGGACTTTAACGCAATCATGCAAATTCTGACCTTTTGGAGGCCTTTTGGAGGCTTTGTCTCCAACCCAAAACTTATTGTTTTCACCCGAGACCAGACTAGCCTGAGGTCGTTCTTTCCCCTATAAAAACTCTGAGAGCTCTTCGGAACTCTCGCCGGATCACTTGGACTTCCTTCTGCCTTGCTGCCGCTCGGTTCAGCAGATTCCCCTTGGCCGCCACGCCAGGTTTCCTCTTCTTCCATCAGGCTTTTCCAGGACTACAGGACAGGTGGCGTATCACTCATTCCCCTGGAACTCTATTTTCCTTTTCTAGATAGGAGTGTGTTTGTACTTTTCTTTAATAACTGTTTAATAAATCTTAATTGTTGTTTGAACTATTTGCCTCCTCACTGACCTGACACTGTAGACATAGGGTAAAAGATCCTGCTGCGTTACCTTGCCTCTCACTAGCCACGAGAGTGCTCCAGCTAATTTTCCCCATCTTGCAAGTTTGTTTGGTTATTTGGGCGCCCCTCCCAGGACCCCCAATTCACAGGGTAACAAGGCCATTTCCACATGTTACCTTGCTCTGTCATTTTCTGGTTCTGGTCCCAGCAGCGCCTTTTCTAGGAAGGGAGTGCGATGGGAATGTTCCCTCTGCACGTGACTGGCTCCCTGCAGAAGGGAGTGTGAGGGACATGCCTCTTCCTTCCACGGCAGAGCTGGGTTCTTTCTCATATTGCTCTGGGGAGGAAGCACTTCCATTGTGCTTCTGGCCCTTCCGCATGGCAGATAAGCATGATACTGTCACACGACTAGGGGTCATTGATGGAGAAACTCCATCAATGATTTACCCAGCAATCGTGCCAGCTGGCAATGGGAGAAGGGTGGGATCGCAACAATGTCATGCAGAAATGTCACTGTGATCTTGTTCCTTTCTCATCCCCATGCCAGGATGCCATCATCATGCAGAAAGGGTCTTAATCTTCTTTGTAAAACATATAACAGTAGCTTTACTTCCAAATCACTTGTTTATAGTCAAACACATGGCCTTATAGAGAAGAGAGAAAGAAAAAAGACAGAAAATGGGTGATGCAGGAAGAGAATGGGTGTGGTAAAGCAAACAAACAGGAAGTCACCACAGTCATATCTTCCAACACTTCACAGATCAAAATTGGGACACGTGGGAAAGCAACAATGGCATGTGGTCAAACTGGCACAAGTTAACAATGAAAAAGAACATAGAAGCTAGGAGAGGCTGTATCAGATTGCTTTTGCACAGATATACAGGCCAAGATTCTTCCTCCAAGGCCATTTCTGCACCTGACTGTTATAGCACTATTATTCCACTTGCAACATTTTATGGAATCCTGGGGTTTGCAGTTTCTGGTCCCTCCTGAAACTGCAAACCTCAGGATTCCATGGGATGTTGCAAGTGGAATAATAGCGCTGTAACAGTCAGGTACGGAAATGGCCCAATTTTCCTTTCCCTCCTGCCGAATCGATTGAGTACAAACTACTTTTGCACTTTGAACTAATTTTGCAGCTTTTGAAATAAACTGAGGGAAAGAGGACAAGTCAGAGAAGGAAAAAGAAACTGGAATATTTTAAATATGGCTGAAAAAGTGGAACAGAAGAGAATTAACTGTGACTACCTGCCAAATCAGGACAGTTGTAATGTGTGCACAGTTCAAATAACCAATTATTGAATATACTCAGGGAAAAATGTCTAACTTCTAAGAGTTTTGCCCCAGTTCATATTCTTCCAAGTAAAACAGTGGTGGTAACAGCACACTTTAAGAGGGCCCCTTGCCTCAGTTCTGCACACAACTCTCATGAAGACAAAATGGGGTTGAGGAACTCACTTTGGGGGCCAGGCTGTGTGGGCCAGTGGCACTTTCAGAAACCCATTGGATGTCCCTTTCTTTATTTTCCCTAGTATGAAATGAAGATGATGATAGTAGGAAAGTGACATCCCCAACATCTTTTCCTACAAGAAATGGTGGGGGAGGTGAACATAACTTTGTAGAAAGCTGCCTGCCATTTAAGATCTTACTCAGAAAGCCATCTCCACATATTCTTGCTTTCAGACCCCCTGCATTATAGGCAGGAGAGAGAGAGAGTGGGTCGAATATTGGTGTTAAATAACTTTCATCCAATTTGAAATGCCACACATTTAATATAGCATTAAAGAGCCTTTAATTTTCTCCCCCTCCAAGCTACCCTTTTAATCTGTTAACTCTGCTGCTTTTATTTTGTGGTATTTGATACTGTATTTTATCATAGTTAGGGGTGCTTGCAAAGTCAAAGTCACTTGCGTGCTAAAAGGTGGGTTATAAGTTCAATTGGCCGCATCCAGCCTTAATCATGCTTACCCTAGACCTCCTGGAATCCATAAAACATAAGGCAGTCATAATTAATTAAGCCCCACTGATTTCAGTGATCTGTCCTAGGCATAGTTATACTTAGATCCAATCCACTGATTTCATTTGTCTGCTCTAGGCATAGCTACATTTCGCTCCAATCCTGTGAATGAACTAATGAATAAAATAAAACCTTTGATCTTAATCTTTCCCTCAAGATGAACAATGGGCAATATTATCTAAGAGCTGTTCTTCAACATAAATACTCTTCTCTAGGTAATACCTAATACCCTCCCATAGTTTTAGACTCTGATGCCAATTGATCTCAGCCAGCAGATCTAATTACTAGGGGTGATGGATATGATAGTCCAAAACATCTGGAGGGCTTCACCTTGGGGTAAACTGAGACAGACCATAACATGGGTTGACATCCGGCAGATTGTCATGACAAGAGCATGTTCTCAGAAGGTATTTTTCTCCGTCCTACCCCATCTGCCTAGAGATGCAGACATGTCATCATTTTTTTCAGAGTAAGATTTTCTCATGACTAAAATATCTGAGGCCTTCCCATATGTGCTTAATTTATGGGAATGTTTATGTGGGGAAGAAGAGCCAGGTGTAGGGAGCTGTGCGTGCGAGGTGTTGAAGTAGGTAAGGATGGAGAAAGGAAAAAAAAACATCTGCCACAGCCTTCAAGATCCAGATGGTGCTGTGAAACATGCTGGTAAGCGCAGATTTAACTTGCAGGGTTTACAGCTTTGCCATATGTAAAATGTAGACAGGTGAGTCATATTTTAAACTATTCACATCTAACCCTAGAGAGGGGCTTATGAGACATTCCCGGAGAGGGTTAAGTAGGAGACTCATAATGTGCAGTAAAGGGCATTGAGCTAAGCCTGACTGGGAAGTATTCAAAGGTGTCTGCACAGGACAAAAAGCAGAAGGAGAGTCAACGTCTGGAACTGAAGTTAGACAGACTGAGATTTGGCATACATTGTATGAACAAAGAGGTTAACAGACCATCAGAACAAATTCGCTAGGGCTGCAGGGGAGTTCCATAGCTGGAAGGTTTTTAGATGTAGAAGAGCTGTTTGCAGCATTTTAGTACAGCCAGGAATGATGTACTTTGCTCTGGGACTAGAGACCATGCTGTGCACATATAGCTTTGCTGTATCTTTCTGATACACAGGAGGAGGAGGACAGAAAGAGAGGTTGCTGTTGTTGTTGTTATTGTTGCTGCTGCTGTTGCTGTTGTTATGTGCCTTCAAATGGTTTCTTGCTTATGGTGACCCTGTGGCAAACAGGTCTCTACCACCTCACTTCATTCTGCCCGGTGGTAGAACTGGCTGTGCTTCATCCAGGTTTAGTTTTCTGAGGATCATAAGCTATATGAGGTGTGTTCATACGAACATGTGCTGGCCGTTTCTATCTGCTGTAATTTTAAGTACATGCTTAAAACTTCTCATGGTTCATCAGTTATCCTTTAGTTAATCTCCTTTGAGGCCTCCCTCATGCTGCTCATGTTTGAGTTTGGGGATCCTGGGGAAGAAAAATGGCAGAGAACCACATGTCATCCACAGTTGTTATCCATATTTTTGGTTCCAAATGAAGCAAAAAGTAATTTAAGCTTCATCTGTGAAAACTCCCTGAGCTACACAATCATCCTCTGCTTGGAAATGGGGAAATTCTACCCTTAGGCTACCCATCACTTAAACATGCATACTCCTTGTTTTTATCTTTTGGTTGTACTAGGGGGTGACAGTTGAATGGGTAGGATTGCAGATATAGGAGATTTGAATGTACTGAGCCTCCTTGAGGGAAGATCACAGGCAACAGATTAGGACACAAGCGAGGAGACTATCTCCCCCATTTCATAATGATGGCCATTTTGTAAATACTATCATGAAAGAACAAATCTGTAATGGAAACACCGAGTACGTCTGTTACCATTTCTGCCTTTACCAAGTTGTCTTCCAGATCTATTGGACTGCAATGTCCACCATACATCTTGGCCTGTGGGATGATGAGATGATGTCTGGGCATATCTGAAGGCAATGAGGCAGTAGTGGTTGGTGGTTGCCATGTCAGTGAGGCTATGAATCTGCTCTGGATTTTAGTATGGACTTTAAAAGAGCTATCCTAGACGTTGAACCTTATCCCCAAAAGAGGTTCAGCACCTTGGATAATTCTTTTAAAGTTCAGAGTAAAAACTGCAGTAGTTTTACTGCCCCCTGACATGGAAGCCACCTTTTACATCATCATCTTCTTCCTTTGTTGCCTCTCCACGATGACTTGTACAATGTATGTCCAGGGACTTACCAGTTGTGAAGCACCATGCACACTGACTGAGAGCATTATAAAAGCAAGCACACAAATAAATAAAATGCATGGATTTCATTCAAAAATTACAAAACAATTAGAGCTGAACATAAAAAAAAAGTGAAAATGAAAAATCTCTCTGTCTCTAGACATGATTGCCAAGTCCATGTTAGGGAAATTGGTTCTTCTTTGGCTGGGTTGGAAATCTCATTTCATTCTTTCCTACCCGCTTCCGCAAGGTGACTGTGTGGAGAGGTGAAACCACGTATTTGCATTCCTTCCTACTGTTCATTCTCCAGCATGCTGACATACATCACAGGGGGTCAAGTGTTCCTGCTTCCAGGTTTGTTCAGTCATGCCTGTGATTTGACTATAGTGTGGTCAGGAAACAGCTCGGACTCTGGGATTCTGCCTCATTGGGATGAAAATAGTCTTTCATAAACACAGTTTTCTACATACAAGTGGAACCAAAACAGCTGTTCTTTATCCCCTGCCCCCCAATTACGCAGCTAAGAAGTACAGGACTATACAGAGGACTGCTTACCCCTGCTTTAGTATACCCTGTCCTTTTTACTTTAAGTTTAAATGGGTAGTTATAAAACAAATAAAATAAATGCAAATTGAAAGAAGACCAGAAATTCCAATATGCACATACCTAAAAGAATACTGATTATTATTTAAGATAGGTCTTCATGGAATTGTCAAAATGGGCAGAGCAATCATGTCCTTTCAGAAAGATCTATTCTGGCTTCAGAAAATGTTATATGGAATAATTATTTATATATGGAAGAAATATAAACCATATTTTGATAAACGAATCCAGTAGTATCTTCAGATACCCATATTTTGTTAGTCAATCTGGACAAGGGTGCTCAATCTCATAACTTTAGGTATAAATATATCAGCAAGCAGAAGCGGATGGTAACTTTTTGACTTACGAGTGCCTGTTAAACATGTATCGAAAGAAGGAAAAAGGGGCATTAGGGAGCCATAAGGCATGTCACTACAGCCTCCATCAGTTCAGAAACCCCAAGTTAGGATAAATCTGGATAAGGAATTAAATCATAACATGGTATCTATGGGTGGTAGCTACGGAGCGACAACTGGGTCTAGCTAGCACCTCAACCTTTATTGCTTCTGACCCCAGTAGATATCAAGCTTCGCCTATGGCATACTTAGCAAAACTAGAAGTATCTAAACACTGGAGGGCCTTTACCTTGGCACCATGTCATGCCCTCCCCTCAGCTGTCCTGCAAGGCCGATACAGGAAGATCCCCTTCTCAGACCGACTGTGCCCCTGTGGCTCTGGCCAAACTGAAACAACAGAGCATGTGCTTCTTCAGTGCTCGTACTACAGGGACATCTGCCTCAGCCTTATCTCCCCTCTCTTGCATAAATACCAGGGACGCACTGGAGAATTCCACATTTCTTTGTTGCTTTCAGACACTAACCACCATATAACATATAATGTTGCCAGATTCTGTGCCGCAGCTGTTAAAATTCATCAGGCACTGACCTCCGCAGTAGACTAGTTCCAAGCTTGTCTTGTTATATGGGAGCTGTGCAACCTGAAGGGGAGTTTCAATGCTGTCTTTAACCTGTTTTTAACCTGTGTTTTTATCCTTTTTTCTGTATCCTCTCTTTACCTATGCTGGTCTATGACTGTGATAAAGATTCTCTTCTCTTCTCTTCTCTTCTCTTCTCTTCTCTTCTCTTCTCTTCTCTTCTCTTCTCTTCTCTATCGTAACATGTAATTTTACTTATTTCAGGATAAACCCAAGTCCAAAATTTTGGTAGAATCTTACATTTCCACGTTTCTATGATTCTATGATTCTATGACTCAATACCCTTACTGCTTCCCCAACAATAATATACCCTCCAGCTTTTCACAGAAGAAAATTGACACATGTGTTGCAACATCAGAGTGTCTGATCTAAAGGGCAAGAGTTATTTAGTGAGGAGGAGCACACAAGCCAGGAGGGGCTGCAGGACTTTGGTTTCGCCTGAGCCCACTGGGAAGAGCAAGATTCTCCCCCTTCTCCCTTCTGTTCTCCTCTTCCACGTGCTGAGCGAACTGAACGCAGACTACTTCTCCACTTTGAAATGAGTTTGAAACAACTGAAGTAAGCTGAGGACAACGAAGGAAAATGGGACATTTTAAAATGCAACATTTTAAAAGTGGGATGGCAGAGGATTGATTTGGGCTGCCCCTCCCAAATCAGGAGAGAAGGTATGCAAAAAGAAGATATTTTGTATATGCAGTGACCTCTTCCAGATGATAAGCAGTAGTTCAGGAACGTTCCTTTAGCTTAGCTGAAATCATCATTAGCTGAAAAGGACCTATCTCTGGTTTCACCTGAATGATTTGAGAGCAAGACCTTGGCCTATGATCTGACAAAAGGGCAGTTCTATATACAGTGGGCCCTCCACATTGGCAGGTTTAAATTTCACAGATTTGATTATTTAGGAATTTCTCCAATTTCTGCCCCCTGCCTCACCTCAAGGTCTCCTTTTCTGGGGGAACCTTCTCTCTTGATGGGTCCATTCAGGCCACCAAGCCCTTTAAAAACCTGCTTCTGGTACTCTTGCTCCTTCTCCAGCAGCTGCTGCCTGGCCTGCTTAGGACAGATTGCAGCCCACTTTCTCAGCACCACAAACCCTCTCCCGATGCCCCCCACACACCCAAGGTGGGAGATGGAGGAGGGAGGAATATAAGGCCACCATGCCAATCCTCCCTTTCCCTCTTCTTTCCCTGACCTGGTTTGGACCCTGAGTGTCCATTCTCCCCATTATGCCTCGAACCCATTCATTCATTTTAATATTTGTTTATAGTTTTTCTACTTTTGTGGGGGTCCTGCACCCTTAACCCTGGTGAATATGGAGGGTCACCTGTATAAAGGAAGATGTTTCTTCATATATCCTGATCTTAGGTGATATGTAGCCCTTCGAATTGAAGCCAGGAACAACCTGGAAGCTAGTCATCATGTATATGATTATTATTTTTTTCTGAATAATTTCTTGAGATTATTCATTATTATTATTATTTAGGAAGCATCTGGTCCAAGTGTGTGTATGTGTGTGTGCGTGTGTGCGTGTGTGTGTATTAGAGAGAGGGAGGAAGAGAGAGAGAAGTGGGAGTGAAAGAGAGTTGGAGAATGCTAATTTTAGAGTTGTTATTTTTGTGTGCCTTCAAGACATTTCCAACTTAGGGCAACCCTAAGGCATAACCTATCATGGGGTTTCCTGGGACTGGGAGTGTGTGATGCGCTCAAGGTCACTGAGTGGGTTTCCATGGCCAAGCAGGGAATCACACCTTGGTCTCTAGGGCCGTAGCCCAGTGCTCAAATCACTACATCATGCTGGCTCTCAGTCTTCGGCTACACTCCTGCATATGAATTCTTATAAGGAGGTTTGTATTAACACATGGTAAGGTGATACACATTGTGTTTTCAGGTACTACAATGAAAGAGGACTGATAGTTTAAAATGTAGAAGGTGTTGTATTTGATAAATAAATTATTTACCCACATGTATGTCATAGCTGTCCTCCCTCCCCGCTACCATGAGTTCAAGCCGCATATGATCCTGGGAGTCATTCTCTGATTCCACCTTCCGCTTGATCTTTGCAGTATTGAAAACACTGACCTCTGACCTGGAAGATTAAAGAGGATAACACCTGGTCTTTTGGAAAGCCACAGCATAAGTATATCCTTTGTACTCTAGCAACAATATGTCCTTAAGTCCTGAAAATAATTCAGACCCCTGGCAGTGAATGAATGGGGCTGGAGAAAGAAGGTGGGACTGGAAGAAAGGTGGCACCAGAAAGAAACAAGTTTGAGTTTCTGAGAAGGGATGTATTTCATTATATGTCAGTGGAGGTCCTAACTGGCCACTGTGAATGCTATTGGAATGGGTATAATATTAAATCAATATCATTGTGAAACTCAAAAAATACAAACCATCAGAATTCAAATTTCTTGGCAATGTCATTGAAGTGCTATGTTTACACATACACAAACACACACAGAGATAAAGGTAAACTCTCTTTTAGTTTAATCTGGAGTCACCTGCAATTGTGGGCATTTTGGAGACTGATAGGAGAAAGTGTGTTTTCTGTTGCACTGGGCTCAGAATTTGGGCCCAATAGTTGGTGTCAGTTAGATGGTGGTTTCCAGCTCTGGCCACAACAGGAGCTGTCTGGAAATTTTGTCAACCCTCTCATTCAAAAGCAGTTGTAGGTTCAAGAGAGGGATTTAGACCACATATTCAAATGCGGAAGCTGAGAATAACTCCCTGTGAGGCTACCTGACTCCTGTATTCCCATAAATAATGCCTATACTCTTGAAGGCACTGAAGCAGTGGAGCAGACTGGAAGAAAAGAATCCAAGAAATTTTCCTTGGTGATGCTGTCAGGAGAAACTATGTGGTCATTGGACCTGATGAAACATTGGCTCTAGTCTAGAAGGTCTCCTTCTGGAGCAATCCTTTGGTGAAACATGCATCTAAGGACCCAGAGACATGAACTCCTCAGGAGTAAGAAATAAGAAGGTTGCTCATGAGTAGCAGTCTCCTCAGCCATGGGAAGCCTTGAAAGTTGGCTAAATGCTTGAACCTTAATGTTTGGAAGAGCTACAGAAGAGCAGGGTGCTTCTGGAAGTGGCTCATCTCTGGGTTAGTGGGCTGGCCCTGGAAACTGTAAGCATGGACAAGTGACAAGCAGGTGAAGGGAAAACTCATGGACTGCAATAGGTAAGGCCCTTTGCCACTCTCTGTAGACACATATTTTCTTCTCTCTTCAGTTTTCCAAATGGATTCCTGCCAGGCCACAGGGACAAGGAAGCTGGATGGGGAAATCTGCTCTTCCAATCCTATATCTAGTAGAGATAGATGAGCTCTGAAAAGCTTCACAAAGTTTCCTACTGATTTATCTGAGTTCTAAAGGGGAAATAAGTAATCAGAAGAACTTGAGTAATTATTCCAAGTTAATCTGAGGGCTTGTCCTATGGGCCTGTTTCCTGTTCTCAAAGGAAGTGGGAAGAAATTTTTGGAGAAGGTGCCAGGTTTTTAATTTTCTGCCCCAGTTTCATGCCATTCAGTGTGTGTTTCATTACCCCATAGGAATTAATACTGCAGAGGCAAAATATGAAGCAAAGTATTCATCATATCAATTTTAGTTTGTATGTGGTGAAAGTATAGTTTTGAAATTCAAGGCTATGAAAGTGATGCAAAAAAACTCCTGCTCTGGGAGATGCAGAAAGAGAGAGAATGAAATTGAGAGAGAGAGAGAGAGAGAGAGAGAGAGAGGGAGAGAGAGATTGAAACAGTGATGAGAATCCAGGCTTCCACAAAACAGAAATTCATTTGCAGATGAAATGTAGATGTATGGTTCTATCTTCTTATTTCTCTCCTGGGATAAGTTAACTTTATAAAGATGGATGGACTTGTACAGGGCTCACTTATCCATTACAAACATTTCTTCTTTTTATTTACCAAGGGATTTTTTCACCTTTTCTTTTCAAGGAAGAACAGAATCCTAGCTTCTCACTTTTCTGCATCATGTCTAGCAAGCAAAGAAACCAGCACATCTACTGTGGCTATGAGCCAGGTGGCAAATAAAAAAGGTGGGATCCATAACTCTCCAAAATTCAAGATGCATTTATTGGGGTCTCAGATTAGTTGCAATGAGCAATGAACTGGATCAAAGAGTTGGAGAGGACGACACTGAAAACAACACCCTTCCCACTTGATTCTCTCTAAAACAAGTCTGGGAAAATGGTATTTTCCCGTGCAAACTACGAAGGTATGCATTGTGTTGGTTAATTTAATCCACCCAAGTCTGCCGCAAATATAGGAAATGAATAATTGAGGAGCTAGAAAGAGATTCACTTTTGTCTTGCAGGAAAAGAATATGGTATCACTTGGTGTCCACTCTCCAGGAAGGGGAGTTTTTTGGCTTGTCAGGCGAATGTCTGCAGACCATGCACATAAGATTCGAACAACCATACATGTAATCTTATTCATTTAAGTTTAGGAATAGTTCTCAGCCTTTTTTTCCATTCCGTACCTTCAGCTGTTCTTCCTCCTTTCTCTCAAGACTAAGAAGAGGTAAGGATTTTTCTTTCCAAATGATTATTAGAATTTATAAAAATTCAGTTCTTGGAGAAACAGAAATGGACAAATATGCCCATCTGACTTAATTGCCCATGCAGCCTCTGGGTAAGTGTATAGGTCAGGGTTTTCCCCATAACTATTTTTCAAGGTAAGGGTGGATCCAGGATTAAGAATCCTGTTCATCCATTGGTATTATTAGTGAGCTATAGAAAGGCCACCAAACACTTTCCCAGTCTTGGGCTGTGTAAGTCAGTTATATAGATCTGAAAATGTCAATGAACACCAGTTACACCAGGAAGGGCAGGGATGCATCCTGCACTCTGGGCTTTACAAAGTAGCCAATAAAATAAAGGAATGGGTGGATCCTCGGATGGATCTAGTACGACTCTTCTTGACACTTGGGCCACTCATGCATTGAAAGCAAAGTCCTAAAGTTCCAGTTGAGTGTTGTATTGCTCAATCTTTTTTGAAAAGCAGCCAAAGGGTCATGCTAGATATCAGCTGGGTGGAGCAAGGTGTGCTTGTGCATAGTGAGGTCTGAAAACAAAGGGTTGAATATGCTCAAACAATGCTGTTATGGTCAAGGTAGGGTATGCTCTAAAAAGGTGATTGTATGGGCCCTTTCACACTACATTATAACACTATAATTCCACTGCCATAACATCATCTTATGGAATTCTGGGTTTTGCAGTTCAGGGACTGGTATGTAGAATTTTCAGCAAGAAAGCTCTGTTGTGGCCAGAAAGAGACGAAGACCAGGTTTTCAGGGAAAAAATCAAAAAGCCTTTTATTTTTCCAGTCACTTGCGCAAGGACGACAGCTGTTTCCAGGACTGTTGCGCCGATTAATTAAGGCAGCATCACTATATACCTTTGGTCTACCATGTCAGTAATCAATCATTCATTTAGCCAGCCCATCACAGAAGAAAAAGATCTTTGGTTAACTTTCCATTACATCATTAACTTAGCACACACGTGTACAGAAGAGAACAAAGAGTTAGTTAGAAGATGATACAAGTTATAATTCACGGTCAATTCATACATCCCACTGATCCTCCCAAAATTCTCTCAGCTATTCTTTAGATAAAAGTACAAAGCGAGCCTTTTGGAGAGCAGCTTTCAAGGTTGCATCTGCTGGTTTGCAGAGAGCTAATACACACAATTAGCACTTTCACTTACTGAAGGGGGAGCAATTCACACCTATTATCCCCAGCCTGCAGCCTTTGCAGAAAAAGGAAGTTAGCACTTTCCCTTTCTGTCAATCCCAGCATTCTAACCTCATTCATCTCCTTCAGCTCTAGTACCTTTACAGCCCCCAGGATTCTATAGGATGAAGTCATGGCTGTTAAAGTTGAATCACAGTGCCATAACTACGTAGTGGAAAAGAGCCCTGTGTTTCTGTGTGCTCGTGCTGTAACAACTGAAAATTATCCAGTCAATGAGGCTAAAGGGAGGCCTGTGACAGGGCTGTCAATTTTCCTTCCACTATGTGCCAAGGGCTGCACATCCATTGGTTACACTGGTTCCTTTCTTTCCTGGAAACTTGCAATGGACCAGCAGCTAATGGCTTACTGACTGGCACTGGTCCAGGAACCACCACTTTGTGCAGCATTAGGTAAGGGCACTTTGGCATAGATTTCTTTTATACTACATTATCATAGCACTTCCAAACCACTTTAACTGCCACAGCTGTACCCCACGGAATCCTGGGGTTTGTAGTTTGAGGAGCCTGCTAATTCTAAACACTTCATGAAACACTTCATGCCAGAATTCCATTGGATGGATCAAAGGCAGTTAAAGTAGAATCAAACTACTATGAATTGTGCAGTGTGAAAGAGGCTTAGGTTGCAAATGAACAAATGGTCAAAAGAGTGAAATTCTGGGGACGCTGGTAGAATGGGATCTTTTCAGCAGTCCATCTCTCATCCTCTCTCTCTGTCTCTCTAGTTAACACAAGCAGAGCACAGTTGCCAGGGATCAACATGCACCTGGAGATCACCTGTGAGCAGCAGGGTCCCAGGAATTCATATACCTGAAGCCAAGCAGCTATTCATGCAGCCGCAGGACACTTGAAAAGATCTCAGTCAGGAAAGAAAAAGATCTTTGTGCCATTCCCCTTTGCCCTCAAAAGAAAAAGAAAGGAGGAAAATAAAAGGAGAGGGTAGGGAGGGAAATCTCCATTACCTCTTAACTTCCTGCCTCAGCCATGTTCAAAAATACAGCAAGCCTTCCCTACCTCCTTTATTTTGTCACCTGCAAAAACAGTTTAGTTGCAGGAAGGGCCACATCCCACCAGTGCTAGTCTCTATTGGAATCCCTGCTGTAATGGTTGAACTTTGGGAGAAGAAAGTTTCGAATAACTCTGTCTCTAAAGAGGACACTTGTGGGCCTGAGAAAGAGACCAGACAAGACACAACACAATAGAATGTTACTATCATTATAGCAGGGCATCCATTGCTTAGCAAGGTGCTAAGGGTTTGACCATCACTGTTGGCCTGTAAGTTAGGACTGAGATGAAGGCTTCCTCCCAGTTGCCTTTGGTTCAGAAAGAGTTTTTGGGGAGGACAATTTGATCTGAAAAGTTCTTTGCAAAGAGATCACACTGGTAGCTTACCCATTCTGCTGAAGACTTAATACCCAGAACAAAATGGCTGGGTGGGAATGAGCAGATTCACTGTAGGAATATATCATTTTCTTGTGAACTCTTTTCTCCTTCTTAAATCTCACATGATTTGCGTCCCAGACAGGTACGAATTTGGGGAGGCCCTTATCAAAAAGGAATAAATCAATATTTTCTCAGCCATCTCAACTGACTAAATTCAGTGGGTAGAATTATTCCTACAGTGGTGAAGACCTTTGTGCCATGAAGCTGTAAAGATGACTTCCCAGAAGAAAAAAAAAGACATGGCAAACCTAATTTAGCTCTATCATGTATGAATACACAGAGATTCAAACTCAGACTTCTAACAGTGAAGCACTCAAAAGCTCCAAGTCTAGAGGGACAAATCTGTCAATTTTACTTTCTTTCACATCTGATGATTTAAAATATCAAGTTATTGCATCTTAAAGATGAAAAAAAATGAATTTTGGTAGACTTTTATCATAAGGGAACTGAACCAAAATTCACAGTCATCTCTAATGCACTGGTGCGTGATTGGAAGATATGGAGAATAATAGTGAGTGTACCGGTGTGGAAACGAGGTATTCCAGAAGGAGGCCTTCTGTTGTTACCAGTTGAGAGGCTGTGGTGCATCTATCGCATCTTTTCCTCCTTAAAAGTCTTTTCTGGGAAGACAAAGAAAGAACTCATGGAAGAAGCACTGGGAAAATATAGCAGGGTTACAAAGGGGACACAAAATTCCAGAATTCCCCAATGGGTCCACCAGCTGGGGGATTCTGGGAGTTGTAGTCCAAAAAATAACTGTTTCAAGTCTGGAATGCATAATAAAAGCCTTATCTGGAATCACTCCAAGGGTGTTTCATACAGGAATGTTGCTCTTCTGTAGTTTCATTCTTGAAACATGGAGAAGGCTCTGCCAGAAGAATACCAAGTGTGAGATGAACTCTGCCCAACTCCCTACCTGCTGGTTGAAGAAGCTTCACATCCAGAAGCCATTGTTTCCCTTTGCTGCTGCCGTTTATTTTAGTTCTGATTTAGAGAGAGAGGACTTGTCAAGCTTGCACTTGTCTCTCTCCCTCTCCGCTGCCCCCCAGCTCCACTCAGCTAAGTAAACAAACACAGCACTTGGCCTGTTCACAAGCTGCTCTGTTGGCAATCTCAGCCGTCCAGCCCCCAGTCCAGCAACACTTCTAAAACAAACATGCACACTCACTGCTGCTGTGTGCACACACCAGAGATTCCCTCCTCCCTTGTGCCAGTGGTGTGTATGTGTGTGCGTGCGCACACAGATTAGTCATCAGTGTAGACACTTGCTGCTCTCTGAAAATAAACACAGACTGAAAGTATTAGTGCTAAAATAATAGGGGCAAGGCAGCCCCAAGTGCCATTCTTTCTCTGTCTCTCTTACAAGTATAGGATTTTGAAGCCTGTTGGAGCAGGAAGCCACCTCCCTTCTAGAACTGTCAGAGGTCTCTCCAGAGAAATAAAGAAATAACTGTCCAGAGCAGGGCTGCGTTTAGCTTGGCAGCCTGGCCAAGACAGACATAATCTCAAAGTGTGTTTTCTCTTCCTAGGGAGAACATTAACTCTCAAAGACAGAATGATGGAGTAACTTTGAATTCTGTCTCCTGCTGCTTTGCAATATGGCCTTTTAAAAGCAACCCCTGCCACCCCCCCCAACTTTTGGATGACAACAGCCTCTGAAAAGTGGCAGGAATGTTGTGCATGTGCTCGCAATATAAGATGAAACACAAGTGGGAAAAGTTGCTTTTTTTGATGACAGTTTGCAGAATTTCCCAGCCAGTGTTTCTGGTGGCTGTGGTAGCTTAGGGATCCTGGGAGTTGTAGACCACAATGTTACTTTTCCAAATTTTGCATAAAACTTATTACACTCTTGGGGTGACACTGTGACCCACATGCCAGACCTCCTTCTTGGATTGTGAAGCCCTGAAATGCTGTCACATGTTTATGCCAGTGCTGACTATTCAGTGCTGTGGTATGCACATAGCCTCAGGTGGTACTGCTGAAGTTTTAATCTGGTCCACAGAAGCTCCCAGAAATGTAGCTAAGGAGTGTGTGTGTGTGTGTGTTTTGGGGGGGACATAAGACTTTGTCCTTCCAACAAGAACTATACTCCCTAAAATACGTTTTCTTTCAGTCCCACATTTCTAGCATTGCATTGCACAGTTTAGGTTTCCAAAGAAAAAGGGTTAAGAAGTCCCTGCCCTCCATAGGGATCTCCCATTTGAGAGTGCAGCCCACTCGTCAATGTGGCTGACTGTTGCAGAAGACAAAAACAAGGAAACATCAGTGAAAAGACCACAACTGACTTAGTCCTGTGTTTTATTTGGTCTTAAGCCATGCCTGTAAAAGTTACATTCTGTGTTTAAAAGAAAGAAAACCTCTCTCCTTGCAGTCAAAGTTCCCAAAGTGAAATTGTCTGGCATCCTTTGATGTATTTACATCATCACAAAGCAACTTACAATCACATAAAAGTCAACTGTGGTGTTTGCAATACTCCAACTCTCAGAAGGGGAGCAGAGATAGTAGCTGTGTCTCTGGGACCATTGGGAAAATGGACCAGCAGCATGGCTTTGTGGAATGGTCCAGATGCATAACATGTCCCCATGTGCATGGGGATACCTTGTGCATCAGCACATGTTGTACATCAGGACACATTGCGCTTTGGGACACTTTGCACAATGAGAGCCTCCTCATTGCACAACAGGACCTCGTTCATGATGCTGTTTTATACATCACTGCAATTGGCTAGCATGGTTGCACATCACATCAATGACTTACTCTGTCGTTGCAAAATTTCCATCATTGTAGCCTTTGATGCAGGATTTTGGCTGTTCTTATACAGAACTAGAGATCTTATTTTAAAAACCACAAGTGGAACTGAATGCAATTTTTTTTAAAACTTCTAAAACTTCTTCCTGATTTTCTAGACTTTATAGACAAAGCCAAGCAACAAGAGGAAGTGACTGTCATTTGACAAGTGTCTCTCCCACATGTCTATGGCAATATTAACATGCCTCAGGGGACAAGAGAACATAGGACAGGAGAGAACAGGGAAAGGGGAATGCTTTGGATCAACTTTCCCATTTATTTGACATTAATCTCTAATGTAAACACACGTTCTCTCTCTCAAAGCCAACTTTGTCTTGAATTCTTGAAAGAGAAAGAAAGTAGTGTGGAGGTGTGTTGATTTTACTGGTATATACAATAGCTGTTTTTTGTAAAAAAAAAAAAAATTTACAATATTTGATGTCCTGTATGTTTTCAACCTTATGATAAAAAAATAATCATTTGCTTAAAATTAAATACAACTTTATTTAAACAGGCATTTTCCAGGTATAGCATTATTATCTATATTTGATAGGGTTAATTGTACTCAGGCAATGAAGGATTTAATTACAAAGTTATTAACTGCAGCAAGGTTAATTATATCAAGAAAATGGAAAATTCATGGAGATTTTCAAATAGAGCATTGGTATAAAGAAGTGTGGAAAATTGTGATTAATGATAAGTTAACATGTCGAATTAAGGCCAGAAAAGGAATAATGAAGGGGAGTGATTTCGAAGCAGTATGGGAGATATTTGTGGAAAAGGTTTTAATAAAAGAGGAAGCTGTCATACTTCCACAAGAAGAATTACAGTGCTGGAAGGTGGAGTAAGTTGAAACATAATTGGCTCTGGGGGGTGAGTTTACTTTTAGGAATAGTTTGATATGTTTAGTAATAAGATCATATTTAGTAATAGTAATAGATTAAATGTAATGGAAAAGCATAGAATTAAGAATGAAATTATAATAATAATGAGTATAATGAAAATGAGATCTAGATCTAGATAACAAAAGTATATAAGCAGTATGATATAAAATATGTTGAATAAGTATATGATTGTAATGGAATTGGAGAGAAATAACAATGTAAGCTTGTTTTGCTGAAATTTCCTTTTTTCACTGTTATGTGTATCACATGGTGTTTTTCTTTTTTTCTTTTTTTTTTCTTTATAATCAATTAAAAAAATGTAAACAGGCACTTGATTGACTGCAAAGGATCCTTTTCTGGGGTATATGTATTGTAATTTTATCTTTATTGTTACATTTAGAGATGATTTTATATTTTTAAAATTAATGAACCTTATTGTAAGCTGCCTTGGGTCCCATTCTCTGGCTGAGAATTCTAAATACTGTCCCTAATACAAATTGAAGGTAAGACCCCACCTGTAATACTGGGTACAGTCCCTAAGCCCTTTCATGTTACACAATTGAATATAACTTTTGAATTCTACTTTAACTGCATTGCCTGTATCCTGTGGAACTCCCGGGGTTTGTAGTCTGCTAGAGTTCTCTAGATGACAATTCAAAATATCTGTCCTGAACTGCAAATCTGAGGATTCCGTAGGACGTTGCAATGGTAACTTATGTGGAGTCATAGGGCTATAATTTTGTACTGTGAAAAGGCCCTAAATAGTTAGCTGAAAGCCTCTGTAACTACTACATGTTTTTGGCTACTCATTGTAAACTCATCCAGAGTAGTTCTTCACACCAGACTGGCTCACCACATCCAGCCCTGCAAGGGGAATTATGAGTTTGAATGGGTTAATGCCCTCTGTTGCCATCATAGTTAGGAGCTTGTGCCCAAAAGACATTTGCAGTTTGAAAGTAAAAAAGTTTAGAACTGCAGTAACCATACATGATAGGGCTGGTGAACACAGGATCTTCCAGATGTTGTTGGGCTGCCACTTGCTTCAGGCCCAGTAGATTAGCTAATGGTGAAAGATGATGGGAGCTGCAGTCTAGCAACATCTGCAGGATCATGTATCTCCTTCACCCTAGTCTAGGTCTAGTTTAAAGATGAAGAATCCAAACAATGGACAGCAGAAGTCTTGGAGTTGCCCGTTCATATTTAGCACATAGACAGCAGGCTGAATATATTATTGGTCATAGTCTTTTTCATTATGGAGACATATGCTATATTTTCATCTAAACTGCAGCCACATTTCTAAGTTTATATATGCACACTACATGCATATTTGTGTCATCTTTTATCTTCTATTTTGGTGAAATGCTGGTAGTGATTTCTAAGTAGCTATCTATGCAATAGTGACCACTCCATTTAAATTAAGGGTGGGGAAACTGCAATCTGTGAGCCTCACTCTTGCAGTTGTTGGCATGTCCCCAAACCCCAATTTTTTAAAAAAATGGGTGGAATTTTAGGCTCATTTCTACCCTCACCCAGAAACTGTGCCAAAACTGCATCAAATGGCAGCAAAACACCTTCTCACATGCCCCACAATCCCAACCCTTCCAATGCACCTCCATGTCCAGCCATATATTGGCCAGAATAGTGACCAGAAGTGATCATCATTTACATAACTCCTGATCACCATTTGGACAATACAGATGTGAAAATGGAGATACTTTGGGGACAGGACATTTGGGGGTGGCCCAAGAGGATATTTGGGGGATTGAAAATTGTCCTCTAGCTCTACACGTTTGCCCACTTTGGGGTAAACAAACACAACAAAAATGTCAGAGAAAGATGCAGCTTTCAATGGATGTTGGAAAATGCAGGGTAAGGAAGCAGAGAGTTAATAGGCTGTTTGGGGGGATGCTTTCCCAAGAAAAAGGTTCTACTCCTTCACTAAAAAGAACAACCACTGGTATCACACTAGTCCCCTCAGGCTGCAACATCATCAACCACTTCATTAAAGTGACATTAATTTTAACAGCTGTATGGCAGATGCAGGGCTGAAAACACAATTTCAAAACCCTTCCCTATGCTTTACTATCTCCCCCACCCCCCATCCCCAGTTACAAGTATTAAATACAAGACATTCACTTCCCCCTCTTTCCGCCCAAGCCTACAGCTATAATATGGTTTTTGTGAGGATCAGAAAAATAAACAGAACATAACCAGGACTGTCCTAATGTGCTAAATTACTGAAAAAGACATAACAGATTAGCGGCATGGCTCAGGCTGGGTGGAAAGTGGCCAAAGCTCTCCATCTCTGGGAGTTATTTAGTTAAGGGTTGGTTTTGCTTTCCCTGCCTTTCACAATGGATGTCGGCCTTCATCTAAACCAGTGTGTGGGTGTGGGGGGTGTCTCTGAGTCAGAGACAAGA
Source organism: Iguana delicatissima (assembly GCA_948472985.1). NCBI lineage: Eukaryota > Metazoa > Chordata > Lepidosauria > Squamata > Iguanidae > Iguana > Iguana delicatissima. The sequence goes on from CAOKZL010000909.1 coordinate 251,470, forward strand.
ATTTATAAGAAAGGTTGGGGGTGGGAGAGACGCTGGTGCCTGAGTTTTTTAGAAGCTTTGGCTGTGAATTCTTCCACAGGGCAGGGTAACCCTCACAGGGATACCAACAAATAAAAATGGCTGACGCAACATCGCCAACTGGGCTGATGGAGCCCTCTGTGGAGAGGGGAAATAAAGCTGAAGGCTAGCGCTGATATTTCCCCTTCTTTTGCAAGAATGTTCCAATAGTAAAGGATTTTTTCTTTCTCTTCTTTCTGAGAGGACTGGTGTCAGGACCTGGGAACAGAGGGAGCAGCTACTTCTGGTGTTACAACCAGTGGTATACCAAGGGAGGGACGGTGGGAGTGGTCTGCTCTAGGAGCAGGCAATAAAAGGGTGCATTGTCTGTTGGGAATTTTAAAATAATAATAAAAAGGATCCCACTGCAGCCTCAGGGGGGTGCAGGCAGCCCTTCGCCCACAGGGCTTCAGCTGTTCTTTTGCAAGACATGCAAACGCATGACTGGTGTTTGAAAGAGAGGCTACCAACTTAGGAAGGAAGACGGGCTATCAGGTTGACCTCACTGCCTTGACCAGATTTGGATGGGACAGGAAGCCTGCATGGCTGCCTGTGGGGACAGGAAAGCTCCACGTGAAAGGAGGTGCACTGGGATGTACTGTTGGTTGCTCAAGCGAACTCATCAGTGACAACGAGGCAATGGTGTATAATGGAAAGCAGAGGCCACTAGCAGCCAAATTTACTCGCGACGCCTAGCTTCAAGCTTGGATCTGAGTAGGCGGAGGGTTGGTGGCAGGAAGGGAACAAAGTGAAGGCAAGTGCTGAGAGCTTGCCAACTAGGCGGGGGATACATAAGCCCCTTGGAGAGATGCAGGTCAGTGAAGGAAGCACTGGCTAGAAAGGAGAAAAAGCAGTAGAGGATATTACTCTTGTGTTCATGGATAGTGAATATGGCAGCTCCTTTCTCCTGTCCTGCTTCTCAGAGATCTCTAACGGGATGTTTGGGGTGGAGGCAACTGTCACCTATGGCTTTGCTCATGATGTTCACAACTGGTTTTGCATCCTGGCGAGGGAAGTTGTTTCCACCAGGAAGCAAAGTGAAGCAGGGATGGATGGATGAGGAAGTGAGAAAGGTGCAGCCAAGTGCCCCCACTTCTTTTCCCCGTTTTATTTCTGCAGCTGGCTGTTCCCTCTCAAATCTTCCCCGCTCATTCTCTGCCCCTTCCTATCATCAGTCTCTTCCACACAAAGGGCTTCTTCGTTTTTTGCTTTGATGCTGCTCACCCCTCCACCCAGTTTTGAGACTTTCCTGTTGCCCTCCCTCTGTGGACAAAGTAGAACTTGGAAATTTTGAAGAAAAAAAAACATCCAGAAAGTTTTCCAATGCTCTAATTAATGTCACTTGATTTAGCACAAATACTATATTCCAACACATTTAAAGCTGTATGTGGAAATTATTTTGTTGGAATATTGGTAATAATATAAAGAGAATAGCAATAGTGTAAAGAGAATAGCATATGATTCATGAAAGGATGTTGTGTGACTCTGGGGGCGCAGGCAAAACATCACATTTTATCATGACTACTTCTACTTATGACTTATTGAGAAGCAAGAGATTTTATGAGACACTAGCGTATTTACCCGGCGTTGCCCAGGATTTTATTTTCCTCTTAATAATTCACCAAACTGTCTTCTCCAGGACCTGTAACTTTTCCTCATATTTTCTAGTGCAATCTGTATTCAGAGTTATTTACATACACAGTTTGGGTTCCTGAAGGAATACACTGTCGTCCTCCTTGCTGCTAGACATCGTCTCCATAGCAACCAGCCTTTTCCAGTACCTGATACTTATCCCCATGTTCCCCAATCCAATCTGTATTCATAGTTGTTAACATGCAGAGGTGGAGTTCCTGAAGGAATACACTGTCCTCCTCCTTGCTGCTAGGCACTGTCTCCATAGCAACCAACCTGTTCCAGTACTTGTAACTTTTCCCTATAGTCCTCAATCCAATCTGTGTTGTCTGGTGACATTGATGTACTGGCTTTTTCTTTCTTTCTGTTGAATTTGTGCAATGGCTTTACGTTTTTCTAGAAGCATTTTTTGTTTTGAATTTCAACTTTAAGATTCCTCACATATGGAAACCATACAATCTACTGTGTGAGGCAAGAAGACCTTGCAACTATGGCCATTTCTGCACTACACTGTTATAGTGCTGTTATTCCACTTTCAACATCCTGTGGAATTCTGGGGTTTGTAGTTTACTGAGGCCAAAGACCTCTCTGGCTGAGAATTCTTAAATGCCCCTCCTTAAACTACAAATCTCAGGATTCCATAAGATGTTGAAAGTGAAATAATAGCACTATGACAGTGTAGTGTGGAAATGGGCTATGTTGTTATGTCACTTTAATTTCTCTCACATATGCCACCTAAATGTTTTCTGGCATCCTTATGGATGGTAGGCCTCATCTCCATAGCAACCGGCCTGAGGCCCAAGAGCTCTCTGGCTGAGAATTCTAAAGGCCCCTCCCGGAACTGCCAGCCCCAGGATTCCATAGTATCTTCACAGCCAGCCAATCATATGAGGTCTTCTTGCCTCACTCAGCCAATCGTATGAGGTCTTTGCCTGCCTGGCGCAGACAAACGGACAAACTCACAGACAAACATTGACTTTTATATAGTAGATAAACAAGCTTAGCAATGCATTCATTTGTTAATCTTTCTCTCTCAGCATTAAAGTTTGTCAGTACTTGTCTCCTTAGAAGCATAATTAGAACTTTGCATCCTATCTTTAGCTCATTCAACACAATTGATTGTAGTACAACAGCCCAGACAACTGTATGTGGTATGGAGACTTTTTCGAAGAAAAATACAGCATCCAAATTTCCAGGAAAAAAAAAAATCTGTTCTTCTGTTTTCTGTGGAAATCTCTGGCTGCTACTGACAAGCAAGCCTTGGAGGACTTACCTCCAAGTCCTATGTTAGAACTGGCCCTATTGTTCAGCAGAATGATGTGGTTCCCTCAGGTCAGAGACGGTGAGACATATCAATAATGTGTTATAGGACAGAGCTATTAGTGGCATGGCTTCCTCTGAACGCTTTAAACTAGCCTGCTGCCTTCAGGTACAGAGGAGCATCCTTGATGAAGATAAATTCAAGTGTCATTCTATGTGGCTTTCATACACATAATGAGAGAAGTGACCTTTTGTTCTCTGCCTGAGGATGGCAAATGTTTTGGGATGATTTGATTAATTTGGTGGTTGAGATTGACTAGACTAGATGTTCAGCTACATCTGATGAATTTCTAAGTGAAAAGATAATTTTCTAGAGCAGCCTGAAGAGTAAGAAAGATGAGAAATATCTATGTGTCTGTTCATGTGCTCTTCAAAATGTTCTCAGAATGGTTGTGTATTATTGTGTGCAATCAATAATCATTGCTCTGCTTTTCTTTCTAAAGAATCACATAGTGACCGCACAGATAATGGGAAGATGTCCATATATTATACTGTAATTGAACAGGAGCTTTAAAATGGGAAGAGTGGAGTGTGCTTGTGGTGATCACGATGCCATAGTTATTGCCCAATAGGTGCTTATGACAGCTATGCACCCCTCAATTGCAGAAGCACTGCTGCATATGTTGGAAGTTAGTTTTGGTTTTTCCCAGGTGCTGGCCAAGATCAGGTGGTGTGCTATGGTATATTAGCAGAAGTGGAACTTCCTTCTCTTGTTTTGTGCTGCTGAAAAGGATTCCTCAGAATTTCCAAGCTTTCCAGAGCAGAACGAATGGGGAGATTGCCAATTCAAGTGGAAGAATAGGGATCCAGAATAAGTGCGTAACTGGATTCTGTCCAGTCTTTGCAGTGATATAAACTAAAATGAAATAATAAACTAGAACATGAGGAAACCTCCACCAAGCACACATTTTGACCAACAGAGACAGTGGTGACGTGGAGACAATAGACAGATGTAAGTCACAACAGCTTTGCTATGCTTTCTCCAGATAGTATCTCTTATCTGTGCACAGTCACGCAGAACTGCACAAAGTGGGTACCTCTGCTGCCGGCTGTGCTCAGGTAATCACTGCTCAAATGAGCCTCCCAGATGGTCTTTATTAAATGGTTATTCCAACATTTCCATCATAGGGCTACAAACCTTAGCCAAGAATGCAGAGTTTTGGCTCTTCCTGACTGAAATTTACCCTCCATTGGGACTGTCAGTTTATAAATGACCCAGGTACCTCCTGGTACATGAGATTAAAATGCATCTGTTTGCTTGATAACCTTCCCAGACACAGAGGAAGTTTGCCTGCAGCCTTCAATTCACAGTAGTCAGAACTGGACGTGTGGGAATTTGCCATCTATGGCAGCCTGAAATGTCAGATAGCTTAAAAGCACTGAAAAGGAGAGAATGAATCACAGAGCAAGCAGGTTTTCCCCTCCAGGGTACAGCTGGTAGCAGAACATGTACTGTATTTCCAAAGGGATCAATGAGTAAAAAGGGTATTACCTAAGAATATAAGGTGTAGAGATATACCGAGATACATTCTGAGCTGAGCAGGAGCATCAAGTGTGAAGATGAAAAGAAAGAGGGAAGTCCATCATAATTTTAATGTCATATTAAGATACCTTTCAACTTTAGGAAAAGAATTGGGACCCATCCACACTACAGAATTATAACACTGGTTCACCCTATGGAATCCTGGCGGTTTAGGAAAGGGCATTTAGAATTTTCAGCCAGACCACTCCAGTGCCTCACGAAACTACAAACCCCAGGATCCATAGAACAGAACCATGGCAGGTAAAGTGGAATGGTATTACTATAATGCTATGGTGTGAATAAGCCCCTGGTAATTAGGACTGTTGTAATATTAATTACCTAGCTGTTTGGCTAGGAACAGGAAGCATGTGGCCAGATCTTTTTGGACTGCAATGACCATCACCCTTAGCCATCATAGTCAGTAGTAAGAAATGCTGGGAGTTGCACTCCAACAACATCTGGAAGGCTGAGCAGTTCCCATCCATTTCTTAGAGTCCACAAGATAAAACAAGAAAAAGAATATTCTGGATTTTGTATTGTCCTAGTGGAGATTTCTCCACCACGTATGTGTCACTATTAGGGTTTAAGCCTTGAATGCAACCTTGTAATTCACAACTATATACACAGTAAGCCCTGTCCAGGAGTCCTAAACAGACCTTATCACATTATATACTTATAGCAGTGTGCTTCCACTTTAATTGCTATGGTTACATCCTATGGCTTCCCGGGATTTGTAATTGAGGAAGGGGTAGTGAGAGTTCCCACCCAGAGAACTCTAGTACCTCACCAAACCCCCAGAATTCTACAGGATGCACCCATCATAGTTAAAATGGAATCAAAGTGCTGTAACTGTACAGTGTGGAAACAAAACCTGACCAACTTTTATGGAATATCAGAAGAGCTCTACATGGGAGAGGGGAATGGGTGAACTGGTCCATATCCTGCCCATTTTATTTTCATATTTTACTCCATTATAAAGCCTTTCCATTAAATTTGTTCATTTTTTAAAATGAGAATTTACATTTGTTTTCATCAGAAGTTTCCCTAATAATTGCATTGTGATACACAACTTTTCCTAACATAGGTATTTTTGTGTGTGACTTTTGAACTAAGAGCTGCATCCCAACATTGAGAGAAATGTGTGATACAAAGGGTAAGAGTGTCACAATCTACATAGTTGTCTGAAAAATGTGCATTAGATTGCTTTATTTGAAACTTGAAGATCAAATGAAAATCTGCCCTGAAAAGATACACAGACATATATGGATCACTGATAAGAGAAAACATGCCAGGGAGGAGACAATTTTAATTGCTCAACAAAAATTCTGCTGAAAGTTAGTGATATACTCAATTGACGTCAGCAGTGGTTCTTTCCAAAGAATGAACACAGATTTTTTTTTGGGGGGGGAGGAAGTGGAATAGCAGCAGTCTTCAAATGTATGGGGCCCAATGCAAAGGAGGCAACTAAACAAACAGAGATGGATAAAACCTAGTGTTTGTGCCTCAAGTTTCTGGGAAGTCAGAAGGCTAAAAATGAAAGGAATCTTCCTTCATACATTCTTAGAATTCTTCTCTGTGAATTTTGTGGGTGACTGTTCTCTAGTCATATATATTCACTGTAGTCAATCACCATAGAATAAAATATGGAATACATGGATTTGCCCCATTTAGCTCTCACAACCACTATGCTAGGTGGATCAGGCCAATAGCATTTGGCCTATAATCCCCTGATTGAGTGGAAATAGGGACATGTGTCTCCCAGGTTCCACTTTCATACTGTAAGGACCAGTTACATCTGAGTGCAGCTCATATGATGAATCAGTGAGCTATGGATAGTAGTCTTTTCAGTGAAATCCCCTAGATTAGAAGTAGATTTCAGCAAATTTTGTATGATAAGCAACACCTGCTGAAGTTCCCCTTGCTACACAACCATTAAAGGTACAAGAAGTGTTTCCATTTTTGATCTGGCAATCCTGACTCTGCCTGAGGATTGGTTCCACCCACTCAGGCCTGCCGTTTGATCCAGGGAGGAGTATAAAGGACTTTCTGGTCCAGTTGAGCCTGCCGTGAGCAGCACAGGTGTGATGTGGTCTGATATGTCCCTGTATCCAAAGCTTGAAAATTTTCCTTTTTGGATCTACAGTTCCCAGAATCACCTAGCCAACCCAGCCATGGCTAGATGTGGTGTTCTGGAAATTGTAGACCCCAAGAAGAACCTTTCTAAACTACACCTGAATCCTTGTTTATTCCTTTGTTCTGATTTCTGTCTCCCTCCTTCTTCAGTCATGAAATTTGGTTTGTTCTTCAGCTCAACTGCCTGGTTTATCCTCCCATCTACACTTGTTTCTTTGTGCTGTTGCCTTGTTTCCCTCTGATCTGGAGTAGTACTTGTGCTTTATTCCTCTTTTTCTGGCTCCCAGCTCCCCTTGGACTACTTCCTAGATCACCCAACCTTGATAAACATTCTGACCATTATACCACACTGGCTGAGTTGCCAGGACCAAATCTAGAGACTGTGGGCAGGTCCTACTGATGTCATGGGTGTGACCCCCCTTGGGGGCTATATGGCCTGTTTCGAGAATGACTGCCTCAAACTAATCCTTTTTCATCCTGCTCCTCTTTGACTCTTAACAGACCAGCCTCTAGTTCAGTGGTTCTCAACCTGTGGGTCCCCAGATGTTTGTGGACTTCAGCTCCCAGAAGCCCCAGCCACTATGGTCAATGCTCAGGGCTTCTGAGAGCTGAAGTCCAAAAACATCTGGAGACCCACAGGTTGAGAACCACTGCTCTAGTTTATGTCCTTTTCCACAAAAGCTCCATTTCATAGCATTCTGGATGCTGTGATTGGCTGTCTCTGACCTGGCTTGACTCACTTCACAGGGGCCTGAGAGTCAGGGCTAGGCCCAAAAATCTGGGAACCCTAACAGTAACTCATCTCATCATTCTCTGAATGTATGAAAAACTGATGTTCATCCTTAGTATTTGAATAAATAATTAAAAAAAATATGTTTGACCTCCAACAGTCTTACAGTAGCAATTAACATCTGACAAAAATCTGACAAGTGGTTTGCAATCCCATTTAATCAGTGTTGTACCATTTCAGCCATTCGTATGCTCAGGAAAGGAGGCCTGAATGGGTAAAAAATCAAAAAATGATGAATGAGTTCATATGAATTCTCATTATCCTTTTACAGTCAGCATTCTTCCATGGGGTGTGTGCACTCCGTTATGCTACTAAATAAACTGAATAACACAACATAAATAAATGTGTACTGAGAGATATTAGGAACAGATGTCTCAAAGAATTCCTTTGTGCCTTGAAGCGGAACATAAAACCGTGAAAATATAGAAGTCCCAAACTGCTGAACCACAAACATTGGGTCATTCTCCTCAAGTATAACTTCCCCCAAGGGAAAGATGGTCCTAATTAGAAATGCTATGAAGAAGAGTCTTATAGTTCTATAGTGGTTTTAGATAGGTAAGGCATCACACAGTTGTCAGAAGCCTTTTCAGTGGAGAACAACATTAATTGCATAGACTGAATATTTTCTAAGCTTTTCTCTTAGGTAGATGGTTTTTAAAAAAAAAAAAAATCAACAGACCAAAGCATACGTCTTCTTTTAAACAAGGATTGCACTTCTGGGAGCAGAATTCTGTTTTTAAAACAAGGTACATGCTATCTCCACCCCTTGTGTCAGCGCGGGCGGAGGTCAAGCAGGGGCTGGGCCGGAGCCGGGCACTAGCAGCACTTGTGCAGTCCTTCGTAGAAGCGCTACAGCACACAATCTGGGGGGAACTTAAAACAGGCCTTAGCAGCAGGCATCAACAGAAAACGATAATGGGTTACTTCACCCGGAACGCAAAGGGGTTACTTCACCAAACGCTGGGGTAGGGTCTTGGAGGAACCAGGCGGCAGGAAGCGGGCTCGGACGGGACTGGAACAAGGCACGGGCGGCAGACGTCCTGGAAGCCGACGGTTGTTGCTCCGTGCCTCTCCCATTCCCGCGTCTGCCTAAAAAGGCCTCTAAGCCGGGCAGCGGCCAATCCGGCCCGAGCACGAGGCTGGGCTCACAGCTGCGCAACAGCTGGGAGCTCCCCGCCCCCAGGTGTTTCTCCTGTAGCCGCCGGGATCGCTGCTGGAACGTCGGCGGCAGGGCGGCGACCTCAGCCTCTTTTGAGGCAGCCTCGTGAGTAGGAGGTGCCCCGGGATCAGGCCCGGGGCCCGCCTCCTCCAGTGGGTCTCTGCCTGCCATGCCCAGTGGCACGGGAGCCGGGTCGGCGGCCTCCGCAACACTGGGGCGATCCTTGTTGGTGGCGGCGGCCCCTGCTGGGATCGGCGTCCGCCGCGGCATCCTGCCGATCCCCCCCGGTGGCGGAACCCTCCGCGGCGGCCACGCGGCCCCCGTCGTCAGCTGCGGCCTCCGGAGGGCCCGGACCTGCCTCCTCCTCCTCGGAGGTAACTGCGGCGTTGGCCTCTGCGGCGCCTGCCGGCGCGGCCACACCCAAGGCCCTGACACCTTGCTTTAAAAACAAATGCAACTTCTCTGGCTTTCCCTACCACCTGAATACCCTGAAGGCACCAGATTCTATTTGAATTTGGAAGCTAAGTCGAATCAGGCCCACTTAGTCCTCGGATGGATTAGAATACCAGATGCTTTAGGCTAAATTTGAGAGAGAGTCAGTGGCAAATGAGTATTCCTTGCCTAAGCAAACCCTATGAAATTCATGGGGTCACCATAAACTAACAGGTGACTTGAAGACACGCGCACATACTGTGGTAGTGAAATTCATCAAAGCAGTGGCAAATATGGTACTAGTGAGGATGTGGATGGTTGGGGGCTGAATGTTTCTGTAGGCCACATTTTCTCTATGTCTGCCCTATTTGAAGGGCTGTCTGGCCAAAGTACAGTTTAGACACACGTAAGTTTAAGAAAGAACAGAGGCACGAGGAGTTGCCCATCATCCTATTACATTGATTTCTGGGGTCCCTTGGGGGACACCTCAATGTGCTCCATGTGATGGGGAATGGAAACTAGCCAGAGCACAAGCTATAGCAATGTGAGAGGCAGGGTAACCTAGTGGGGTCTTTTTACCCAGTTTTTACGAGGTCAGGCCGAGCCAAAAAACAAGCAAAATTGTCTAATAAATGATTTTATTAAAAATAGAGACTTGCACACGTACGCACTTACGCACTCACTCACTCAAGACCTAGCGAGGAATAAAAAGAGAGGAAATTGGATAGGTGGCTTTGGAGGGTTACAGCTGGGGAATACCGCACCTGGTACTGAAGTCTGGAGGTCTGAGACAGCAGTGAAGAGAGAGATGAGATTCAGCACGTGGAGAGCTGAGCGGATAGCTCAACGGATGGAGTGATGGTCTGCTGGGAAGCCGGGAGCTATCCAAAGAGCCGCTCAAAAACTGGGTCTATTTATCGGGGAAAAGGTACCTGGCGGGCTAATTCTTTCCTGGGGAGAACAATAGGTGGAGAAGCCAGAACAAAGCTCCAATATGTCAACGTCCTTTGCATGATTGACTTTGCCGGGGTTGTCAAAGCCTCAGCTGTATACAAATCGTCCTCGCTTGATGGGCTGTTTGTCAGATGCATTAATCCCTTCAAGCCGGCTCCTCGGGGCTGAGGACCCTTTGCGTATTTTATGTTTTACATGTCTGGAGGTCTCCTGGGGCTACATGACTATGGGTTTACTGGCCTGACCGGGTTTTTCCTGTTTTCAGCCGTTCAACCGTGCCTGCCTATATGCTCGTTTGGGGAACCTCTGAAGTATGTGGAGATATTTTTAATATTAAATTGTAGACCCTGGGATAGGGTTTATCTACCACAGTAACAACCCATTCAGATATGAGCAACACACTGAGATAGATCATTTGATGGCTGCCTTCCCCACTATGCTGAAACCATTCTGTAGTTCTATTTAAAGTATGTTAAAATTTCAAAAATGTGAAAATACACATATAAATTACAGTCTAAAATTATAAGCTATCTTTTTCCTTTTTGCCCTCCTTGTGCTGAAGCATTTCTTTTGAGGGAGGGGGCAGTGTATAAGTGGCCCATCTGAGTCCCAAGGCCAGAATGTAAGAAAATTGTCTCCTGACATTCAAAAGAAACAGACATCCCTTTCCCCCACCCTGCCACAACCCTTCTCCTGCTTGCCACTGGCAGGACTGCTTTGCTTAGCAGAGCTGAACGTGAAATGCATTTATTTGCAGAACAGGCGAAGATGGAATAAATCATAAGGAGGAGGGATGTAACAGCTTAGATAAAACCTTTAGAAGCATAAATCAGCAGGGAACAGAAAAGAGATAAAACCTCTGAAGCGGATGTTAAAAATGTGAAGCTCTTGCCAAATTCCAGCAAAGGATCCCCAATCTCTGTATAAAGAGTTTGGAAAGCTTAACTTGTTTTTGAAGTAACACAGAGCCTTGTCTGAAACAGATCATCCTATACTTAAAATTTTAGACTTTTAAGGAGATTTTTAGCCATCATCCTACTATTGGGAGCATCCCACTATTGGGAAGTGCTGTAATTTTGCTTGCGAGTTCTGACTGGCTGTAATTGTTTCAGGCAAAGCCCTGCAGTGCTTTTGCCTGAATAGGGATGGCCCAGGATATTTTGCCACCTCAAGAATCTGCATCATGGAATCAGAAAGAATTAACTTCTTGGGTAACTGTAGAGAGATATTCATGAGGTTACTTGATGTGGAATACTTGTGAAAATCTCAGCTGCCTCTGGTCAATCACATCCTATCACCAGCTATGCAACAACATAGGTCATTTCTGCGCTACACTGTTATAGTGCAATTATTCCACTTTTAACCTCCTGTGGAATTCTGGGGTTTGTACTTTACTGAGGCCAAAGAGCTCTCTGGCTGAGAATTCTAAATGCTCCTCCCTAACTGCAAACCCCAGGATTCCATAGGATGTTGAAAGTGGAATAATAGTGCTATAACAGTGTAGTATAGAAATAGCCAAAGGCTATACAAACTGAAAAAAAACCCCTTCATCCTTACAACAGTCTTGTAAGGCAAGTATTATTATACCCATATTGCAAATGAGAGTACTGAGGCTGATGCAACAGGTTTGGCTAAAGTTATTGACTTGAGTTACTGGCAGAGATGTTGAAGAGTTGCCTGAAACTGGGAAATTATAATCATCTCAATTTGGAAGGAGTAATCACCTTAGAAAGGGCCAAATGCCCCAAGGTAATGCTTTGTTCAGTGATGTCCAATGGCAATCAATGGGAAGGATGGAGATTTGGATTTCCAAATCAAGAGTGAGATTCAAGCCTCAGGTCACATCAAGGGATGTCTTTCAAATTGGTCCAAGCTGCACTGTGCTGTCTTCTGAATGACTGAATCATGGTATGAACCAAATTGGTGCATGCAAGTATTGTATTGTCATGAGAGATTTTTGGCTGATTACCATTTGGAGCAGTACGAAAGGCCATGGACTGTACTACTGACAGCACGCTCAAAGGTGCCACTAAAATTATTATTCTCCTAGGTCCTAGACAGTTGAGCTCAGGTATCTTTTGGAATTATTTTAGATCATTTTTGGCCCTTTTTAATTTTTTTTTATTCTAGGGGGTTCTGAATGGGTGGGTGACTCAAGCCACCACATTTGCAATTGGTTTGGGGGCCATTTTGACAATATAGTGGCATTTAAAAACATTTGGAGTCTTGGGTGGACTTTGAGGGTAACTCAAGGGCTTCAAGGTCTGCAAAATGGAGGGTTGGGGCCACCAGTCACACTTTCCCCCTCCTTAGAAGATTCTAAGTACCTCATCAAACTCCAAATCCAAGGGTTTCATAGGAGGGGGCCATGCCAGTTAAAGTGTTGTCTAACTGCAGTAATAGTATAGCTTGAATGTACCCCATGCTTTAAGATAGATAGAGTAGAGGGACCGGAGGCCTCTGAAGTAATTGCACTTGAACTTTTCCCTTGGGATTAATATAGCCCTCTCTCTGAATTGAAAGGGGTTGTCAAGAGACCACCCAGTGCCAAGAATACAGGTTTAGTCACCTGCCTGATGACAAAGTTCTTCCAATTGACAAATAATATAGATAGGATGTTCTTCTTGAGCAAACCAATTCCACAAGAAACACTGTGGCCTGTGGCTGTATTCGGGTTGAAAGTTCAGGCTTAAAAATCTCCAGGTTCCATGCACAGAGTTTTGGAAAAATGTTTTTGCAATGGTTCTCTGCTGAGGGCATCCTTTGATCAGGACCAGTAAATCAGGTGTTTACTGATTTCTGTGGTGTTTGGGCTCAATTTGGATCTTGCTTCTCATGTCGAACCTGTGTTTGGATTTTGGCGTGTGCACCTTGCTTACAATACTGTGGTTTGACTCTGGAACTGCCTTCAGACTGTGAGTCTCTGGCCCTTGCTAATTTGCAGCTGCCCTACTCTTGTGCTGCCTAAAGCAGGTGATCCTGAAGATCTAGTAATCTTGTATTCCTGCAAGGCTATGTGTCTGGATCAATTTTGCTCTGATCCATACCAGTTTTATTTTATCTTAGCCCAGTCCTGAGACAAGATATTTCATTCATCCTGTCCTACCTCCCTGGTTTGATGCCATCTAGAAAACCAGTACTTCCTCAGTCATTTGGCATGCCTACTGCTGAAATAAGCTAGCTGTACAATTACTGGTGTTTTCAGGTGCCAGTGAATCATGGGCTTTCTGACTTCAAGAAAGATGAGAACTTCTCTTGATTAATCAGGCCTCCCTTACCTTGGTTCATTTCCCAGATAATTGTGTTCTGTCATGAGATGAGTCATCTTCAACCAATCATAGTCTGGATGTTCATTCTTTTGTTCAGGCATTGTGTCTATTTTGTTTGGCCATTTCTTTTATGAACACTTTGAGGAGACTGAGAAAAGATAGCGTGTGTGTGTATCTGTGTCTCTCTGTTTATTTAACCAGCTAAATAAAAATGATATGAATCACTTCTTTGAAAATATCTGGCAAAATAATTTTTGGCCTCTTTGGTGTTATCACTATAATTCTTTCCCATCCACCTTTATGGATGTGGATACCAAAGGGAAGTGGTTTATAAAAATGTTGGCTAGAATTCAGCATGGGACTTAGACATAGGCCCTTTCCACAGGATGGCATCCTTAGCTGGTGCAATCACGGGGTATATCATTGATGGAAAAACTCTGTTAATGGCCCTCAATCATGTGAGTCTTCTGTCACAGCTGACCATGCAGAAAGGCTGGAAGTGAGATCACGTGTTTCAGTCCCCACTGCAGCATGGAAAGAAGGCCGGCTGCAGTGCAGAAGGAAGGAGCGTGTCCCTTATGCTTTCTTCCACAGACAGCTGGTTGTGTGTGGAGGGGAGCATTAAGAACACACTCCCATTGTGGCAGAGGCATTGTTAGGATTGTGACAGGATGATGCGGGACAGCACTGTTGTTTTGCAACATTTATATTCACCTGTGGGCTGTCATGATGTTACAATATATGGGTATCCATTGTGTAGTGGTAGCCAGTGGAGTAACTGATGTGTCATGGCTGTGATGTGCAATGGGCACTGATGTGCATTAGGGTACTCTGGATGTGCATCTGTATACTGGCTAGGAAGTGCTGAAGTGCAACAAGAGTGGTCAGTATTCATCAGAAGTGCCCGATATTCATCAAGAATGTGCAATGAACATCAGAAGGACACTCTGTGTATTGGAACATTAGGTTCTGGTGCCCAGATGTGCATCTTTGTAATTCACTAACAAGTTTTCATTGCATTTCTGCAACTTAGCTGCAGATTCATAAAGTTCCAAAATGTAGACCATGATGAAGAATGTTGACCGTTGCTGAATTTCAGAATGAGGATGGATTGAAACCAAACTTGATTTAGAAAAGCTGGGACAAGTGTGCGCTGAAACAAAAACTTCTCTAAACTTCAGCTCAGCTCATTGATAATTTAGTTCAGAGCTTGAGTTGCCTGATCCCCCAGAATCCTCTTCTGGACCTTGGCTTCAAGTTCTGCATGGTCAGCCAAAGGTGTGGGATGGGCTTAAACACATACAACTCTATATGCATAAGATCTGAATATGTGGGTTTGGGACTTTCTCCTGGATCCTGATCACAGGGAGAGAATGTATGCATGAAAGACTTGGATACAAATCTATACATGCCTATACCTGAAATTGTGGAGATCAGGATTAGTGAGTCATTGTTGATAACTGCTGTCAAGTTGACTTCAACTTATGGCAACCCTATGAATGAGAGAACTCTAAGACACCCTGTTATCAACAGCTCTGCTCAGGTTTTGCAAACTTCATGCTGTTACTTCCTTGATTGAGTCTATCTACCTGTAATGCAGTCTTTTCCTTTTCCTACTGCCTTCCACCTTATCAAGCATTATTGTCTTTGCTAATAAGTCATGTCTTCTCATGATGTGCTCAAAGTATGGGAGTCTCAGTTTAGTTGCCTTGGTTTCTAGGAAGAGTTCTAGCCTGATTTCCTCTTGGACTCATTTATTTTGGCAGTTCAGGCTGTGCTCTTCTCCAGTACCACATTTCAAATAAGTTGCTTGTCTTCCTAACAGCTTTTTTCACTGTATAGCTTTTATAACCGTACATAGAAATTAGAAATACAGTTGTATGGATAGTCCAGACTTTTGTGTTCAATAATAAATCTTTATTGTTGGCTTTATCATTGGACTAGTGGATAGAATTTCCCAGTTTCACTCCTACATGCATTCTGTGAATGTGTGAAAGGGGCCATGGTCAGATGGGAATGCCTTGTTGGTGTCTGAGTGGGATCTTCATCTGCAATACATCCAGAAGCTCAACAGCAAGAGAAGGAAAGATAGTCCAAATACCCTTTTCTGAAGGTTTGCTTCAGCTGTGCTTGAGTTCTGGACAAAAGATACTTGGTCCAGCACACTGTACCCAACATCCCCAGACAAACAGAGCCATTGTTTTACTGGACTTCTGCCTGGCAACTTGTTGATGGCAGTATTTTCATCAGCTCTGTGTTCCCAGCATTATTCAGACTGCCCAGAGATGAAGCCAAAAGATACAGTTACAATGGAATTCCAGCCAGGTCCAACAAGCCTGAAGACTTTAGCAGTAGGACTGAAATCTGAGGCTAGCCTAGGGTTTGGATTTCACAAAAGAAGGATCAAGGAAAAAGCCAATGGAGGGTAAAGTGTAAGAAGCTTGGCTGGCCTCTGCATTAAAAACACAGGCAACAAGAGGAAAAGAAAAAAAACCCTGTCCATGCAACAGCTGTGCCCAGCTGGGGAAAGGCAAATGAAATAATCTCTTCAAGTGTCTGATAAAAAGAAAGTGGGATTTCAGGAAATCCACACGCTCAGATCTCAGCCCAGCTGTGTTGTTTTTTTGGAAAGTTACACCTCATTGTTCAGAACCAACATGATCAAAAAGAAAGAATTAATGGAGGCAAAGGAAGGTGGTCGAAGTCAATCTACCACACAAAGCAGAAGTTCCCCTGGTTAGTCTGTTGTCCTGGGCTGATCAGTTTGACTCTTGTGGCCCCATCTAGTGAGTTTGCTTGCTTCTATTTTGGTGCCGTATTGGCATGAGAAGCCAAATGCAAGAGGTCATCTGTTCCTTCCAGTCTTTCCATACTGAAAGCACATGGGCCCCATGTGCAGGATTTAACACAGATTTCATCTGTGTGGATAAACAATGACCTAGGAGCCACAACCCTAAGGACTAGTCGCAGACTGCTGTTATTTATTTATTAAAAAATAAATATAGCTCCCTCTCTCTGCTTGATTTCAGGCCTCCAAATTAGCTGTCAAAGTAGAGAAAATTAACTCACAATAGACATACTGGTAATAAGATCTAGCAACAACAGGAACCAGGAAAAAGAGAAGACGAAGGATGTTACCCCAAACATGGGTGATTCAGGGATCCACCAGTGATGCCAGTACTTCCATGTGACACTGAGGAATTAATTAGCTCAAATTAGGAGAGGGGGGTAACCTAATGAGATCTTTCCTTTATGGGGTTTTGCGGGAAAGAACTAGCCAGAGATTCCAAAATAAGCTAAAATGTGTTTTATGGAAAGTTTCACACATGTGTGCAAAAGATCCAAGAACTCACACAAGAGCTAGCTGAAGGATAAAGGAAAGAAAATTGTGGATAGAGCAATTTTAGGATTCAGGTGATAATTATCGATCTGGAGAGTAGGGAAGAAAGCTGCTATATGGCTTATACAGATTCCTAAGGACAGTACTCGTTGAGAAATCAGAGTGACGGTGTGGTGACCATCAAGTGAAGTACTGCATCTCACTGCTCAAAATGGAGGGCTAATATACCCAAAATCTACCCTGTGGGTATGGATGTGAATGGCTCTCCATGCTGCGTGGACAATGGAAGTTGTGACACAGACAGTGAGGTCTGGACAGAGTTAATGGTCTCAGTGTTTAGGTGACAAAGAGGTAATGGCTGTTGTAATAGTTCTGTATTGTGCAGTGGTTTGGGGGACAGTGCAGGGAAATGTCCAGGTGTGAAGGAACAGGGTTGAAACAATCATTGTTTTGGTGGGAATTTCTCTTTGACCATTGTAACCACAGAGATGTTCCAGACTCATCTTAAGCCTATTATCTCTGGACTTGCTTAGTAATCTGCCTGAGAATGACTTGAGTTACACCTAGAGGGGATGTTGGCTGACCTGCCTTGCAATCACACATTTTCAGTCAATAGTTTTCCACTGCCCAGCTTGACTTTCCAGTCACTTCAGGTTCCATTTCAAATCAATGCCAATCAATGTAGATGCCAATGAAATTATATTTTGCCAATTAAACTATATCAATCTGGGGGGTGCTTGGGGCCATAACAAGGACATGATGTGGTGGCTAGTACAGAAAATAATCCACTTTGGAAGAGTGGGACTTGGCAAGAGGGCCAGCCTGAGATATTTTGCTTTCTAAGGCTAAGGAGAAGGGATCTGTCTTTTCATGAAGAAAAGTGGACTGGACTGGAAGGTGATTTTTCTCAATACTCGCAGTGAGATTCTGTCTGATATTGCATGTGAAGGCAGAAGACTGATGTAGAGGGTATGGGAGAGCCTTGAGGAATACAGCTCTCTACTTCAACAGCTTTCTGCCACTTTCCAGCATGTTCTGCCTAAGTTTAACTGCCTCACTCTGCACAGTGGTAGGGTCAGCCTTGCCTTGTAACCAGGGATGAGTGGCACTTGAATACTGTCAGAGAGGTTGGTTTATTTTCAGCGCAGTTAGGAAAGGCATTACCACTGCCTAGGTAAAAGTGGCTCATCCAACCTACATTTTTAAGTACAAGCATTTCATCATGCATACTAGTCCTCTGTGTAAAGTTCGAATGGATTTGTTCTCATGAAAGGTTGAGCTTTTTTCTTCTAGGCTGAAGTAGTCAAGCCTCAACTGATGTTTTCACAGACTCTTCAAAAACAGCTCCACAGAAAGAGAGTTCTGCCAGTCCAGTTGAGGTGAAGTCAAACCACCATTTACACTAAGTGATCAGGTTTGTTCAGAAATGTGATTCTCCCTACCTCTTATTCCGGACGTTAGGAGCTAGCTGCATGTTATGTGTAAATGAGCATATTAGATTCCTGGCTCTGTTTATATCAAAGAAAGCCACTTATGGAGGGAGCAACTGAGAGTAGAACAGTGGCAACACGAGGGAAGTAATGATGATGGAGATGCTTAAACCTTTCTCCAGAAATCTTTCCCCAGGAAACCTGGACTAAAAGCAATGCAGCATTTAAGGGTGAGGTTTTGCGGCCATTCCTTAGTTGTTTTCAAGACAGGTTTGGAAAATGAGTTTGGTAATGAAGATGGAAAGCAAGAGAGAAATTGAACCATCTGGACCTAAGCAAAATAATTCCTCTCCTGCTGAGATCAGAAATAATTCAGGAACCGGCAAAACAGCCACAGATGGTGGAAAGTGGAGAGGCAACAGACTTCAAAAAAAAAAAGCAAAACCTACCTATTACACAGAGCAGATACCAGAACTATATTACATATCACAGTGGCCCAGCACGTAGCCTTTACACATTGTGGGATATGGGAGTATCAGACACAAACCCCCTCTACTTATATTTTGTGAAATTTCCTTTGGTTCCAAGTATTTAGTCAATGGTCTACATGTTGAAGTTCTGTAGTCATTGGTTTATTTTAATATAATTGAAGGTCCAATGTAGTGTAGTAGTTTGATTGTTTGGTTAGGTCTCAGGGAGACTAGAGTTCAAATCCTCGCTCAGCCCCAAAAACCCACTGACTGGTTTTGAGCAAGTCATTCTCAATGGCAAGCCTTCTTTGAACAAACCTTCCACGAAAATCTTATGATTAAAGTCTCCAAAAGTTGGAGCTGATTTGAAAGCACATAATAACAACTATTGTTGCAGATAATATTTTTATTGTATTGTATTTTATATTTTAGTTTATATAGTATTTTATTATATCTTATTGTAATATTATTTCATATTTTTAAATGACTAAAGGCAGCCCAGAAATGTTTTGATAGTGAGTAGTTCCCAAGTACAGGATGTACACAAGTATATACATATGTACATAAGCTGACTGTATGCTTCTGAAGCCCTGAAAAACTATAATCTTTTCAGGCTGGGGATCGAATTCTAATCTGGAGAGCATCTTAGGCAGGCCCACATTCCTGCAGAGAGCAGAGCTAAGGAATCAGGGAGGGACCAAAGCAAAGTGGCTTGAGCTAGTTGTTGTTGTTGTGTGTCATCAAATCAATTCTGAGCGTTGGTGACCCTAAGGTGACCCTATCATGTTTTTTGGGGGGACTCAGAGTGTGTGATGCACCTAAGGTCATCCAGTGGATTTCTATGACTGAGTGAGGAGTTGAAACCTGGTCTCCAGGGCTGTAGTCCAACCCTCGAACCCCTGCACCACTATTTCATACTAATTTGGACATTTCCCCTACCAGCATTCAAAGCACAGCTCAACTCTAAGTGCGTCTGCTCAGGAGAAGCTCCAGTGCAGCAGCATTCTAGATTGACAGAACTCAACTCCATGCAACAGCTTCTAACCCTTAGAAGGATCACCTAAGCAATGTGTTTGAATGCACAGGAGTATTGACATGGCTCACCATGGATGAGTTGGAACCCCACTGGTGACATATGTGCACGTAAAGAACACATACGTCCCTTTTGGAGTTGATGTTGCAAAGGAGGTAATCACTACCTCCTCACACAATGTCCACCCTCTCCCCACCCCGAGCTGCTGAAATGGACATTTACTGGAGGGAAGCTGGCCAGGCAGCACACACCCTCAGAGGCAATTCTGCGAACAGGAAAAGAAAACAGATCTCACTCTCCTGAATCTATAATAAGTTGCTGAAGGTCTGGGAAGGTGACCTCAGCTGTTTTCCTTCGGCTGCAAATTGCAGCTGGAATTAACTGGGTACTTCCTTTATTTCTCCCTGGTCAGTAAACAGCCATAGTGGTTGGCTCTGTCTCTTTAAAGTTGCCTTCTAAGTTGAGGGAGAAGGATGGGTGTGGAAACACATGAGCAAAGTGCTACACACCACCTGTATGATGCAAGATCATGGCCATGATATTCTACAATGCTGGGGCAATCTAAAAGTTTATCTTACCACATGAGAAATCGACACATTGAAGTATGGATAGGCAAGCTGTTGCCTTCAGGTCATCTTGGATTAAATCTCCCATCAGCCAGGAGGACCAATGATCAGAGATTAAGGTACGTACTCCAAAACTCACTCAAGGGCACCAGGCTGCCTAAAGCTCCATAAGAACATGTGAACAGGTTCAGAATCAATGAGAAACAGAACTGGCTTTGGGCAGCACTGTTTTGAGGGGGCATCATCCAGCCCTCCCACTCACCTGCCACCCTCTCTCTGCAGAGCCTTCCTACGCAGTTGCTGGCCTTCCTGGATGAACTGGAGCCACTGCCCGTACAGGACTGACTTTCGCCTGCCTGCCCTGCAACAGCTGGCCTGGTGTCTGGATTGAGGGGGCAGAGGGAAAATGAGGGGTGGTGCAGGGAGGGAGAAGAAAGCCCCCCTACCCTTCCGGTGCTCAGCAGCCCAGATAGACAGGCGAGGGGAGGGGCAGGAACAACCAGCAGCTCTCTTTCTGGTCCTTCCCCACTGGCCCCTAACAAGGGTCTCCTGGGATGAGGTGGGCAGAGAAGCCCCAGCCCCGTCTAGAACAGAGCTGGAGTGCCCGTGGGGGCAGCAGGGGGAGGAAAGAGGAGAGGAGGAGGCCACCTCTGCTCTTCAGTGGGGGGTTCCCTCCCTGGAGGGAGGGAGGCGTTTGGAAGTCTCCACAGGCAGAGAATGCCATGGGCTGCCAGTCAAGGTGACACCTGCCACTGCCACTGCCACTGCTGCCCAGTCACCCTTGCCATCCCAGGTGCAACCACTGGCTTGGCTGCAGGAGGGCGGGTGGAGGGAGAGGAAATTGTGGTGTTCAGTGCCCCACTCCTATGGCACATGAACACACTCCATTTGCACCCCCCTTGTGGGGCCTGGCCCTGTGGGGACCAGGGGGGCAGGGCAGGACCTAGGGGTTCCCCCTGCCTTTTCGTACTCTCCTTTGGAAGAGGTGCAGGGGAAACAGATGGGGCAATGGGGAGAGATTTTAAGGACGATGTCATTCTGGCTGGTGTTTCCTCTCCCGCTGCTTTAAAAATCTTGTTAATTGAGAGGAGTGACAAACATAGGGACTACCGAGGCAGCAAAAGCTCTAGCTACTCCATTGCTGGGCCCAACTCCTCGCTCAATCATGAAAGTCACTTGCTTGTCTTTGATGAATTGCTGTATCTCAAACGACTATGCTTCATAAGTTCACTAAGAAGGCAAAATAGGGTAATTCTCATTCATGCCATTCTGAGCTCTCTGGATGTCTCTGGGGCACAAATGTGAAAAATGTACATAAAACAAAGAGGAACAATGTGCAGACTAATGACATTTGTCCCTCATCATGTTGTACCTTCCACAGAAGATCGTAGAATGCACTAAACGCAGAAAACTGTTGTGATTGGCAATTGCACTTGAAAACGTACTACTGTAACACTGATGATAGAGGAACTGAACTATTCTACATTGTTACTTCTATTGTGGTTTGGAAAGAAACTTTAGGAGTCACATGTCTAACAGTTACCCTGACTGAAGGCATGTAGAAATGAGTTGGCAATCACCAACTGGTACGTACTGAGCTTCATTCATTTTTGTGCTTGAATGTATGCGCATACACTGATTAGGTCTTTTCAGTCATTTGATGAATATATGTGAGGGAGCATGGAAACTTGCACCTCAACAAATCATACATATTCATTTGAACAACTGATGAGTCCTCATGAGCACATTTAAAAATGAAAAAAAAAAATCAGTCCATATATCTGATATTCCTGCTATCTTTCTTGCAGCTATAGCTGTCCTGAGGAATCTTGTGTGATCATTACATACTATATAGCACTGAAACTATGGTGCTACAAAGTCAATTCCAACCAGATCTTCCACAAACCCCACTTACTGGTAAGCAGCATAGGGACTGATGGGGACCTGTCCTTCTGTCAGCCAAGAAGCAGCTGCCTGATGTTCCCACTGCCTCCCATGAGTGATCTCCACCACAACAGGTAGAAAAAAGACCTCTGTCAAAAATCCCCCTTGTACCAGAGACTGCTTGTGTGTGGTGGGGGTGGAAGGGCCAGGGAGCTGCTTCTTGATTGACAGGGGCTACCTAGGGATCATGACTATGCAGCAGTTACAAATGTGTAACTATAGCTTATATGTTTTTAACTGCCCAACAGGATTCTGGATATCTCAGTTTTGATTTCTCCCACAGTCAAATTTTTAAAATCTCTGTCTATTGAATTAATGAGGACATTGGTGAATTGTGCAAAGTTCTTAGGAGGGACAAACAAAATTAAATTCTTAAGAGGTATAGCTATTGCTCAGTATGGACATGGTCATATTGTACCTGCCTATCATAAAATGAGAACCAGTGTGGTGTAGTGGTTTGAGTTTTTGACTAGGACTGAATCCCTGCTCAGCCACAAAAAACCTCTGGATGATCATTGGCATCACATTCTCTCAGCTTCAGAGGAAAGCAATGACAAACACCCTCTGAACAAACGTGTGCCAAGAGAACTCCACAATAGGTTCGCCTAAGGGTCACAATAAGTTAAAATTACGTGAAGGCACAAAATTACGTGACAGAAACAGGAGAAATTACTCAAGGTGCGTTTTTTTTTAAAAAAAAAGCAAGGTTTTTTTTTTTTTAAGCAAACATACATTTATTGTTTCTGTAAATCCATCTTGTGATAGGAATGGAAAAAGACAAAAGAAGTTGACCTAAACTTTGTTAGAAGAACCCCTAAAAGCTGACTGTCATGTGTGGATGTTAGCTAGCATCCACTATGAGGCTGGCGCCTTATGGACACTCTCTTCCCATACAAAGGGAGATAAAGGATTAACTAAGATTTGGAGGAAGAGAAATTGACCTCTTCAACCAGGCAGGCAGGCAGGAAGCAAAAAAAAAAAAGGGGGGGGGCTTGAGTACAAGATCAAAGAAAGAAACAGAGAAGTGAATCAAAAGGGCAGGTGTGGTATATAAAGAAAGAAAAAAGAAGTGGCAATCATCATCCATCTCAAACATGACTGAATACTTAGTGGATGTGCAGGGATTCTAAGCCAGATTTCTAAAACCTAAGCACTCAAAGGCTGGATGGGTCTGTATCTGATTTTCACTGTCTTCCACACTCATTTTTTTTAAACCTCAAATTCTTTCTGTTGAAATTACGTAATGATCTGCAAATTTGGGAAAGTTTGTATTAAAATTTTTTAACAATTCCTACTTGAAAGAGTATGTTAAGGAGAAAAAAATCTATGATTTGTAAGGGTTCATTTGTATCTGGAGACTGGATTATACCTGCCAATTAATGTCAAAACATTTTTCTTAACCAAAATGACCTTATGGAAATGTCTGCCAAAACTTTTTACACCAAAGTTTTGATAACAGTAAATATTCCTTCATGTTGTAGTATCTCGTTCTCCCTTGCCACTGCTTCTCAGCTGACCTGTTAATGAAAACCTCTTTGCTGGAAGATAAGCGTGCCTCATATCTCACTGATCTTATTGGGACCATGTGCTGACAGAGCCAGGTGGGGGCAGCTAACTGGTTGCATTTCTAGATTGCACACTGCTAGCAAACAATTAAAAGGAGAAACCTGAATCTGATTTTCCAAGAAAGTTGATGTAGTGCTGGAAAGTGCCAATATTTATTTTGCATGCTGTTTGCTGCAGATGTGAATTCCGCAGTGTGAGATTCATGGTGGCTACCCTGGAGTGGGATGAACAACAGTAACTAAACTGATGGGAAAGGTAACCATCCTCCCTCTTCATTGTTGAAACTATGTTCATAGAATCATAGAGTGTTAGATCTGAAAGAGACTACAAGGGTCACTTTGACCAATCTCCTGCCATGCAGGGATATAGAACTAAAGCACTTCTGAAAGATGCCCAGCAGAGCAGAGCAGAGCGGAATTTCTTTTCTTGTAATTGAAATCTGTTGGTTTGTTTTCTAGTCTGTGAAGCAGCAGAAATGCTTGATCTTCTACATATCTCTTCAGATATTTAAAGATGACTCTCGTACCAATCTTCTCTTCTCCAGGCTAAACATACGCAGCTTACAAAGTCATTTCTCATAAGGCTTGGTTTCCAGACATTTGATCTTCTTGGTTGCCCTTCTCTGGACACATTACAGCTTATGAATATCTTTCTTGGACTGTGCTAGCAGAACTGGGCATAGTATTCCAAGTGAGGTCGGACCAAAGTAGAATAGAGTGGTACTATTACTTACCTCCATCTGAACGCTACGCTCCCATTGATGCAGCCCTGAACTGCATTTTTTTTTTGGCTGCCGCATCACACTGACATATTTAGCTAGTGGTCTAGAGACCTTTATTTCACACAGTGATTTGTGTTAGGTAATTGAAGAATCTGAATTTAAAGGTCTTGCTGGAAGTACTTGGAATTACATTGTGAAAAACATCTCCCAAAGCACCATTTCGCTCTGTGTGTTCCTCTGAAATTCACAGCTGTAGGAGAGTCCCCAGCCACAAAAAGTGCCCTTAAGATGTACTCCTCAGTCTCAAAAAAGCAATGAGGTGTCCAGTAGGCAGGGCTGATTCTAAGTTTGAGGACAAACTTGGCAAATCCCATTCTAGTGATCCCTCATTTATGAAAGTGAGGAAGGAATGTAATTTCTCATCTTATTTTATCTTTGCATGTGGGCATGAATAATTACAGTATTTTACAGTATTTTTTCCCTGTTGTGGGAGAAAATGAACATTCTTCCACAGTATTCTCCTTCTGTTTTAACATCCTGAAGTGTTGTGGAAGAATTGTTCTGCATAGAAGAACACATTTTTTTAAAAAAATGCAAAATCAGTTTTCTGCACAGAAAAAAAAAGCTTTCCTACACAAGAAATAATGTTTACCGTGCAGAAAACAACAGAGGAGAGGCTGCACAGGAAACCTATTTTCTGCATGGAAAAAATGTTTTTTTGTGCACCCCCCTCCCGTTTTTCTACACAGAAAAATTATTGCGCAACACTTTAGTCTGGAACCAGGGCCCATTTCTTTCAGATATTGATATAATTATACTGCTGTCATTGCATATTAGTTGCTATGATTCCATCCTACGGACCCTAGGATTCCATAAGATGAAATCATGGCAATTAAAGTGGAGCTATAATTGTGTAGGTGAGAATGGGCTGTTGGTCATTCTTTCCTTTCCCCACTAAGTGGATTAGGCTTACAAATGCACAGCCAGCTTCACACACCTCACTGTCCCAACTGGGAGAGCAAGCAACGTGGGAAAGGAAATTCTGTTATAGTGATTGGAGATAACAGCAGGAATTCCCCTTCATGGCACTGGCCACTGGAAATCCCTACTATTATCTCAGATCTAACACTTGGAAGTTATGTGTTCTAAGTAACAACAACAACAGCTGGAATCCAGTTGGTTACTCCCAACTAGAGTAGACTCATTCAATGAATTATTGAATGATAAGTTGACTCATAGGTAAATCCCATTCATTCAATGGTCTGCTTTAGGTAGGACTACCAAGAGAATTTAGGATGTTATTTATAACACCTTATTCTTGGGTTAACAAGGGCATAAAAACATTCCTTTCCGCCTGAGCATAGACCATCAATGATTTACTACGGTCATTTCTGCACAATGTTGCTATAAAGCAGGTTGTGAACAGTCCAGGAGCTATGCTGCTGCACAACGTCATCACTATCCAGACGCTATCTTATCCCCAAGTGTTGCCAAATCACCGCATTCCAGAAAAAATCTGTTAAGAGCCTCCTATAGTGATTCAATTCCGTCAGCCATTGTAGTGTGGCACTGTTATAGTGCTTGATAGCGCTTCCTGTTATGGTGGATCCAGGAGTGGGTGGGCTGTGTGTTGGGAAATGATAGACTAAAACTATTAGGATTCAGCCTTCATTTAGCAGAGTAACACAGAGAAACGTTTAAAAGCTTGTTGGATGACTTGTGACTTCAGACCAGCTGATTCGATAAACACAAATACAGGTAGCTTTGAATAAAAGGCTTAAATACTTTACTAATGGCTTCTTCATTTACATCTGTATGGAGAGCCTGCTACCTGTCTAACTAAGGAATAGGAGAATCTTCGATTTAACTCACCATCCTACTCAATGGAGACTCGAAGCATATGAAGAGTTCAGAGAAGGGCAGCCATGAGGACAAAAGGAAGAGATCAGAGAGAAAGAGAAAGGAGGGGTCTTAACTTTTATACGACCGATGACCCAAGCACAGTCCTGGGTCACATGATCTGATCACCTGAGAACCAAAGGCATTTATGATCATGCAATAAAAGACAGAAAAGGCAAAGGCAAATGGAGGAGACAAAAGGGAGCCCTATTTGGCTACGGCCCACTTGTTCTAACAACAAGATGGGGGAGAGAGAATGCTGAGATTACCCAACACTGTGGGCCTGCCCAGCTTGTCCCTCCCTCAATGTCTCACAGGGCATAGCAACTTCCTATCATATCTCTCTGTTTATATTAAAAGTCTCCTTTGAGTCAAAACTTTTTATTTTTAAAAAACATTTTAAAACAGTATAGGGCAAAAGTGCAATAGAGTACCGGCATGTCATGCTGTTACAACAGCTCTGTGTTAGTATAGCTTCCAAAAAAAAAAAAAAAAAAAACCCAAACCCCAAAAAGAAAATCACTGCCCAATCAGCAGTGGTGGGGCAGGATGAAAACGGGCCATGGGAGTGGCTAAGGATGCTGCAAGGCAGAAGGAACACCAGTGGCAATACCACTACCCATTCACTTAAGGGGGAAGGGTGTAGAAAAGAGTGTCATTAACCCAACGGCATCATGTGAATGGTGATGTTGCCGTTATAACGGTATAACGTATTAATGGCCTCTAGTGTGGAAATGGCCTATGTCTTTGTTGTAGTAGTTTGTGGGTGAGTAGATGCTGTCTCACTGAGTTACTTAACAAACTCATTTTAAAAAGTAAGTTTTCAAGTTCTGCTCTCATCCCTGACCTGATACAGTAGAGACTTTTCTTTACGTTAGCCTGTAGGCAGCAGTAGCTGATTGCTCTCATGGCAATGGAGCAGGGAATCTGCTTCAGGTTTTAATACAAACTTTAAAGAAGCTATCCTATGCTAAAAATAAATTCAGCACATTGGGTAGTTTCTTTAAATTTCAGAGTGAAAGACAGATTCATCACCCCACTTATGTGGAAGCCACCAGCAACCACAGAATCCAGAGCACAGGCTTTTGGAAGAATGCTTCTCTTTTTCCCCAAAGGGCATTTCAATGTTTGGAGATCCTAGCAGGCAGGTCCAGAGGTTTGTATTCCTTTCTAAAGCCTTCTTGAAGCAAACATAATTTCAGTCTGAGCAAAGGATGCAACCCTTCATTGCTGAGAGCCTATTTGTGATGCCAGGAGACTCCCATGCTCTCTCTCTCTCTCTCTCTCTTTCTCTCTCTCTCTCTCTCTCAGCAGAGAGTTCTGGAATGAGGTGGAGCCACTTGTTGATAAAACTGTAAAGCTGTCAGTGCTACTGTAATTTGTCAGATTTAGCTGGTGCTAAATCACTCAGGTTCAAACTATTCTGCTTCAGCAGATCTTCCATCTTTTTGCTGCAGGATATTTTCCCCCTTTGGCTTGTGCAATTAAAGGGTGTATTAAGTCTTTCAAAGGCCCATTCCAGTGCTTCCATTTTACCACCCATCAGGGAATGACATAACACGTCCCTCGGGGAATTTATCATAGGAGAGACATGTGCGTTTGGAGACACTGACTGGTTCAGCTTGCAACATAAATTTCAGGTGTCTTCTAGTTTTAAACACTGACAACTTCTAAAGATATCTATCCATTACAACCATGAAGTGGAGCCTAGTATTTTCTCTAACATACCACATGTATACCTCCTTTCGTCTCTTTGCCTTCACTAGAAGCTCTACTCTGAAGCTTCAGAATTTCTCAGGATAGTCCCTAGCTTTCTGAGTGACCTAGAGATTGGCCATTTCGGCATGGGGTATTTGAAACTGCGCAGTCCGTCCTCCAGGGAGGACTTCTGCACCTGAGAGTGGACTGGATCCGGACTACTTAATGTAGATCCGCACCTCAGCCTGCTCCAGAACGACCCCAAGTGGTCATCCGGCATGCTTTTGAAAGACCGGAAAAATCAGGTCTTTCAAAAGCACGGAGTGCACTACTGCGAGCCTGCTCCCTTGTGCAGATTCGCAGGCTCGCACCAATGCGAACCTGCGATCTGCTGGGGGTGGGCTTTAGGTTGGCGGTTGGTCAAGACCGTCAATCAACCGGAAGCCGCCATTTTTGATGCCGGAGCAGTGCGGAGTGACGAGCACGCACTGCTCTGGAGCAGCCTGGACTGCCAGAAGATCCGGTAAGTAGTGGCGCAGGGCGATTCCCTCATCCCATGAGGAAATGGCCATAATTTGTGCTCAGGATTCCATTCCACATTCTGCTGTGGAAGGGAATACAGCCATGGAGTACTGGGCCTTGCAGCTGTTAGACAGTGTGAAGCCCTTGAACTGGCCAAACCTGGCAGAAATATGTGGAACCTGGCAGTCAAAGCTGAGTCCCAGCTGCGAACCAGGAGTTGTGCCAGGGAGTCAGAAACAAAGGAAAACCTGGAACACACCTAAACCAGGAAGGTATGTCTTGTTCAGGTAGCATTATAGCCAAAGCAGGAAGTTCTTTGTTGCCCTTCCTATTTTTTTTTTAAAAAATATTCTACCTAATTAGGATAACCTCCAACATTTCACAGATGAAAACCAAGACATATCTGGCCAGCCACACCTGAATACTGTCAACTTGGTAAAAGTTATTAGCAAGAGAGAAGAGATAAACTAAGAGAGTCTGCAGCTATTTGCTTTTGTCCAAATCTACTGCAAAGGGCAAGATTCTCCTCCTTCCTGAGTTAATTGAGCTCCATTTATTTTTGGACTTTGAACTCAGTTTGCAGTAATGAGAGCAAGCTGAGGACATAGAGGGAAAGTGGAGGAGAGAGAAACTGGAAGATTTTAAAAACAGCTGGAAAAAGTGGGACTGAGGAGGATTAACTGGAACTGTCCCTGCCAAAGCAAGACACTTGGAGGGTGTGCAGATGCTGGAGGGAGAGGAATAGTGGGGAGGTGGGAGAGCATGGAACTGTTTGTATCACATGGTTTGCCCTGCACTCCCTAAAGAGGATCACCATCCTATGATTTCTGCACTAGAGTATTATAGTGCTATTATTCCGCTTTCAGCATCCTATGGAATTCTGTGGTTTGCAGTTTAGAGAGGGGCCACTCCCTAAACTGCAAACCCCAGGATCCATAGGATGTTGAAAGTGGAATAATAGGACTGTAACACTTTAGTGAGGAAATGGCCATAGAAGATGACTCTGGACCTGGCCCATCACCAAGATCAAATTAAGACTCAACCCTTCTAGTTGGCTTCTGTGCATGGGATGGGGGTGGGGTACTAAATTGCTGGCTTGGCAACATATCTTGAGAAGCCCCTGTGGTCAGATGCAAGTCCCAACAACTCATTCCATCTTTACATACAGTATGTGGAGGGAATGAAGGCTTACCTCTTGAAGCTAGAAGTCTGAAATATGTTGGCAGGAGCTCCAGGGTGAGCCTTTTCTCCCTTTTGACCTTTCTACACTGATACCATGTACATGAATTTCAAACAGCTTGTTTTAAATGGAAATGATATCGCTTTCCTGGTGACCCCTTGTGGAACAAGCTGTCTGTGGATTGCTTCTAGCAAAGGGGTACATACCACTACTGAAGAAATCATTCCTGATTAAGAAACTGCTTATCCAAAATGTCTCCTCTGTCCGCCTTGCTCAAGAATGCTTTTTACAGATATTATAGCAAACCTTAAAAGTGTTTTGTATAAACTGGGCACCTGTGCCAAAAAATGACCTCAGACTGTATTTCTGAGAGCTTACTATTTAAAACTGGTGTGCGTGTGTGTATAAAATGGCTACCTGGGTTTCTCTTTTCCAGTAAGTGAAGAAAAATACCCATTTGTGCATACATGGCATCTCATATGCTCATCACACATTTAGAGTCACTTATTATCCAGCTTTAGAAACATGAGAAGAAAAGAACTGGCCTCCATTTTTTTTTTTTTTTTTTGAAGAAGGGGCATTTTCAACCCAGCTCTATGCAGCCCTGTAACAGAGCCAAGTCCACACAAAAATTTCTAGCCTCCATAAAAGGAGAGGCATGGAGCTTTCTGAGGGTTTGAAGAGTCTGAAAATGGAATTGGCTGCTGCTAATTCTCACTTTCAACAGTTGGTTATTATGTGTGGGCTTCCACTTCACCTTGGATCTTGACCAAAGAAAGCACAAACTCTTGAAGTGTTGCTTACAGAACCATAGATCATTAAAGAAGGTGAACACTTTGCTGCATGGAGATTCCATGAAGTCGGCTCTTTATGAGGAGTGAGCTGGATATTCCCTTGCTGTTCTTTTTCTTTTCAACTCTCAGTTCAGTGAGCACAGACACACGCTGCTATATGGATTGACAGTTGCACATGCAGAGTGAACTGATATGGTTTTATTGAGGTAGCGGGGGGGAGAGAGAGAGAAACAAACAAACAGTATGCACAACAGCTGCTCATCTGCTCACATGTAGATGCAACAGTCCACAAGACTTGAGCCAACATCAGGGCATAGAAGAGACAGATTCAATGTTTAATCAGGAGTGGGAGAGATTTCTAGCCCTGGAGTGGAGCCGATAAGATAAAGTACCATGGCTGGGAACATTGGCATCACAGGAAAGTCAGTAAATGAGACATGGTGCATCTGGAATACAAAATGTAATGCACAGCTGGAGCTTAGTTATCATTTCCAAGGGTGGGATAAATCAGTGTCAGTCCTGCAAAAGCCATCCTGTGATGAAACTCATTTTCACAATCTCTCTTGAAGAGATTTGCACTCAGGGCAGAGGCAGGGAAAAAAAAGTTCAAAGCAGCCAGGCAGCAAAGGCAAGACACACAGGGCAGGAACAAACTTTGATGGTAGTAGCAGCAAGTGCCCCCCACATCCCAGGCTTAGGTGGACACCTATAGAAGATATGGGATGGGGTGGTATATGAGAATGAGGCCATCAAATGCCTTAGTCAGATCATCAGTGGATCTCACAAGCTGAACTGCTGATAATAATACATAACGTATGCTTTTGTCACCCTCCTACTTCCATGTGCTGCATTACTGAATCTCATCAATTGGTTTGCTGGTAGAATAAAACAAACAAACCAAAAAGTACCCTCCTTGCAAGCACACGTTCATCACCATCATCACCATTATCACCATCATCTTAATCAAGCAAAACAGACTTAGCTGATTGCTGTGCCAGGGCCCAGTGCTAAGACAAGAGCAGTGTAAAACGATTTGCAAGACTGGGCTGTCAACAGCAGCTTTTAAAAAACTGTGGTTATTTTGGTGGTGGTGGGGGAACAGCAAATTTTACAGGGGGCTAGCACAAAAATGTGAAGAATTCCTTCCCTGAAATCTGGTTGAGTTAATCCCATTTTAGAGGTCTGCCATCGTCTGGATTGGAATGGACTGGGTCCAGACTGATCTTGTCCAACTTGGGAACAAATCCAAATTGCCAAATTTTGCTCCAACCTGAAATGAGGAGGGCATTTGTTGCACTAGAAATGCTAATCTAAGTCCATCTATTCTTCTCCTCTAAGTTTATAATTAACAAAGATGCTGCCATTCCACCAATGGTGTAGCTACCATTGACACGGCTGGAGCATTGACCCTGTGCTGCCAGTCAACGGAGGCTGCCTGATGCCACCTGCTCTGCATACCCACCCATGCTGTTTCACAAACAGCAGATGGCTGTCCTCTTCTGCCAACTCTATTGGTCTTAGCCAACTGCCCTTGGCACAGCTTCTCCCTCACCAGCTTCTAATGGAGGCCTCCACCCAGGATCTGAAGGAGAAAAACAGAGCATGGTTCAGAGAAAAAAAGGTGCTGTGTGCCAATGGGAGCTGCCTGGCATTGCCTGAGCCTGGATTCTGGGGCATTGGGCTACATGCCTGAATTCCACAGTATTTTTTGAAGCTTTTTTGGGGGTTAGCTAGTGATCTTCTCTGGGAGTGAGTTGATTTGACTGCAATAAAACCAGTTCAGGAGAATTCCAGTTTGATTATCTCTGACTTTATATAATTTATATACATACAGTATTTGGAAATCCATCAAATAATGAAACATGGTTCCATATGTGAATGTGAATAGCTCATTTTGATGAGAACCAGGAGAAAGAAAAGGAGGTGGAGTTCAGCAGTCAGGCTTTGTGTTGTCTCCATCAAACACCTTCCAGACAATAGAGCGGCCTGGCTGTGAAGCACCTGGCTAGTTGGGAGTTTCACCCAGAAAAACAGTATTGGGAATTTAAAGGTGTTTTCAGATGGTGTAACCATATTGGATTTATTTTTTGTTATCCCTTTAAATAAATATTATTTAACTATTTGTCATAAAAAGGTCGTTAGAAATAGTATGCAATTTTATTGTAAGTCCCAACATGTGCGACTGCAAAATAGCTGCATTTGTCTTAGGTTGAATAGAGACTAGAGGAACTTTCTGAGCAAGCCACATGAGCTAGCAACTTTCACGGGGGCTAGCAGCTTGCCCAGTCTAAATTAAAAATGGCAGAACTAATAGCATAATGTTATGTTGTTATTAAAACTTAGAATATGTATTTTCACATTTAGGTGTCATAAATGTATCCACTGGTGTTGCAGCACGCCATGCAGCCAAAACCCTGAAATGTTTAGAATGTCAAAACTCAGTATACAGAAGAAATGTGATGAGATCCAGTTTCTAACTAAGTAGATAATATTTTGCCAGCCAAAATAAGTTGTCCTTGCAGATATAAACATGGCACATACAAGCAGAAACCTGCACACATTATAGGAAAGGGCCAGGATCCAGCCAACTGAAGCAATTCTGCAAACATGTTGGAAGTTATGTCGAATACCATAAAGGCACCAGATCCCATCTGAACTTGGAAACTAAGCAGGGTCAGTCCTCATTAGTACTTGGATGGGAGACCAGCAATGAACAATGCTGTAGACTAGATTTCAGAGGAATGAACTGGCAAAGCTCCCTCTGAATATTCCTTGCTTAAGAAAATCCTATGAAATTCATGGCATGCGTGCATGCACTTGCACACACACACATGCCTGGGAACGCTTAGGATCAGAGCCTTGCATTAAGATTGTGCTCAGCTCTTCTCACAAAATAAGTCAGATTTAACAGTGTTGATCTTACTTTGAATCACATCTTAAATTACTTAAAGCCTTGGTCAATGTAGGATAAATCTCTTGTTTATCCACACTAGAAAATTAAGTTTGCAATGGCAGCAGTGCGCTCTCTCTTTCTGACTGAGATGCCACATGTACTTAGCAAACCATAAAGTTGTCCCAATGCAGTCTGGTCCCTTTCCACCTCCCTGTACGTGCATGTTGAATATTGTTGCACTTTGCCTCGAAGCAAGATACAGGCATACCTTAGTTTTAAAAGCCTCTGACAATTAAGCTTCTTTTAATGTATACCCAGCTAGATCCCATCCTTTTCCTCCTTATTGTCTGTCTAACTGGAAGGTTTTTTTTAAAGCATCACTGGCATTGGGAAGATGGTGAAGGAGGGCTGGAGAACCAGACTTTCAGTGTTGGGCTGCAGCAGTGTGCCTGAGTAGTAGACAATGCAATAAAGCTCAAGCTGGGAAAGAAGGGGATTCTGCTCCAGCCAGTCCTACCGGAGCTGTGTCTGCCTGTCTACAACAGGCTAGCTAAGCAGCAGCTGCCTCCAGGATACCCTACCAAAAATGTATAAATGACAAAATAGAAAGAAATGAGGAGAACAGATCAGCTTGTCTCACCAGCTATCCCCCAGTATGTTAAAGAAGCATAGCTTTGGAAGTCTGGTCACCAAAATGGAGAAGTGAAGAAAAGTGGAAGCTGGTGAAAGAAAAAACAAATCACTGGATACATTTTGGAAGAAGCTTTCAAGTAGTCTCTTGATGTTTTTGTGTGCCTTCATTTTCAACTTATAGCAACCCTAAGGTGAACCTATCATGGGGTTTTCTGGGACTGAGAGTGTGTGACACACCCAAGGTCACTCAGTGGGTTTCCTTGGTGAGCGAGGAATTGAACCCTGGTCTCCAAGGTGGTAGTTCAACACTCAAACCACTAGACTTTGCTGGCTCTCCAAGTGGTCTCTAGAAAGTACAAAATATTTTTGTTTACTCATGCATTACTTATCTAACCTTGTTTCATTTCACACATACATATTGTTAGTTTTGAGTAAAACTTTGCTGCAACATGTTGAACTGCTTTTCTTTTTCTGTGGTGTAGGTATCTATCCCTATTCTTTCCATGTTATTTCTTCCTCTGGGACCAAATGTTCTTTTAAAGAAGTCATGTCCAGGAACACACCTACTTGATTAACTAAGGTGTATCTGGCAGTGTCTGGCTGTGTTTCTGCATCTGGAAGCACAGTGAAGACCTCTTTCTCCCGGATCTCTGGGTTAGGGTGGGGGCAGGGGGGCGGGGGGCACAAACAGCAGCCAACTGCAGTTCTGCAGATAGAAGAGAACAGCTGTCATCCTACTGAATTTCAAGCAACTGACAGAAGATCCAGGAGAATGTCATCAGATCTTCTCATGCTGTCTGGCCTCTTCCTCTGTGACACCCACTTGCCAGTAAATGGCCATGACAATGTGCTGAGTACACTTGGAGCTGCCAAGTAGGGATGGGTGTCATGCCCCTCTTGCAGGACCCAGACAGGTCCCTTCCAACAGCGACGCCCTAGAGACGTGAGAGAGACAATATTTATGGCAGCCAATGTAGGTAAAAAGGGAGAGCCCAGGCATCTGATAGCATTTATATAACAAGGACTCATTAATTAGGCCCACAACTGGGTAAGACTCTGAGCCTATATAACAAGAGGCCAGAATGGGAGGAAGCTATTGCAGCCAACCGATCCTATTGGTGGCAGTGGTGGCAGCCCAATTCACTCTTGAATTCCTTATCTGCACTCCTAGAACCCTTGGCCTTTGCCTCGACTATGGATTTTGACATTGGATTCTCTCTCCAGACTTAAGGTAAACTTGGACTTTCTCTCTCTAGGGCCTTTTCCACATTTTGTTTTTACAACAGGGCAGCGCGTCCTCCAGTGAGGACATTTGCGCTTGGGGGCGGACTGGGTCCGGACTACTTTCTGTAGTTTCAGACTTCAGCCTGCTCTGGAACGACCAGAACTGGTGGTTCACCGTGCTATTGAAAGACCGCTTAAAACAGGTCAGTGAATAGCCCGGCGTGCCCCACTCCGTTGCTTCGCTCCTGTGTAGATCTGCAGGCTCGCACCAGCGCGAGGCTGCAGGTCTTCCGGGGGCGGGCTTCTGGTTGGCGAGCTTCTTCAATTGGTGGAGAGCCTCCACCAACCGGAAGCCACCATTATCGTCCCCAGAGCAGTGTGTAGTGCAGCCACGCACTGCTCCGGATCAGCGTGGATCGTCGGAGGGAGCACGCCAATCCGGTGAGTAACAGAATGCCTCGTTTTCTTCCCAAAGTGCAAAAAAGCCCTAAATCTACTGAGAACTTGGTCTGCAAAACGACTAAGACAAACTTTGCTTGCTAGCTCCAGATAACAAGATAATTAGGCAGCTGGGAGCCTTGTCTGCTTACCAGCACAGGACAATGGGAGGGATGCAGAACCGCATGGTAGAGAGATATGTTCAACCCATATGATGTAGGATGTCAGCCTACAACTGGAATCCTGTATGGCTCACTCTTCACCAAGCATTGAATAGCTGTGGTAGTGTGGGCAGGGTGTGGTGATTCTACAATAAATCTAGGTGGGGTTGGTCATTGTGGAGGGAGGAAGGGAATGGCAGCCTCTGAATCAAGCAAAAAAAAAAAAGACATACACAAGTGAGATTTTGATTTACATCTGAATATGCCATTAACAGGATGCCAACGACTACGTTGTGCTTTGCAGAGAACAGTCCTCTGCTTGAAGGACTGCCAGGGGTCAGTCCTCTGTTTCAAGATGTCCTGTCTTTGAAGGACTGTCTCTAGACCAAGCTTGCTTTAAAAGGAAAGAGCCGTAAGAGGGAAAAGAAAAGCAGACTTTGATTGCCCACTGACACTTACTGCTTGGACAGTGCCCAGAGCAGTCAGAGAGGCACCTGACTCCTGATGCACCCGGGATTCTCCTGATATGCTGCCTGTGCCTTTCAACATGTCCCACTGAATAGGAATTCTACTGCAGGGCAAGGACTAAGAATTTATATTGTACTTCTGTTATTTTCCACTGTGAAGTAATATTTTTCCCCCAGGCCCTTGGCTGTAACAAATATTTCTGTAGAGTTTTCCACTCCTACTCCTCCTTAGTCACTAAAATGGAGCCAAAGTGCTGTTTCCTCACAGATCTGCATTTTCATGCATAATGGATTGTCATACCATGGAGTCTTCAAGATACAGGCTTCTTTCTGTCAGGGTTGCACAAGGTGCATACCTCAGAGCATGTGCAGAGTGCTGACAGGGCAGTGAAGTCCAGCTGCAACCAAGCAGCTCCAGGCAGGCTAAAAAGCTCCATAGACTCAATGTGATAAGACTCAGGCCCTTTCGCACCAGGCAATTAGAACGGGGCAGTGCGTCCTCTCACGGAGGTTGTCTGCACCTTGGAGCGGACTAGGAGTGGACTACTTACCAGAGATCCGCACCTCAGTCCTCTCCAAAATGACCTCAAGTGGTCCTCCAGCGTGTTTTTTAAAGACCGCAAAAAACAGGTCTTTTATTTTCCTGGAATGTGCCATTGCATTCCTGCTCCCTTGTACAGATTCACAGGCTCACAACAATGCGAGCCTGTGATCTGCGTATGGTGGGCTTTAGGCATGGCGAGCTTCAGCGGTTGGTCGGGACCCACGACCAACCAGAAACTGCCATTTTGGAAGCTGGAACCACCATTTTGGAAGCGGGAGCAGTGCGGATCTACAGACCTCGCACTGCTCCGATTCGCCCTGGACCAAGCAGGAGCGCTGTGGAAGGGCTTCAGGGACAGTCCACCTTGCTTTGGACCCCAGAAGAAGTGGTAGGTAGCAGCACGGAGCGATGCCCTCACCTCGTGCGGAAAGGGCCTCAGTGCTATTTATTTAGCAGATCACACTAAGATAAAAGTTTGGGCTTCCAGTGGCATATCAAGAAGCATAAACAAGACAGGAACAATAAATCAGCATGGAAAAACAGATCAGCAGCATGTCTGGATACATTCCATGAATTAGCCCTTACAGTAGCATGACCATAAGGAATTTACCTAATGGTAAAGTATAGTGCCATATCTAAGCCTTTTTAAGGGCTTAGCCACACCCCAGACCCGATGGGGTGACCCAATTACATTTGCAGCATGCAACCTCCTCACGTTGGTGCTCAGTGACAAGGCAAGACCTTCCGAGGCTGTCTAGCCAAAACATTCTTTGCAGCCGCACTCAAGGCCACATCTCCTCTTTCCTGCCATTCACTTAGAAAAACCTTTCCTGGCCACACTGCACTCACACTGAATGCCTCAACACTTTCCATTTTCAAACTTAAAACCTGGCCTTCATTGTCTCTAACTCATGAGTTCCTTTTAGGTTTAATTAGCAC
Organism: Iguana delicatissima; assembly: GCA_948472985.1. Classification (NCBI taxonomy): domain Eukaryota; kingdom Metazoa; phylum Chordata; class Lepidosauria; order Squamata; family Iguanidae; genus Iguana; species Iguana delicatissima. Next base: position 289,200 of record CAOKZL010000909.1, read on the forward strand.
ATATAGTGAGCCCTCCACATAAGCAACCTCCAGGCCTGCAAATATAAATGATTGTGGAGCATCGTGGGCTATTAATGGAAGTGATGCGCATGTGAATGTACTGAAGTGTCAGGGTGCATGTTGCCACAATTTAATAATATGGATACAAGCATTCAAAATTTTCCCTGTTTGCAGGGCATCCTGAAATGAAACCCCCACAGATATAGAGGCCCCACTGTAAATGCACCTGGTAAATAAGATGGTAGATCTGGTTATGATCCTGATCTTAATACTGATAATGATGCAACTAATATAAATAGACAACAGCTGAGATCTTATGTTGTGCTTGCATAGCATCCATCTATACTCACATGGTGATTGTGTTGCATCCCTCTTCTGTAGAATACAAGCAATAGGCAACTGATAGACAATGTGCTGCTTATTGTCCCACTGTACAATGCAAACTGTGCAATGGCTGTTTCTGTAAGCCGAGTGAATAAAACGGTACATATTGAAGGCACTGAGAAGTTATGCACCACCCAAGAAAATGCATTTGAATGGCTGGAATCTTGATTAGTCTCATCTGCTGCTGTTCTTGTGTGCTCTTCAAGTCATTTCTGACATATGACAACTCTAAGCTGAACCTATCATGGGGTTTCTTGGCAGAATTTGTTCAGAGAGCTTCAGCACGTGCCTTTCTTTGAAGCTGAGAGAGTGTGACTTGCCAAAGGTCACCCAGTGGGTTTCCACAGCTGAGTGGGTCTCCAGAGTCATAGCCCAACACTCAAACTGGCTCTGACTAGAGTAGAACCATTCAAATAATTGTTGAATGGTAAGCCAACACAGAGGTAAATCCAATGGATTCAATGGAACTACTGTAGCTGGGACTAATAATGGGATTTAGGTGCATCTAGTTGACCTCCACTTGCACAAACTGAATTTTTGGCCAATGGCCCAAAAGGGACAACCATGTCTGTAAGGGAACCTAGACATTATATCACACTGAGATAACTCCAGCCAACAATTTTGAAGTACTTTGGAACATCTTAATCCAACCTGGTGCCTTCTAGATTTGTTGGGCCATTTCCGCACGGGGCGAAAGAATCGCCCCGTGATGCTACTCACCGGACTTTTGGGCTCCCCGGTCCGGTCCACGCTTCTCCAGAGTAGTGTGTGGCCACCGTTCCGCACTGCTCCGGGGATGAAAATGGTGGCTTCCGGTTGGTCGAGCGTCTCGACCAACTGCTGAAGCTCACCAGTCTAAAGCCCGTCCCCGTCCCCGGCAGATCACAGGCTTACACCAGTGCAAACCTGCGAATCTGCATAAGGGGGCAGGCTTGCAGTGGCATGTTCCGTGCTTTTGTAAGACCTGTTTTTAGAGGTCTTTCAAAAGCACACTGGATGACCACTTGGGGTCATTCCAGACGGGGCTGGGGTGCAGATCTACATTAAGTAGGTTTGACCCAGTCCATTCCCAGGTGCAGACATTCTCCCTGGAGGATGCTCTGCCCCGTGTTAAAAACCCCGTGTGGAAATGGCCTTGGATTACACTTTTTTGTCATCCTTAGAAGAAAGATGAGTGCAGAAGATCCCTGAGATCCAGGTAGACGTGCCATCTTCAAGTGAGTACTCTGCTTCTGAAAATTTCTTCCATCCAATTTTTGGATGTCCACCTTCCTCCTGAGCACCCTACGCCACAGCTTATCCTATTCAGGAGTGGCTACTGATTTCCAGAAGAGTGTTTGGATAGAGGCAGGAGCTACTAGAGGAGGAGGGGGTAAGAAATCATGTTTTCCCAAGATCCTTTGTTTTGTTGTTTTTCTGTAGCCATACCCTATACTCAGTTGGCAAGGAAGGGAAAGGAAAACATCAGCTTTTTTCAGTGCAGTCACTTGCAGTTTCGATAGCACAGTTATAGCAGCGGCAAATGTGGCCAGCAGTGTATGTTGTTACCATACTCTACCATCCCCCTACAAGATATGTGATTTTCATAAATTGAACTTACTAATGATTGGAGAACATGATTGGAGTCACACTGGATGGAGAACATGTTCCGGCTTACACTGGTCAGAGACATGTTCAAGGTCATGAAGGTTTAGATAGGATTATGCAGAAAACCCAACACTGTCTGTTTGTGATAGCCCCTTCACTGCTTCAGGCTCTTGGCATTTTTGAATACAATGAAAGATGAACTGCCCAAATTGATGGGCAATCAGAGGCCATCCCTTGATCTTACTCTAAGAATATCTTTTCTATCACCCTATCTGACTGAACATTAAGAGGTTGTCAAGAGTCCCATCAATGTTTTGTCACTCCAGAGTTAAGCAATCAGCCCATTCTGGACCCATTTGTAAATCTTGTGGGAAGGACATTATGGCTTTGTTAGCACACCTCTTCAGGGTGTGAAATAGGATATGAAAACCCTAGCTTTGACCCCAGCCAATTGTAATACACAGTACGTGGTGCCCCAGACTGCTGTTTCTCAGTGCTGCGCTCAGATGCTGTCTGAGCTCCTCTGCTGTGACCCCTTCTTCACCCTTTCTATCCAATCTCTCTCCATCCAGCTTTTCTGCCTCACTTTCCAATAGCCTTGTATGGTTCTTAAGAGTGTCTGATTTCTTGTGTGTTTGTCAATTCAAATAAAATACTTCATTTGACTTTAACTGGACTCCTTTCTACGCTTCGTACTGGTATACATAGATGAAAAGATCTTGCCGTTACCCTCCTCTCATGGGTCTCCTTCGAGCTATAATTCCCCCAAATTCTAAGGAGATACTGGCATTGTGGGTAGACCCCAATGCCCCCCACCTCTTAGAGTAACAATGTGTTTACAAATTCAGTCTGGGGTGGGGAGTACATGAAAACTGTACCTCCTATTCTTCCCAACGTATCAGGTCCCATAAATATTTTGGAGAAATGAAGATGGTAGGTGGGTACAGTGTCCCTTTGATATGCACTGAGCATGCTATCCCACTTCACAAAAAGAAGGAAAAAGGGATGCTTGAAATTGGTGTTTGCTAAGCCTAGAGAATGTGAGGATCTCTCCATCTTGAGGTCAACAACTCATCCACATTCTTTCCACTCTTGTTTTATATCAGATTGTGAGACTTTTGTTTTTTGGAGAGGAAATTCACATGTATTTCAATGGGGGGGTTGCATGGAAATTCATGTGTATTGCAGTGGGCAACTTTCTTAATGTATGCACTTTCTTACACATTTTAATGAATCTATTCTTGATGTCAATCCTCAGGATCAAAATGGTGAAGGGTCTGGAAGCCACGCCCTGTGAGGAGCGGCTTAGAGAGCTGGTTATGTTTAGTCTGCAGAAGAGATGGTTAAGAGGGGACATGATAGCCATGTTTAAATATTTGAAGGGATGTCATGTTGAGGAGAGAGTGGGCTTGTTTTCCACTGCTCCAGAGACTAGGGCAAGGAGCAATGGATTCAAGCTGCAGGAAAGGAGATTCCACCTGAGCCTCAGGAAGAACTTCCTGATGGTCAGAGCTGTTGGGCAGTGGAATATGCTATCTCGGAGTGTGGTGGAGTCTCCTCCTTTGGAGGTTTTTAAGCAGAGTCTGGATGGCCATCCATTGGGAATGCTTTGATGTATGTTCCTGCATGGCAGGGGGTTGGACTGGATGGCCCCTGTCGTCTCTTCCAGCTCTATGATTCTGTTATTACCATATGCAAGAATGAATGATTTTAGAATTTTTCTCCCCTCTTTGCAAGAATATGGTACTATCTGGACATTTTTTGAGCATTAATCTCACACGACAGTGCAGTTACAGGGCAGGAAATGAAATGAGGGCATTGCCCCCAAGATAAGAATTCTCTCCCCTCAAAATGATTTTTTTCTTCAATCTCCAAATTTTTGGCAATGCAAAGAGGGGCATAGAAAATCATTCACACCTAGAACTCATCTTTGCTGTGTTTGAATTCTCTTGATAACCAATACCTTCTCTTCGGGTTCCTAAACTGTGCTTCTAAAGGTAATGCAATATTGAAAATCTGGCAACTGGAGGAAAATTTAATGGAGGAGTCATAATTCTTATCTGGTCCTGAAACAGGACCAGTAGGGAAAATTCATTTGTGAAAAAAATACAGTAGTTTCCTGTGCAGAAATTATATTTTAAATGTGCATTTTGTAAAAGATACCCATTTTGCAATCCCTAAATACTTTTTATTTGCAAGAAAACTGTATGTTATTTCATGCATACAAATGTTCCTCAACCAACTTGTGAAGCATCTTGCAACCCATCTCCTTTTCCTAAGGAAGGTGTCTTGACTGTCGAGACACCATTTTCAAAAACTGAGAATAGAAATTTTAATAAGTATTTTCCACATCTATATTTTTGCATGCATTTCCCCATTGACTAAAGCACATTTCTGTGTATTTTTTAGACATATAATTTGAGTTGTGTCTATAACTGAGCATTTTCTGAATAGTGAGGTGTGTATGTAGAGGAGTGGGGAAATCATCTTTCTCATGATGGGAAGATGAAAAATAAGCATGACACTTTGGCTAATACAGGCTCAGTATACCTTATCCAAAATGCTTGGGACCAGATATGTTTTGTATTTCATATTTTGTATTTTGTATTTTTTTTTTCAGGGGTATGTTTGGAATACCTGAATTTGCATAAACATTAACTATAGCACTGTAAAGGAGATCTCCTGAGAGCCCGTGAATGAATGAGCAGGAGCACTGCAATCACTGGCTCAAAGGTGAAAGTGGGCTACTGGCTGGCAAACTCCCCAGAGATCTTCTATATGTTACATCAGGTCCTTTATACACTCAGTTTCTCATATCTTCAGTTGCATACACAAACCAAGTAGTGAGTGAATGAGATGTGAGGCTGGAGAGAGACATGACAGTTTGTGAAAGGACTGGAGGGGTGGACACTACACTATGGCCATTTCTGCACTAGACCTTGAGGCCCCTCCCTAAGCTGCAAACCCCAGGATTCCATAAGATGTTGAAAGTGGAATATACACTATAACAGTCTAGTGCAGAAATGGCCTTGGATTCCCACTATTTCCCTGATCCCTGCATCTCTCTCCAGTCTCACATCTCTCCAGCCTGACGTCTCATTTCTTCACTACTTGTGTTATGTATGAGACACAAGGCTGGACAGAGACTGCAGGTTTGAGAGACGAAAAGGTAAGAACACTGCACCCACTGCTATGAAAGTAGAAGCAGATGTCTAGTGGCAAAAAGTTTTAGGTTTTGGAGGGTTTGGGATTTCTAGATTAAGGATGCTCATACTCTAGTTTCAGAGACCAAAAATTGAATTAATCTGCAAAATAAATGGGCCAATGACAATTCCTTTCTATCTGTAGCCCAACCGTGATGAGTATTGTTGAGAGGCCTGTAACTAATTCAATGCAATGAAGTACAACAGAGTATGAAACAATCCAATGTTGCAAGAGGGATGATGATATCATGAGTCTGTTTAAGATCAGGTGGCTGTTTTTTTTTTAAACTAGGATTCTCTTGATTCCCCCTTATGAACCCATTGTCTCAATGACAAATAAATGTCTTTGCTTCATACCCTAAACCACAAGAGATGAAAGAAAAGCCTTACCCCCTCCAAATTAGAAAATAAATCTTGCCTACAATTTTTGTTGGAGTGGATTTTTACAAGTGCCTGAGTTTTTCTGAACTGCTTTCTCTTCACAGACTCCTTCACATTTTTCTCTTTATTAACGTGGCATCTTTCCCAGGATATTTTATGATGCCGGGTGTGTTTTCACTTATTGCATTGATTTGGGTTTGATAGTTTCTGTCTCCACCCTGCCCCCCCTCCAAATCCTAGAAATATTATTAAAAGTTTGGGTTTTTAAAATGCGTTATTCAGAAAAGGGAAAGTATATTTGCTATTTTTTGCTGTAATTTCCAGTAAGCCTGCTTTCAGAAATGTCACATTCTTCCACTTCAGCTGAGCACTGATCACCAACAAGGCTATGGTGAAAGAAACAAAGATTAGAAATCTGTCTATAATTAATCTTGTGTCAAAACAATATAACACACAATTATTCATTAATTTCAGTTTTGTTCTTCCCTTCTTCTGCAGAGATCTGGGTAGCAAATTTAATTCTCCTCCATGATTTACAGTCTCCACAACCTTACCAGGTAAATCAGGTCAGAATCTGGAAAAGGATATTTTGGATTACACCTCGCAACAGTCCCCCACAAGTAGGGCGAGCGGGAATTCTGATTACTGCAGTTCAAAAAAGTAACTTTTCCAAACTCTGGTTAGGTTGAAGTAGTGACTGGACTATCTAGTGATTTTAACAGCTGAGAAGAGATTTGAAATGACGTTCCATTGGTCTTGTTCCATCCCCTTAGGTACCACTTTGACTTCCCAAAAATTCATATTGAGTTGTAAATATCTATATAAAAAGTTATGATTGCCAGTATTTTACATGTAGCTGGTGCTGCACAACGATCCTTCAGGGCAGTTCTGCTGGGCTGCCTTCTGATGATGCAGAAGACGTTGTTGGGGAGGAGAAGTGCATCTCCCACAGCCATGTTGTGATGGCGGACAAGCGGATACGTGTGCTGAACAAGGGCATATCACCAGAGATGGAAAGAAAATTGAAAAATATTCAAAAAGGTAAAAAATTAATTTGTTGAATGTCAGGGAACCTTGATGAGGAGAATTGTGGGCAGATGAGAATCTTTGCCATGCAAAACTTATTCTGTACAAAAATTGCATTTTTTGGCAAAGGAAGCAGCATTTTCTGTACAGAGGAGAGTATTTTCTGCACAGAAAATTCTACCTGAGATTCTGCGTTGGAGGTGTAGTCACAATGTTGTGACTATGATTTCTCTCCTGATCTAACCTCTAAAACTCACCTTAAAATCCAACCAGATGCTCCAAGGGATGGAGTCCTGCATTGCTGGTAAGCAGGCTGCTAATATATGACACATCCAGTCACCTCCTCCCAATGATCAGAGGTGCGCTGAGAAGAAGACCCCTACAGGATCCTAGCACAACTCCTTGGGGCACTGCCAATTGCTGGCAGGAGGGGCCTGGGTGCATCATCTTTCAGTGTCCTACTTGCTAGCACTGCAGAACTCCACCCCTTGGTGGAGCTTGCTGAAGGTAGGCTTCAGGGGCATTAACAATTGTACCAATGGTACCACGATCATACATGTGAATAAGAAACAATTATGAGGCTGTAAGCCTAGTTTACAACATCATAACTAACAGGACGCCAGCTGCTGTTTTCTGCACAAAAAATGTGAATTTTGTGTAGAGTACGTCCCCAATATAACTTTTTATACATAGAAAACAATATTTTTATGTAGATAAATTATTTTCCTTGAGAAAATGCTGCTTTCTGCACAAAAATATCATATGTAAATTTTGGGTAGCATGAACTACAAATAGTCTTCAAAAACTGCACAGTTTTCCAAGGCTTTCTTCTCAATGGGAAGACATTTGCTAAAATTATTCATTCTTCCTTCAACAATGAATTTAGTGAAGAATTACATCCTTATATGTCATTTATTGAGGTCTCCAGTGAGTACAATGCCTTTCTTGATGTAATACTTGGTCTTATCCTGAGTCAATAAGCACCTTTCATGGATATATCCAGAAAGCTTTTGTTAAAGATTAGTTCAGCCTTTAGACAACATTCTTGCCAGAACTGAAGATGAACAGACAGTTTCATTTTTTTGAACACCTCTCACCCCTCCCAGCAGCTCTTCCCTACTCATTTTCATGCATTAGCCTGTACCACACCATTGAGATGACCTTGATTTCCATGCTCTGACTGACTCCCCCCTCCCATCATCCAAACATTGAAGCACTGAACAAAGCATTGAAGGACACACGGCAAGATGGCTACAGTATGGCTAAGCTGGGCATGGAAGAGATGGAGGTGCCTCTGACACTCGGCGTGGGTAGTGGATATGATGGAAGCAATGAATACCTTTTTCTGCCTCTCTCTATAAAACAACATAGACAAGCATAACATCAAGTTTTTGCTTGTGAATGTCAAAGTTTTCTCGCCATTGCAGGAAGAATATGACAGAGACCACACAGAGCCCTGGCACTAGAATTGCAAGGCCAATTTAAGAGCTAGTCATGAGTATGTTTAAAAGTTTAAAGTTTAAAGTTTTAAAGTTAGTTTAAAAAGCTTTAAACTAACTCACTGATGACAACTAACGCTCCCCACAATAGCCTCAGTTCATGGCAATGAACCTTCAGTTACAACACACTGTAGACCAGTGATGGGTAATACTGTTTGGATGTGACTTCTACCTTCTCACCCTTGGCAATACTGCTGGTTAGATCTGATGGGTGCTGCACTCCAACAACATCCGGATGCATCTTCCTCACCTCTCCTGTACGCCAAAGTGCACTAGCTCCAAGTGGAAACCAGTTTATTTTTCCCCCCACTAAAAATGATAGGCATGAAAGGGATGATCATGATTGCGACAATAGACAACAAATAATGTTCCCTTCTGAACTTCTTATTAGTTTCAAGTTCTAATCTCCTACAGGGGCCAATAGGAGTTTCCCTGAAAAGTGGAGGGAATCGTCTGAAACCTGAGAAAGGATTTCCATGTCCTCCCTGAGTTCAAAATTGTGTCCAGTTACGAGATTCACTGGACGGCCTTGGACATTCTGGTTGGACCTACTTTGTAGTTGTGCAGACCAAATGAGATGGCATGTTTACTACTAGTCTGAACTGTTTAGAAGAAAGACAGCATGGTAAACAAACATATCCCTTCATCTTAATCTCAGATTACCAAAGAAATATGGCAAGTATTAGTGGAGTTGGCTTCCTTGCTCTTTAGTGCAGAATTATGTCCAGATTCAACCACGTTCAGCATCTTGAGCATCTGTTTATTCTCTGACCGCCTTTCTAGTACCCTGGCAAGCAAGTTGTTCCAATGCATGCTGGAACCGCTTCCATTGCTATTCCAGGAATAGTGCAGGAGAGCAAATACTCAGGACAGTGCGCAGTCTCATAATCACAGTGTTTTCCTTCCTCTGTGCCCTATTTCCAAAACACCATGTGAGGACAATATGCTAGAAATGATAGTGGTGGATTCTCCCTGTCCTTCAGGTGTGAAGTCTGAAGACTCTTTGGAATTTCCATGTGTCAGGAGGTCAAGGAACAGTTCCAAAGGCAGCTGAGCTGTTGTAGCTCTTGCAAGGGCTTTCACATCTGGCCTCCACATGAGCCTCCGTGTTTCAGAGCCAGCTCCTGCCTTCCAGATGGGAGAAAGAATGAAAAGTGCCGGGATTTTATTTTAGAAACTTCCTTAAAGGTCAGAGTTGCATGACTCATGATCACAGGAAAAAAAGAGTGAGGGAATAATGCATTTTTCCATGGCACCCGTCTAATTTTGGAGGCTTTCCTTACATTCTTAGGTGATATTGTGCAGCAAGTATGTGACAATCACAAAAGCACAGTACTTCTTTTCTGGGGTGTAGATCAAGAAGAATACAATCTTGTAGGGCTGGGCTTGGGATAGGAGTGGTTGGAAAGCAAAGAAATGTTAATAAGTGGAGACATAACTTCAAAAAAGCTCTAGGCAGTGTTTGGAAAGGTTACTTTGTGGGACTACAAATCCCAGAAACTACCAGTTTAGCTTGGCCAGTGGCTAGTCTAGCTGGGGGATTTTGGAAGTGATCATTTTAAAAATGACTTTTCCTAGAGTCCTTCTGGATGCATGGCTCTCAGACCTATCATCCAAAAGGAATTGTTTTGCTATTCTGGCTTGCCTTCTTTAATATATTTTGCTTGTTTGTTCTATAAAAAAAATGGAAGAAACAGTGACAAAATATGGGAGGACTATTATTGGAAGATAATGGATCCAATCACACTACAAAATTATTGTGCTTTTATTCCACTTCAATCTGCCACAGCTCCATCTCATGGAATCCTGAAGTTTGTACAGTAGTTTGGTGGGACACTGGTGCTCTCTGGCTGAGAATTCTAAACACCTCTCCCTATATGGCCGTTCTCAGGATTCCACAGGAAGGAACAATGGCAGTTAAAATGGAATAATAGTGCTGTAAGTCTGTAATGTGAAGAGGCATTTCATCTGGATAATGCTGCAAAATACCTTTAATAAAAGCCTTGTTTTGAAGCACAGTGAGTAAAACAGCCTGTCTCTGTTCTAGGGAGGGAGGGTAGAGGGAAGTTTATTGTGGCTAGGCCTTCATACTCCCTGTCCCTATAACTATGAGCCTGGCATGCATATTAAATTAGCTCGGAAAGGCAAAACAAACAAACAAACAAATAGATAAATGAATATCTTGATTTGTATGGTGTAAGAACCATAGCAACAGTCATATTAAACCTGAGAGAAAATGATTCAAGAGTGGGGTCATATTGTAAGCTCTTATGTTCTGGGCACCACAGTTCTGGAAGGATATTGACAAGTTGGAACGTGTCCAGAGGACGGTGACCAGGATGGTGAAGGGTCTGGAAGCCATGCCTTGTGAGGAGAGGCTTAGGGAGCTGGGTATGTCTAGCCTGACAAAAATAAGGTTAAGAGGAGACATGATAGCCATGTTTAAATATTTTAAGGAATGTCATATTGAAGATGGGACAAACTTGTTTTCTGCTGCTCCAGAAACTAGGAGATAGAACAATGGATTCAAACTACAGGAAAAGAGGTTTCACCTAAACATTGGGAAGAACTTCCTGACAGCCAGAGCTGTTTGACAATGCTGCCTTTGAGTGCGGTGGAGTCATCTTCTTTGGAGGTTTTTAAACCGAGGCTGGATGGCTATTTGCTAGAGCTGCTTTCAGAGTTTGTTCCTGCATGGCAAGGGGTTGGACTTGATGGCCGTTGTAGTCTCTTCCAACTCTATGTTCCTATGATTCTATGTTGTTAAAGCCATTGGCCTGAATTAGGTGTGGGAAAAATGTACTCCACCAGATGTTGTTAGATAGCAGCTCTCAGCAGCATTAGTGTCCTTTCTCAGTCCCAGCATGGCTGGTAAAACAACCAAAACAACTGAATATCTCCCAGCTTGTTACTTTCTCCCAGGCAGTAAGCACAGAGACAAACGTAAAGTACAACATAAACAAAGTCTGGCAGGGTTTCACAGTAAGGGAGTGTCCAAGGTCAATCCAAGCATTCATCTAGGCATCCAGCAAGGTAACTGGTCACATAAGCTCTGACAAATCCTGGAGGGGAAAGAAGCCAGCTAAATAGGTCTGAAGCCTGGCACAGCTGTGCCTTGATTGATTGTTGCCGGTTATAAATCCTGAGAGATTTGCTGCCTATGCTCTGCGAAGCTGGGTCTGGGTAAGTGTTCTTCTATATCTGAGGAGGCAGTATTCTCTGTTGCAGCTGGCACCGCCCCCTGTTCTGTTTCTGGCTCTGTACCTCTCTCTGTACAGCAGGTCCTGGGATGCCCCCTGTCTTAGACTCTGACCCTTTTCGAACACCATTTCTAAAGCGAGAAGGCCCCTTGAGCATCACGTAAATGGGAGGAGCGGTCTGCATGACACACTCCCATTTATGCGACGCTCAAAGGCCTGATGCGGACTGCGCATGTGTTTTTTTTATTTTCGGCTTAAAGCTGAAAATGCTGCACGGTCACGCATCACTCCAAGGCCCCGCGCGTACTTACCTGCCCTGCGGAGCCTTGGGAGCCGGGCCAGTCGTGCTTCCTGCCCCAGCGCAGCCTACAGCTCCCAGACTGCACTGCAGAAGGAAGGAGTAGGGCGTTCACACGACCGGCAAGCCAGCTGAGGCGAGGAAGCAGAAGGGATCTGAGCATCTCGCAAAAGAGGCTGCTCGCGCGAATGCCGCCCCCCACCTCCGCGAAAAGGTAGGGTGCAGAAAGGGCCTCTGAGTCAGAGTCCATGCTCTGGAAACAGGGCATGACACCTGGCCAGAAAAGCCAATGATGAAGAATGCTGGGAGTTGTAGTCCAATGATAAACAGTGATCAAACTTTATGTTCCCCTGGCCAAAGTCCATTATCTAGTCCTGACTCATGAAGGCCACTGAATCAATAAGAATTTGCTAAGACAAAATTTATATAAATATCATTCTATTCTTGTTAAGATTAATAATTGGATTCAAGCCATTGTAAGAGAAGGCCTGAACAAAGATTTAGGCCATGCTACCCAGCACTGAGCATTGGACTATGATGCTGGACATCAGGGTTCAATTCCCTACCGGACCATGGAAACCTACTGGGTGACTTTGGATATGTCATATACTCTCAGCCCCAGAAAAAAATATGTGATAAGTTCATCTTAGTGTCACCATAAATAAAAATTGGCTTGAAGGCACACAACAACAACAATCCAAATATTCCTACATGTTGCCAAGATTTTATTTCCTCATGAGTAATGCTTGTTAGGAATTACCTTACCTCACCCTAGGAATTAAATGCAGTTGAAATACACAGATTTGAGATCCTGTGTCTCTAATTCCTCAATCTGTCTTGTCCAGTATGTGTAACTTTTCCCCATATTCCCCAATCCAATCTGTATTCAGATTCAGAGTTACTAAGATACAGAGGTTGGATTCCTCAGGGAATACACTGGCCTCTTCCTTGCTGCTCAGACTCGTCTCCATAGCAACTGGCCTGAGCTCTCTGGCTGAGAATTCTAAAGGCTCCTCCCTGAACTGCCAACCCCAGGATTCCATAAAATCTTCAAAGCCAGCCAGTTATATGAGGTCCCATATGATTGCCCATATTCCCCAATCCAGTCTGTATTCAGAGTTGTTAACATATAGAGGTTGGGTTTGTGACGGGATTTGCTGCTAGGCCTTGTCTCCATAGCAACCAGCCTATTCAGAGCTCTCTGGCTGTAAATTTTAAAGGCCCCTCTCTGAACTGCCCACCCTAGGATTCCATAGAATCTTCATAGCCAGCCAATCATATGAGGTCTTGTTGCCTGACACAGCCACTCATATGAGGTCTGCGCCTGCCTGATGCAGACAAACAGACAAAATCACTCACAAACTTTGACTTTTATATAGTAGATTAAGGAAATAACAAGACAGAAGTCCAGTATACACACTGCTATTATATCAGTGGAAGTTAATGATAACGTGGAAATTTCTCCATGTTTTTCAATGAGTTAACCAGTAGAGTTTGGAGATGTGGCAACCACAGAAATTCAGAGGTTGGACAAGGAGACAGGATTTTTGAAGAGCATAGTGAGATTTGTGTGATTTCCACCTCAAGTTGAAACTGGGATCAAGGTTGGAGAGTTTGGGAGGAGATATTTTTTACCTTGCAGGACTACTTAGTTACTTCCATTTGTACTCTATTTGAATATTTGTTACTGGACAGTCAAAAAACAAGGAGACCTCTATACAGATGGATTGACTCAGTTATATAAACCATGGCCTTGGGTTTGGAAGAACTGTATCATGGAACCTCTTGCTGTTCTTGCACACTTTGTAGCAAAGGCATTGTACAAGAGGGTTCAATATACTTCCTTTTGCAAAATCTTTGATGCTGTGTATGTTGGCATAACTAAGGTTAGGCTACTCAAGTGTAAGCCACTTCTTTTCTCAGTCCTACACGATTCTGTCCAAAGTTTGCAATTTTATTCCTCCATGAAAAAAATGTCAACCACCATGTGATCTTTCACTTCTGGGCAAGAGCAAAATGCCAGTCCTTTGTTGTTGTTGTTGTTGTTGTTGTGCTTTGCATGTTATATTTAGCACAAAATACATTGTACAAAAACTACTTGCAAAAGCTTCACTCAAAAGTCCAGAACCATGAAAAATTGTTGAAAATGCACAAAAACTCTTATAATCTCATCCAGTAAGAAAACTTTTCATCTGTTTCAACTATATATGTGAGAACAAAAGAAGCAAATAATTGCAAACTAAACAAAGAATTATACCCTTAGATACCCACATTTGAACCATTACCAAAAGCTACAGATCACTCTGAAATACACGTGTCAGTATACGGCCCACAGCAGTTGCAGTTCTGTTACTGTAAACAGATTGGGTTTAAATACGTACTATTAGCAACAACTTACAAAATGCTGAATGATTTCTGAGGTACAGGACTTTATCTGAAATATGCTATTGATATGGTCCAAAATCACATTCCACTGGGCAGGGCAACAAATAGGTTTCCAGGACCTCCAGTTGAAAGCATTCTTCAGATAATCAATGTCAGGCTGAATTTTCTGGCCAAGGACCTTGAAATTTCTGCTTTGCTCTCTCCTCTCTCTCTCTCTCTCTCTCTCTCTCTCTCTCCATCTCTATCTCTCCTCCTCCATTTTTCATTTAAGAGGAGTGTGTCAGCTTCATTCCCAGTTGAAATCATCCATCTTGATCTCTTGGTTCTATCTGACCACTCATTTCTTCTCCTATCTTGGGAAAGGAAGATGAAAACAAACTCCAAATTCTACAGAAACCTTTCCCTTACACTGCTCCCTCAGGACAGATTTCAGCTCTCCAAATTCATGCAACATAACTATATAGTCAACTTAGAAAAGCATTATCATATGATTTTGTAAGCTGACCTATAGGAGCATGAAGAAGCCTGGTTTCTAGATATTTTTTTGAGAACAGGGATAGATGACGTGCATAAAAAGAATGTGTATAAGTCTATGTGCCTTCAAGTTGCCTGTCAACTTATGGTGATCCCATGAATTTCTTGGGGTGTTCTTAGGTAAGGAATACTCAGAGGTGGTTTTGCCAATTCCTTTCTTTGAAACACAGTCTACAGCATCTGATCTCCATTGGTGGATTCCTACCCAAGTACTAACCAGGGCTGACCCTGCTCAGCTTCCAAGTTCAGACAGGATCAGGTGTCTTTAGAGTAATTAGACCATTCATATGTAGATCATTATCCTCCAGAGGTTTTTAAGAACATCATACCACACACACTGAAAAAATATGCAATTAGCAGTTGTGGGCTTTAAAAATGTACATGGCACAATTGGACAGGGGGCTGACTGAAAATGATACTCTGATATGATACAGAGCTTTCAGGAACTGCCATCTCCATTAAGGTCTCAATCACAATGGGGCCACCTGTGGCTGCTAATGGCATTGGGAGGAGGAAGAGGCACTCTAATGTGTTTCAACAGGAGCTTGTTACCCCTGTGTAAATACAGAGAAGGGGCATGCAATCCTGACCAGAGCTGTCATAAACCTTGATACAGAGAAGTCCAATCACATATGGTGACACCTACAGTCTGTGGTGTGACAGTTTACTTGACCGCCTCAGGGTATTACCATCTCATGTTTCTACATGTACAGATGTTTTCAAGAATATGTCAGAATACTGGAAGAAAAGGCTTAAACATTAGCAAATCTAGGCAGATAAATGCAACTTTCAACAGAATGTAGTAGTGTATCTTGCATAGAATCATAGAGTTGGAAGAGACCCCAGGGGCCATCAAGTCCAACTCTCTGCTATGCACGAACACTCACCAAAGCATTCCCAACAGATGGCCATCCAGCCTCTGCTTAAAACCCCCCAAAGAAGGAGACTCCACCACACTCCGAGGCAGCAGATTCCACTGCTGGACAGCTCTGACCACCAGGAAGTTCTTCCTGAGGTTCAGGTGAATTTCCTTTCCTGCAGCTTGAATCCATTGCTCCTTGTCCTGGTCTCTGAAGCAGCAGAAAACAAGCCTGCTCCCTCCTCAACATGGCATCCCTTAAAATATTTAAACATGGCTATCATGTCCTCTCTCAACCTTCTCTTCTGCAGACTGTTGCACTTCTACTGTATGTGCCTGCCTATGTTCACAAATGGGAATAACACTAATTTTGTGCAGAAATAGGATATTTTTTCCCCAGCACATTATTGCAAAAACACCTCCCCAAAAATTAGTGCCTTGGGCTTGCTCTCAAAGGGGTTGCTAAATGCTCACAATGCAGTCTCATTGTACTGAGATGACTAGATTTGCATCATACAAGCACAGAGTTGGAAGAGACACCAAGGGCCATTTGGTCCAACTACCTACAACTCAGGAATCCACCACTAAAGCACTCCCAAATGTTGGCTGTCCAACCTATATTTGAAAACCTCCAAAGAAGGAATGTCCACTGTCTTCTGATATGAGAATGAATCTGTCTGTTTCCATCTGGATTTTCTTTCTGCCCTTGTTTTGTTTGGGGTTGTGAGGCTTTGGGTGTGGACCAGGGAGTGGTTTTGCATAGAAATTCATACATATTTTGTTACATGCTTTTCCTTTATAAAATGCATTCTATGCACTTTTTATTCACTTTTCCCCAAATACCCTTTTTGTTGTTATATGTATTTTTGCATGCATTCTCTCCTAAAGCATGTTTGTATCCATTGTTGAAAAATGTATATTTTCAGTTTTGCATAGTTATCATCAAATCTCAGTAACAGCAAGATTGTTTTCCCCAGATCTCTACATCTGGACAGATTGGAGGTCACCCAATAAAGCTGATCTCTCCCTTTTGATTCTCTGTGTCTTGTTTTGCCTCCAATCTGGCTGGCACTCAACTGCTATTAAAGTGATTCAAAAATGGTAGGTCTGTGGAGACAGTAATCAATCTGTAGCAGTTGGTGGTTCTCATGGCAATGAGTTGTCGCATTTGCTCTGGATATTAGTCCAATCTTCAAAGGAGCTTGCCAAGGTGCTGAACCATCGCTTAAGCCCCTTGGATGGAAGCTTTAAAGCTCAGACTAAAATGCTGAGCAGATTGATCACACCACTGAGAAAAGGGTTGGCAGACACCATTGGACTAAATGCTGTCAAGCTCTTTCCCATAGTTCTGTGCACAAACCAACCAATCAGATCTCCCATTGCCTTTTCTTTGCTGAACAAAGAATGTATTTGGAAAGTCTGGCAAAAATTTCTTAAATCTATTTTAAAGCTGTATACATTAGACCATACAAGGTCTCTCTCCCTTTTTTGTTCCTGGTTGCATACTTTATATGTATTTTCTGCTGCCTTATAAAGTTAAAATGAATCATTTTTCCACTTTAAAATGTCTATATGTGTATTTTAAAGTGATGGCAAAGGCAGGCAAGGTGCCTTTTACGGCACACCACTGTGGAAAATATATTCTTAAGCAAGCACGCTTTCTTAATATTTGAATGCAGACATTTCAAATATACTTTGCCCTGAATGAGTAGGCAATGCAGATGAATGTTATGTTTCTGCAAACCTTATGCAGTGCAGATTAAGTAAGAATAATATTTTGGCTTTTTTAAAAACCTTCCCTTCTCTATCCAAGGAAATCAATCGTCACTGATCTACAATACCTCCATTTTGCTGCACATCGGCTGAGCTTCTTTGGAAAGAGAAAAAGAAATAGCTTGAAATCATTTGTGCAGCATCAGCAGAAGTGCCAGACACGGAAACCAGTGGTGCTTCCACACATCTCTGACCTTGCCCAAGACAAGAGACCTATGTAATTATTTAGACTTCATACGAGGACTAGAACCATGGTGGAGATGCAGACTGTGCTCTCCAAGTTATTGGGCATGTGAGATTTTTGCATCTTGAGCAAATTGCCTTTATGAAGTTAATGAAATCATGGCCAGAGCTTGGGAAAGTTAATTTCTTGGAGTACAATTGCCAGAATCCATAGCTAACATGGTTCTGGCTGGCTGGAGGCCCTGGGAATTATGGCCCAGCAAAGTAACTTATCGAGACTTTGGTCATGGCTAAAGCAGCAGATCAAAGGTTGCTGTTTCCTTATGCTGATAGATCTCTGAAGAGAGAGAAATCATGCCTCAGCTACTGCCCTGTCTTCATTGCATTTATATGATTGGATACTATGTTTGGTTCTTTTCAGTCTCTTTCACAGTCTTCTGATCACAAGATGTTTTCGTGACCTCTAACATTTTTCTGGCAGTTTTCAACTTCTCCTGCCAAACATGTAAAGCTCTGTCTACCACCCTTCCATTTGGTTATATCCAGCTGTTGTTTTTCCAAAGGTTAGTACAAATTACAAACATGCTCCTGGAATAAATTCGGTGCTTTTAATTCAAACCAAAACCCACAGTCTGGCAATACCTTTATTAGCAACAAATAAAATTCCAGAAAATTATGCATTTCATAGAATCACAGGAATGTAGAGTTGGATGTGCCCTTAACAGCAATTGATCCTAATCCCTTGCCAGGGTAGGAATCCACAGCTAAAACATTCCTGACAGGTGACCATCCATCCAATCTATGTTAAAACATCTCCAGCGAAGGAGAGTCTATTACCTTCTGAGGCTGTGCATTCCAGTCAAATAACTCTTACCTTCAGAAGATGTTCCTGTTGCATTACAGAATTTCTGCCTGAAATCTGAAATGGGACAGGGAAAGTAGAAGCAAGAATGGGGACCAGTGAAAAATCTTAGGGAAATGGTGATGGACACCTCAGAATCTGACAGTGTTGTTGGTTGTCATCCAAGTGGCAGTCAGAATCTTAAACACAGGGCGTCCTAGAGCATGAAAGGTGGGCTGCTATTACTCATAGGGATTTTTTTTTAAGACTAGAAAACAGGAAAGAGTTCTCCAAAGCATAGCTGCTAACGTTTCAGGGCAGTGGAGAAACAGGGAGGAAGACTCTTTAGATTAAAAATAGGCATGAGAAATCAGGAGAAAGCTTTCTAATAAGATTCCTGGGGGACTGGGAGGAGGCAGGACAGAAGGTCTCACTGACTCTTTGGTAGGGTAGCCAGGCAATGTCAGAATCAGTTCTGCTAGAAAACAAGAGAGTGTTCTGAGAGGCACTGAGAGTAAGATTCCTAAGACAGGAAAAGAGGAGAGGGCAAAGGCAGTGCTGCTAAGCTCCTTGAGCTAAAGCGGTGGGCAAATGAAGAGGGCTCTCTGATGTACCACTAGTAAGATTCCTGAACTAAAAAAGAAGAAGAGGCGAGTGGAAAAACAGACGATCCTATGGAAATGTTTAGAGCATCCATTATGGACCCAGGCTATGTCAGGTATACTTCAACTAGTAAAGTGATATGACAGAGGTGGTCCTCTCCATACTGGTAGTAACTTTATCTGTTGAATTTGGCTAGTATAGACACGAGACAATTCAATTTATTTCTAACTGTAACTGTTCAAGCTTAGAATTTGATGGTTTTTTTAAAAAAAAATGTGGGAGAAAGTGAAACAACAGATTCCTTGAACAGATTCTTTAAACACTTAGAGCATAAAAATTTGACTTTGAATCCCTGGTTATTCAACCCTGTTTATATTCCTGAATTAAGGTTGCCACCTTTTATTCACCACCTAACGTTTTCCTCATCTTCAGCATTGGAATGGCAAGCAGGTATAGCATGGTTCTTGCCTTGCCGACAATAGCTTTACTATTGAATTCGGCTGGCTTCAATTTGTTTTTGAAGAACTTATGAAAAACCAAATACTGTATTTGAGACAGAAGAAACAAGCAAACCTTGTGGGTTAAAAACAGAACATTGAGTGCAGCACGATATGAAACTGGCAGACTTTCTGGTCCCTAATTCATTATTTTTACACAAAGAAATGCCGTCTACATTTATGAAATATATTCACGAAAACTCCCTCCACCTCACTTCTCATTTGGCTGGTGTTGAAAATCACAGCCACTCTGATCTGCCCCCAGGTGTTCTGCCGAGACTGTTTATGTATTAAAACATGGCTTTCCCTCCGCAGCTGTCCTTACTTAGGAAACAGCCGGCTCATTTTCAATTTTCCCTCTGCACCTCTCCTGGGGCTGACACCATCACTGGTTTATTACTTTTTCTTTTTTAAAATCAAACAATTTGCTCAGAGCTATGATCCCCACCTGCCTGTCTCCCACTGTCTGTGGCATCTCTCATTCTTCCACTGCCTCATTTCTCCAGAGCGGAGTAATCATTCCTCTCAATACTGTTTGTGTTTCTTTTTACAAAGAGGGTAGAGAGTGTTATTTTCCTAAACCAAGTATACCCCTGGTCTACAAACAGCAGATTGTGTGGTCAACTTTTACCTGGACTAGAGATGTGAAGGCTTGCGGGGGGGGGGGGAATCAAGGAAAAAAAATGTTTCTCCAAATTTTCTGAAGATTTTTTTTTTCTGGAAAAATAAAAAAGGTTGTGGAATATTCTATTTTGGAATGAGCCATGAAATATTTTAGATAAAGCATTCATATAATTCCTCCACCTATATTATTTCAAAAAGCTACATGCCAGGTAAAGTTTTGTGTAAGAGTTTGCATATCATGTCTCCGCAATTTGTGGTCTTGGTTTCCTTTTCTCAGGTCTTTTTCTGAGAATAGTGCTTTCTGTTTGTTTGTCACTATGAGGGCCTGGAGGAGCCAAAATAATTGTTTTACCATAGATGCTGGTTTCTCCTTTTCCCTCCAGCTGTTTGCAAAATGGTGCAAGCAAAGAGGTTCCTTGTGGTTCAGTTGTTCCTTACAGTTCAGGACCTTGCAGCTCCATTTGTAACAAAAATTACAGCTTAAAAAAGTAAATACGGATAGTTATTAATCTCAACTATCTCAAAAAATTAAAGAGCAAATAGTTAATTGATAATGTAATCAAAGAGGTTGAAAACTGAATTAAGATAAAGAAGGTAACAATTAACAAAGACTGGTATAAGCCTATAAGCAATATTATACAAAGACAGATTCAAATGATGTAATATACAAATATAAATATTTAAATGTATATTTCAGGAACAAAGAGATGATTTCATGCTAGAAGTATGACTAAGATATGCTTGTAAATAAAAACAAGTCCTAGGTAGGATTAGAGAAAGAAAAAGAAGATGCATAAGAGTTTACAGTTGCTGTTTTTTTTCATGAATAATATTATGTCTTAGTGATTTTATACATTATAAAAATTCTAATAAAAATTATTAAAAAAAAATCAGCTTTTAAAAACTGTTTTCTGGAGAGGAAGCACTTTTCACATGTCAGACATGACACCTTTAGACCAAGCCGAGTTACACAAAATGCATTTTATGTTCTTGAAATAAAAAGTGACTTTCAATCTGTAAAGGGGGTAATACTGCATTTTTCTCAGGCCATTTCTGCACAATCCTATGGTGACTCGATCATGGGGTTTTCTTGGCAAATTTTGTTCCAAGGAGGTTTGCCATTGCCTTCTTCTGAGGCTGAGAGAGTATCATTTTCTGGTCACCTGGTGGATTTCCAGGCCTCAGAGGACATGCAAACTCTGGTCTCCCTGAGTCCCAGGCCATTTCCACACTAGACTGTTATAGTGCTATTATTCCACTTTCAACACTCTATGGAATTCTGGGGTTTGCAGTTTAGGGAGGGGCCTCAAGGGCTAGTTCCAACTAGATTAGACCCACTATATCAATGGAGTTTACATAAATATTGACTTGCCATTCAGTAATTGATTCAATGTGCTTCTTCACTGGACTGGCACGCTCCCCCTGACGATCCACGACACTCCGGAGCAGCGCGCGCCCGTGCTACACACTCTCTGGAGACGAAAATGGAGGCTTCCGGTTGGCGGAGGCTCTCCACCAACCGGAGAAGCTCACCAGCCAGAAGCCCGCCCCCGGAAGATCTGCAGCCTCGCGCTGGCGCGAGCCTGCAGATCTATACTTTAGCGCAGCGACGGACTGGGGTGCTCTGCTACTGAAAGACCGATTAAAAGAGGTCTTTCAATAGCACGGGGAACCACCAGTTCTGGCCATTCGGGAGCAGGCTGAAGTCTGGACAAACATCAAGTAGCCTGGACCCAGTTCGCCCCCAAGTGCAAACGCCCTCGCCGGAGGGCACTCTGTCCCGTCGCTAATACAAAGGGCGGAAAAGGCCTAAGAATTGGATTTTGGCCGTTAAGAATTAAGCTAACAACTGTTTCTACTGACAGTAAAAATTATCTCTGGTATGGTATAGTGGTTCGGGTGTTAGACTGAGGCCATTTCCACACTGGACTGTTATAGTGCTTTGGATTTCCCTTGAGAAGGAAATAACAAATGACACAAAAAGACAGAAGGCTAGCTGAAGGTACGGGTAGAGTTTGGAAGTAATCTTGTATTTCTCTACACCAGATATATTGCCTGCTGGATTCCATTAACAGTTGGTCAAATGATAATTCAGTTTGCTGTTTGGGATGGATTCTGCTGTCTCTCTTTCTCTCTCTCTCTCTTTCTTAGTATGTGTGGAGTTTTGTTTTATGCTTTTCTTTCCCTGAAAGGAAGTGACTCACCCTTCCCAGTTGGGAGCCACAGAAATTAGACACTTCCCTTCCAAAAGGCCTCCATCTTCTTATGTGCTTCAGGAGACTATATAGCAGCTGCACCCCATATAAGACTCTTGAGGGAAAATGGGAAGAATGTGCATTTTAAAAGAACATATCTTTGTCCTGTTAAATATATGTACTTGCAGTGAAATTTTCTTTCTTTCTTTCTTTCTTTCTTTCTTTCTTTCTTTCTTTCTTTCTTTCTTTCTTTCTTTCTCTTCTTCTTCTTCTTCTTCTAAAAAGCATGCAATAAAACACCATGAAGCTTAAAAAAAGAGTTATTTTTGAATTAACGCTGTCCCAGCTGCCTCTTTGCACATTGATGGCAGCTTATTATGACACATCTGGAACACTGTTGTGAGAGCTGGCTACTCTGTGACTAAACAGAGCCCTAACAGACTGAACCCATTTAGCCAAAGAATAACAAAGAATTTGTGTCTGAGCCAGTGAGGTATCTACCAAGTGTCATATCATTAATTAATTAGTGTAGCTAGTAATATCCAGGTGGACGGACAGACAGACAGACAGACAGACAGACAGACAGACAGACAGGCATATAGGTCTTTGGAATGCCCTCTAGTGGCAACTCTTTACAGGTTTCACATTTCCGAGGACAGGAAATACCTGTCACATTATATAACCCAGAGTTTTTAGAAGTTAGGTACACCTATGTGGGAAACAGACCAAATGAAGCCATATGTGTTACTAGACACATCAGGGTTGGCCCTGATCTTTTATAAGACATAAATATGTCTGGAGAATTATTTTGCTGTGTTTGAGATTCTGTAAAAAAAGTATCCAGTTAGCACCTCTGTAGCCTTGTTTTGTGACAAAGTGCACACTGCCTCAGAAATGTGCACATTTGCAAGGCCTGTGTTGCATATCAGAGAAATGAAATATGCACAAAATCATATATACCTTTGGAAAATATACTGTTACCAGGCCGTACACTTCCCATGCTTGGTTATGGTTTAATTGGAAGAATATGATCTAATTGGCAAAATATATTAATTGGGATCAATATAGATGGACCCTGATGTGACTGTATGGCCGAGCTGGACAAGAGGAAGACACTGGCTGAACATGAGCGCTGCAAAGGAGGTCAGAGATCCTCTCTAGACTTAGCCAAGTCATAGTCCGGAAATCATCAGATAATTCCACAGATAATAGGCTTAAGCTAAGTGGTAATGACTCTGCTTTCAGACAATAGCAACAGGGAAGTTCCCACCAAACCACTGATCATTTCAAACCTTCTTCCCACTGACCTATGCATTTCCCCCTTTGTCCACAAACCTGTCCAATCATTACAGAGCTATCATGACAGCCATCAACTCTTGTCACCTAACACTAAGATCATTAACACAGTCCAGACCTCATTGTCTGCTCTGTGACTCCATTGTTTACTCAGCCGGACAGCCATTCACACCCATGCCCTCCAGGTAGAAATAGGGTATAACCCCCTCCCCCAGTTTTGAGTTGCTAGTTTGCAGTATCTTGCTTGGTGCTGGCCATGCTGTTGCTCCAATTTCTGATTGAGTGCTGTCCTTAGCTGCAAGTCCAAGCCATATCGCTGTTTCTTCACTGGATCAGTAGTTATCATCCTTGTCACCCTTGAAACCTTGCTATCAACAAGTTTCCTCCCTTTCTCCTTCAGCTAACCTTGTGTGATTGTGTGAGTGCTTCCTTCTTGCATGTGATTACTAATTATCTAAATTGAACACATTTAATTTAAGTTTTGAATCTCTGACTGGCTCTTCCCTGCAAAAATCCTGGAAACACTGGTGGAAAGATCTCACTATGTTGCCCCTCCTCCTAACTTTGAACGGAGGTTGTTACTGCACTGTACCCCCCCCCCCATGATTGGCACAGTTTAATTGGCAAATATTATTTAATTGGCACTATATTAACAGGCATTGATATAAGTGATACCTGAGGTGATGGAAAGGTCAACCTAGAAGAGGCAGATTACTGACTGTAAATGTGGATTTTAAAGATACAAGAAACTCTATTCTGAGCCTCATGCTTTGCATGGACAAGGGATCTGTTCACACAGAGCTGATAAATGGAGAGAGGGCAGAGCAAGGAGAACAGAATCCATAATCCTATTGGGTAATCCCTATTAAAATATCTCTGTTGTCTCAATTGTTGAACAGTGAGTTGCCAGATAGATAAATTCAATTGGGTCAGCTCTGATTGTCCAGTTCTGATTTAGTCCAGGTCTTTCAATGGGTCAGATTTGGTTTGGACTAACAATACGATGCAGGCCATTTACTCTTGATACGGTCTTGGTTATTTCAGCTTGGTATGTTATTTATTTGATTAGTCTCTAAAACAATCTAAAAATGTAAAAAAACCTAATATGTCCTTTCTTTCTCCCTAAAACATGGGGTTAAATGCAAGCAAGCAAAAGAAGTACTGCTAAAATATCAGACAAATTGAAATGCCACCAAGATGCATGAATAAAGGAAATAAAAACTGGACCCAGCCAGTTAAAAGCCTCTCTTGTATCAACTTAGCTTGAAGCTAAACAATATGCTATGTTAAATAATTAGCATGTGGTTTAAGATCCCTCTTTTTTTCATTCTAAAGTAAGCATTCCTGGTCCTGATTTGGATCAGGACCAGTGCGCACAGGTGTGTTTTGGGGGGAGGGTTAAACATTCCCCAATCTGGTTTTTATTTTAAAATCCCATATATAGAGGGGTTTTTTTTCTTTTAAGAAAACAATTTCCATTGGCCCCAGTGAAGGGTTCTCTCCCCCTTTTCAGTCCTGCACAGGGTGGTTATGGGACTAAATTTTTCAGCCAAAAACATATGTGGGGAAGGTTTGGGCCTCTCTTGCTTAACTTATTGTGATCCATTTTGGTTCCTTTACTTCTGAATACAATTTTAAAAAAACTAAGAAAAGAAGAAGATAAGGATCTTAAACTGCTTGCTGCATATTTAACACAGCATGTAATTTAGCCAAAAAGGCATTGGAGGCTATGAATCTATCTCATACATTAGAATTGTATATTCTTGGCCTTATTGTGCCTGCCCGCTCCAGTTTCCAATTGCCCTGGGACATCTCTGAGCAATCTGCCTCTTCTTACTATTCTGCCAGGAAGGGATGTGTTTCATCTTAGACTTGCAAGAATTGTGTCTCAAGTTGGAGCTAGCACTGATAAATTAGCATAATGTCTCTGTATTTTTGGTTTGTTGGAAAACCACTAGCATGGAGAGGGAAGAACTCAGTCAGAATGTCTTGAACTATGAGCTGCTCCAAGGGGAGCAAATTCCACACACACGAGCCATTAATCAACACTCATTGGAATCTCAGACTCTATTTAAAAATCAAAGTAGAGCCTCTCAGATCTGAAAAGTCAATCCATTCTGGCCCATAAATTCAATCTGCTGCCCCTAGAAGCCTCCCAAGTGATGATGGATGGACTTCTGATGTTTGAGACAAAGACTCTGCTTTTAAGAGTGGCATATAGTTGATCTAGAATTACACTAAAGTAGCAGTGAGCAACTTTTACAGTGCTAATGGTTGCATTAGGGATTGACTGAGTATCCATACCATCCTGAGTTAGGGTCCGCATCAAGGGTTAGTATTGTCAGAAATCTGCTGAAACCATACCTCAACATCAGATCCACCTCCCAGGACTATCACTTCCTCTGTTTCCTTGTCATCTCTGCCTGTGTGCCTGCTTACTCAAGGTGACCAAATGGTGACAACAGGAAGAGGAAAGAGCAACATCCTCCACTCACAATGGTCCTTTCCTGCACCAGAGGCATATCTAATGTAAACAGCTCCTGGGCAAGTGTGGAAGTTGTGCCCCTACTTCTGGGGCCACTTCCTCCTCCGCCACCGTGGCTAAATCTTCTGCTGTGGCTTTTTTGTGCCCCCTGGCATTGGCACCCAGGGCACATACCCTATTTGCTCCATTTTAGATATGTCTCTGATGAAAGCTGGACCTTCTGTGGGAGCTGCTCCTCACTGGTCAGGCAAAATGCCCACCCAAGACATCTTGCCCATGCATTCCCAGCATCTAAAACCAACACTGTTGTCTGGCATTTAGCTGTGTTCATTTCAGCATCAAGTCCAAATATTTTAATGGAAAGAGCTTTTAGTAGAAAAGGACTTCCAAACTGAGGTGGTGCCATGTTAACATTTCTTCATGATTTCATTCTTGTTTTGACCTTTGGTCAGGAAGACCTGTGTTCAATATTTCTATTAAGCTGTGAATCTCTTCCATAGCTTCTTGACTTCTCTGGAAGAAAGGTGCAATAAAAATGCAATAAAGATGTAAAAATGCAGGGATCATGACAGATTCCTGGTCATTCTGGATGCTGGACATCCAAATTGCCCACTCTTGTGTGAAGGTCATAGGTGCCAAAACTGACAATATATGTAATTCTTAGGTTATGTTTTATCTATTACTCCAATTGCTTCTCTCTTTAGGTCCCTTCTTTGACATTTTTCTTTTGTTCATGTATTGAAAACCAACTTTCCCAGCCTCGTCCTTTTCAACTTGCTGTTCCACTATTTCTGACAGAATATACTTCTATGTATAACTTTCCTAAGCAGACCCAGTGAAGTTTAGTGGTTTGAGCATGGGACTATGACTCTGAAGAGCAGGGTTTGATTCCCTACTTGGCCATGGAAACCCACTGGGTGACTGGGCAGGTCACACACTCTCAGAATTCTCTGTGATAGGTTCTCCAAAAGTTGGAAATGACTTGAAGGCACACAGCAACAACAACATAACTTATCAGAATGCTGCTGATCATAGCCAAATAGGGAGCCTGGTGAACATGTCAAGAGTCACTAAAGAAAACTAATGCTAACTAGGCAAAGTTCCCACTTGAACAAGAAACCTTGAAGTCCTTTCCTGATGGCCAACTTCAGTGAATGAAGTCACATGAATATACAACGTGCGAGTGATTCTCTCTGTGTGTATGTGCTTTCAAGTGGCCTATTGACTTATGACAACTCCATGAATTTTACTGGGTTTTCTTAGGCGAGGAATACTCAAAAATGATTTTGCCTTCCTCTGAAATGTAGCCTACAGCACCTGGTATTCATTGGTGGTCTCTCATCCAAGTACGAACCCTGCTTAGCTTCCAAGATCAGACATGATCTGGTATCCTTGGGGTATTCAGAGTTGGATATTATGTGGCTCTCCAGTTCTTGTTGGACTGCAATTCTCATCAGCTGTATCCAGCATAATTTATGATAAGAAATAGAAGGCATTGTAGTTCAACAACATCTGGAAATTTAGGAACTCTCAGCCTATTGCCTGATAATATGATTCAGCCTATGGACATGGCAACTGCAACATAAGGCAGCTGTGCACTAAAGCAGAAGTTCCTGGTTCTACTGCCAGTAGCTTCAAGCAAAAGACTATGCAGAATGTTGCCAGGTGATGGTCCATAATTTTGCTGCACAATGGCAGCATTCATCTGAAGAGTTACTCTACCCTAGTTACTAGCAACATGAGGGACCCAGACTTACTCTGCCTTTACAAATACATTGACCTATGGTAATACCAACAATAGGTTAATACCATGGCTCCATTAGGAAAACAGCTGCTGCAGGTGGTGATTCTGGGAGATGCTGTTCCCATAATACAGCAAATGCTGAAGCTGGTGCTATATAGTGCAAGGTTGTTTAACAGCACTCCACCATGAATGGGTTTAAAAGGTTCTGTCAGCCTGCTGCACTTATATCTACTATATAAAAGTCAATGTTTGTGAATTTGTCTGTCTGTCTGCATCAGTATATGATTGGCTGTGTGAGGTGGGAAGACCTCATATGATTGGCTGGCTGTGAAGATTCTATGGAATCCTGGGGCTGGCAGTTTAGGGAGGGGCCTTCAGAATTCTCAGCCAAGAGCTTGTGGGCCTCAGGGTGGTTGCTATGGAGATGAGGCCTACCATCAACAAGGATGCCAGAAAACATTTGGGAGGCATATGTGAGAAAAATTGAAGTGACATACCCAACATACTTACAAGGTCTTCTTGTCTCACACAGCAGATTGTACGGGTTCCATATGTGAGGAATCTTAAAGTTGAAATTCAAAACAAAAAATCCGTCCAGAAAAACGTAAAGCTATTGCACAAATTCAAGAGAAAGAAAAAAAAATCGAAAGCCGGTACATCAACGTCACCAGAGAACACAGATTGGGTTGGGAACAATGGGGAAAAGTTACAGGTACTGGAACAGGCTGGTTGCTATGGAGACGATACCTAGAAGCAAGGAGGAGGACAGTATATTCCCGCAGGAACCCAACCTCTGTGTGTTAACAACTATGAATACAGATTGGATTGAGGAATATGGGGCAAAGTTACAGGCATTGGAATAGGCCAGTTGCCATGAACATGAGGCCTAGCAGCAAGGAAGAGAACAACATATTCACTCAGGAACCCAAACTGTGTATGTAAATAAGTCTGAATACAAATTGCATTGGGAAATATGGGGAAAAGTTACAGGAGATGGAGAAGATAGTTGGGTGAGTTCTTAGGAGGAAAATAAGATCCTGGGCAACGCTGGGTAAATATGCTGGTCTAATATATAAAAGTCAAAGGTTTGTTTGCGCGTTTGTCTGTTTGTCCGTGTCAGTATATGATTGGCTGTGTGAGGCGAGAAGACCTCATATGATTAGCTGCCTGAGAAGGTTCTGTGGAATCCTGGGGTTTGCAGTTTAGAGAGGGGCCTTTAGGATTCTCAGACAGATAGCTCTTGGGCCTCAGTCAAACATTTCTGTCTTTAATAGGCCAGCTGCTATGGAGACAAGGCCTAGCAGCAAGAAGGAGGGTAGTGTATTCCTTCAAGAACCCAAACTCTGTATGTTAATAATTCTGAGTACAGTTTGGATTGGGGAATATGGGGAAAAGTTACAGGTACTGGACCAGACAGTTAGGTGAGTTCTTAAGAGGAAAAAAATTGCCTTATTTAGTTAGTAGTAATATAAAAAAAGGAAAGGAAGGAAGGAAGGAAGGAAGGAAGGAGGGAAGAAAGAAAGAAAGAAAGAAAGAAAGAAAGAAAGAAAGAAAGAAAGAAAGAAAGAAAGAGGAGTTGTAAGTAATACTTTTCATCCTTTCTTATGCAACCTTTCAAAAAATGATAAAGCTACCTTAAGCTATTTCTAACAAGTATTACCTATGAGAAAATAAAATCCCAGGCAACAGTGGGTATGTACAATAGTATGGAGTATAAAAAAGGGCCAGTTGAGGCAGTCACAGCTTTCAGAATGTCAATGGGATAATATCACAAGGCTAATGATATTAGTGTGGTGTAGTGGTTTGAGTGTTGGATTATGATGCTGGAGACCAGGATTCAATTTGGCCCTTAGTCATGGAAACCTATTGGGTGACCTTGGGCGCATCACACATTCTCAGCTCCCCCAAAACCCCATGATAGGGTAGCCTTAAGGTCACCCTAAGGTAGAAATGATTTGAAGGCCCACAACAACAACAGCAGCAGCAGCAACAACAACAACAACAAGTAGCCAATATTATTGGACTATACACTGATATCACTCAAGGCAACAGAACCGTTCCTACAAAGAGTGGAGTGCTGAAAGCATTCACAAAATTATCTATGAGTGGCTATACTGGGATCAGCTGTACTGAAATCCCCCAATATAGCACCTCCTTCAGTGGTGATAGTGGTTAAAAGGGGAAAAGTTATGGATTGCTCCTCCTCATAACTTATTCATATTCTTTCATCCATTCAATCAATCAGTCAATGATTTATAGAATCAGTGGTACAAGTGCATATTCAAATAATGTATTGATTTGTGGTTCTAAGAGGTGAAGATCTGGTTGGCAGTGGATTTGTTGTTTGGATGTTTGAGACCAAAAAAAAAAAATCCATACTTTCCAAGAGACTAAGAGCTACAAGTCCAGATGAGGAAAAAAAAATCTCCGAAAGTCCCAAGTTTTGTTCCCATACAAACCAATTTTAATTTGGATATTCTCATTGCATTTTCATCATCCCAAAGTATTTCTTAGGAACTTATGTCATTATCAATGATTTTTCATTCCAACTTCCTGGGTCAGTTTAAATATTTTCTCAAATGAAATGTATCTCACCTTGACAGTTTGTACTCTTCCAGCTATGATAGCCTCCTCCAATAGAACACAGCTATTGTTTCCAGGATACAGATTTAGCACAGATCAGGTGAGGAGAAGAGGAATATCAGCACCAAAACAAAATGAGTTTAATTCTTAACTAAGTTAATATTTGCCAGCATACTTTAGCCCTTTAGGCTAAACTCCTGAATAATAATAATGATGATGGTTTTGTGTAATTTCTTGTTGTGTGCCTCTAGGTTGTTTCTGACTGCTGGTGACCCTAAGGTGAGCATATCATGGGTTTTTCTGGGGGCTTAAGAGTGTGTGACACGCTTCAGGCCACCCAGTGGGTTTCCATGGCAGAATGGGGAATAAAACCCTGGTCCTCAGTGTGGTAGCTCGACACTCAAACCACTACCCCGTGCTCTCTTTATGTAAATTACTGAAAATCAATTTCTGAAATTAGTCTAAATGTGATCAGTGGGAGGTGAAGGAAGTAGAACACTAGATCATGTCTGATCTTGGGAAGAGGAAAAAGTGGGAAACGGGGGGTCTCCAGGAAAGAGCTTGGATGAAAACCTGGGCATATGCAGGAAAAATCAAAACATCAAGAGCTGAGAAGTCTTGCTACTTTCAGTGACTTTTTTTTCTTTTCTGGTTAACCTCGAAGACTCTTCTGCTTGTACGTCAGATGTTAATACAGATAGACTGCTGGCAATATATTCCTATAGAAACCTTCTCTCTGCTGGATAGGAATGCAGACTGGCTGATGAAGGAAGGGGTTTACATAGTTTCAGTTCTCATGGAGATCTTAGATCACAGCAAATTTCTTAAACAGACTTTGATATTAGCCAGAACCCTGCAGCTTGGTTGTAGCAGATACTTTAAGGGCTGTATTACAGAGAGGATTTTAAAATGGAGGGCACTGTATATACCCCATGCCACCAACAACCTGGTAATCCCAACTGAGATGCGCAATGTGTCTCCTGAGTCTCAGGGGCAAAATACAAGGTGAATCTGAGGGCCAAAAGTCATAGCAGTAGCATTTTTTTTTATTTCTATACCGCCTATCAACTAGTGTTATCTAAGCGGTTTACAATGTATTTTAGCTAATTGCCCCCAACATAGCAGAGAGAAGCAGAACAATAATTCTGTTTTTAAGACATCTCAAGAGCCTCCTGCATAATAATCTCCAGGGCAGAATTATCTCTTTCATTCCCATGTATTTTAAAAATAGATTTATTATGTAAACTTAGGTGTTCACCTCTCAATGACTTCTTCCACAGAAAGGAAGAAAAATATGGCAAACAGAAGAGTATGCTGAAAATGTGGAGGGTGGGGGAGATTGGTGGGCTCCCCAGTGAAATATAAGCCATCCCTCACTTCTAGATCTCTCTGACTCCTTCAGAGAACCTTGAGAAAAGGGCTAAAATCCCAAGACTTTGGGTCAAACGCAGATCGGGCAAGTACTTCTGAAATGGGAAAAGCCAGCACTCAATGGTAGTGGCTTATCTCAGCATGTGAAAAGTCGGTGCTCTGTTCTGCACCAAGTGAATGGTCTTTTGACAGACAAGTAAATGGTTGTCGGGCTGAGTTTACACAGCACCAAATCAGCAGCACTTCAGTGTGTTTATCATTTCCTTCCCACTGAGTTAGCAGAGAGAGCCACTGAACCACAGGGAAGCCTCTTCCAACTTCATATGCAGAAATGATCAGTCCTTTTTGACAGCCATCCTGCCCCCTCCAGAGAATCTATGATAAGGGACCAGAGAGATTAGATCATCCTAGTTTGGGAGGTAAGGTTAGGGGAAGTAATTTTGATGACACTTCGACAGATAAGATACAGCAAAGTCATTTAAGGGGCTGATAACCAGAGTGGTGGTAGAGCCTGGACTGAGGAAGCTGAACTGCTGGGACTTGTGTGTTAAAGGTTACACTTATATCTACAAAACGCAAACAAAACCACTTGGGAATAAGAAAGGTTGACACCCACGAGCTGGATGTGACCTTATCTTCCAGCACCCCCGAAGTCCCACAATGGGACCCACCTTTACTATTTATGAATATGGAGACCCTGGAGACCCATTTCCTGGATACAAATCGCATGCCAAATTGCCCGCAAAGCTGTGATAAAAAGAGCATAACATTAAACTTACAACTGGCCACAGACATGATTCCTCTGAGGAGGGGGGACGGGGATGAAGCCCTGAAGCTAACTGAATGCTGGAGCACTGCAGAGTACCTTTATAGGGCAGCACCTCACTGGAGTGAAGACTTCATCCAGGTTTGCTCCTGTCCTGCCCACCAGATAATGAACTCCAATTCATTAGCTGGAGTCTTTCTGCTGCCTCCCAAAGAGTGCATAATTCACATGGGCTTCTGGGGAAAAGATGCTGTGTGGTGCATCTGATACTCCAGACTGCCCCAAAGCTGCATACTCACCCTGCAGTAAGTTGTGGAGCATTCTTTCTGCTGAGCAGAGATGCTGCTGCTGCTGCTGATGTTGATGATACTTTGCCCTCTCCTTCAGGCTTCTTTGTTCCCTCTGAGCTTTGCTACAATTCTCACAATCACAGGGAGGGGAAAGAAATGGATTTTCCAAACACTATAGTGCTATGAGTTATCCCTACTGTAACACAACCTATATTGGCATAGATTGGTATGAGTGGGCAGTTAAGACCCATCAGCTTGACAGAAGAGCTGTTCCTGGAAGAGATGGAAATGGCTAGAATTGGGTTGTTGATAAGAGGTCAACACAGCTGTCCACATTTTTTGGACTCTCCTTGGGATGATGTCCTTATATAGATTGGCATTATAAGTATCTGACTTCAATATGTATCACTACACCATTGCTGATAACTAAGATTTCAATTCTGATCCTGTTTCCTTTAGATCTTCCATTAAGGCAGGAATTATTAACTGTACCCTGGGAGCCAAATGTAGCCCAAGAAGCAAGGTGGAACATAGGGAGCTATCTTGTATGGATCCAGTCATGGATCTATCTGTGTCAGTATTGTCAGCACTGACTGGCAGCAGCTTTTCAGGGATTCAGGTGAGATTTCTTTTCTAGCCTTGCTTGGGGATGCCAAGAACTGAACCTGAGACCCTTTGCATGCAGATTTTTTGCTCCATCTCAGTGCCATTCAGCGTGGTAGTCCCTGAACCAGTACTGCTCCCTCAGCCATTAGCTGCCTGGGCATAGTGAATTTCCAGGAAAAAAAGAAAGCACAGTAGCCAGTGGGCACAAATATGGTGCTGGTCTTTGGCACACTGGGAAAAAAAATAATTGCTGCTTCCCCAGCAATTTTCCAGTTGAGAAGCACCATTCTTCTTATCTTGAATACCTTCAGGATCTGCTGATTTAATTAGTACAGGAAAGTTGTTCTACTGACAGAGATCAGAGCTATACTACATCATCATGTTTGCAGTTTCTGTGGTCAAAAATTTACCAGCTTGGCAGAACTCGCCAGAGCACTTTCTCCATTGGCATTTCCTTCAAGAGTCCAGAATTGCTTCCATGCCACAATAAAGCATCCAAGTAGGACTTTGTGGAACATTTACTCTATCTTTTCTGAGTTAATTTCCCTAATCCCTTATAAAAGCAATTTCAGTTTATGTCTGTAATAAATAGTAGGACTAACTCAATCACCTTTCTTTCTTTTAATACTTAAAAATAATCTCATTTTATATCACGGATGAGCAACTTCCAAAGGCCCAGGAGTGGTGTGTGACCCACATTGGACCTCACATCGCTGCACCCCATGCTACTTCCAATTAATTATTATATTTTATTCAAAAACAAGACCCTTTGCACACTTTCTAGAAAGTGTAGAGCAGTGGTTCTCAACCTGTGGGTCCCCAGATGTTTTTGGACTTCAGCTCCCAGAAGCCCTGAGCATTGACCATAGTGGCTGGGGCTTCTGGGAGCTGAAGTCCACAAACATCTGGGGACCCACAGGTTGAGAACCACTGGTGTAGAGGGCAATTTTGCTCTGACTGTCCCAGCAGTTTTAGATCCAGTTTTAGATCTTTTTTTTTCTTCCCCAAAGCCAGAAGCTACCAGGAATCACTTATAGTTTGAAAAAAGATTCCTGTGGCCTAAAACATGTTGTGGGGAGGAACGATAGAAAGTTTTCCTCAGAGGTTTCAAGAGGTATGATTAATCATTTTTTTGTTGGGTCTTAGTTTTTTGCAGGGTTTTTTGGAGGCTAGAAGCTTGAGAAGGAGTTGCCAAAATAGTTTTGGGGTTGGGTTCCTGGATCCCAGGCTTTCTCTCCAATCCACAGGCAAAGGGAAGGAACTCAGGGTTGGAGAACTGCCTTCTAAAGTGTGTGTGTGTGTATTGTTCCCCTTTGTTATATGAGGTGTTTTAGATCTGAATGGCTTGTTCTGAGCAACTGTGGTTGAGTGCTGAATGTCCCTTGCTAACAGAATGACAGCACCAGGTGCCATTCTCGGTAATGAAATCCTTGCAACATCACCAGGGCTCACCCCCAGTGACATTACAATTCTCCAAGTCTCAGGTTTTGGCCCTGAAATTTGAGGGCCTGGGACAGAGCTGATCTGGCAGCCTTATCTTGGGGGCTAGTTGCACTTTGCCCATTCTTCTTTTAAACCTAGTGACACATAGTCTAATGGTAAAAGGGGGAAAGATACTTAACACGCCTCCACCAGAGAGAATGCAGAGGTGCAGCCTAACAATGTTTCCTAGCTTCATAGGAGAAGAGCCTTCTAGATGAAGTGTAAAACCCTCCTCCTCCCATAGAAACTTGATGATCCTTCTCCTGGCTTTCCAGGCTTCTCCTGCTGGCTATGGGGTTGGGTGACACTGAGAGGCAAACTCTGGGGAATTCCAGTTTTAAAAGCCAGAGTCAAAGGACATTCTAAATAGCTGTCACTCTTCAGTGCTGGAGGATAGAAGAAGCCAAACAGAATACCGTAGAAACTTGAGTTTGCAGCAAGGCAAAGTGGTGGGACAGGAGTATGCTAGTGTAGTGTGATTGCACGTGAGAAGTAGAGATTGTTCTTCTGGTAAGCTGGCTTCAATAAACCAGGTTTGCCTGGCCGTGTGTGTGTGTGAGTGAGTGTGTGTGTGTGTGTGTGTGTGTGTGTATGTGTGTGCATGTGCCTTCAAGTTGCCCATTGACTTATGGTGACCCTTTGAATTTCACAGGGTTTTTTTTAAAGGCAAGGAATACTCAGAGGTGGTTTTGCCAGCTCCTTCCTCTGAAATATAGCCCGCAGCACCTGGCATCTGTTGGTGGTATCCCATCCAAATACTAACCAGAGTTGATCCTTCTTAGTTTCCAAGATCAGACAGGATCTAGTGCTTTTATGGTATTTGCACTTTGGCTTAATAAGCTCCCAAGGCAATTCTATCACCCCTCCCTCCCTGCACTTGATCACCCATGCTAGGTTTCCCTTTCTTCCTTTCAGAGCCAAGGGACTGGAAAGGAGTGAGGATGGATGTAGCTAGGTGGTGCGTGTGTGCGCGCGTGCATGTGTGTGTGTGTGTATGAGAGAGAGAGAGAGAGAGAGAGAGAGAGATGGGGAGGGAGAAGAAACTCTCCTCAGTGAACAACAAGAGCAGAGAAAGAAGCGCTGGAGGGTTTTACTATGAATTTTTGATGAACAGAAGGAGCAACTGCTCCCTTCAAGTAGAGCTGGGTGCAGTGTCAATAGTGTTGGTTTAAGTAATTTAGCATGGTTCAGTGGCTTTCTGAGAGCGTCTTGTATTCAGCCAGGGCCTCTCTAACAAGCCTCTTTTGCTCTGAGCTCCCTCACGCCAAAGCCCTTAACAATAGCGGCTTTCAGGGGGCTGTGCTCTATGGAGCTCTTGTCTTTTTCTATCCTAACCCTGCCGAGTCTGCCAAAGCAGGAGTTCAGCTTGCAGCCGGCCTTTTCCTTTTGCTCTCCTGCTCCACAGTGGCAAAAAGCAATGGGCCTTTTAAGAGAGGACAGGTCAAGTTGACTCAGAGACAGGATTCCCCCTGCTCTTTCTCTCCTCCCACCCCTGATGCATGTACACACACAGCTTCAACACTGGCTTAATGACTGCTGGAAATGAACTTGTTGACTTTCTGCACCAGGGTGGCCCAGGCTGAAGAGATAAAATCCTAGGACCTTGTATAGGTTATTGAAAACTAGGAAAGTCAGCCTTCTCAGATTCAGGCCTATGGTTGAGGAAATTTACTTTTTTGGACTACAGCTCCCAGAATCTTCTAGCTGATATGATCATATTCAGTTGCACCCTGTTGAGAGGTTTGGAGAATACACAAGCTGAGGAGGGGTGGGATGATAGGACAACCAGAGGCATATCTAGCATGTAAACAGGTTGTAGGGCAAGTGTAGGAATTGCACCCCTACCTCCAGGGCCACTTCTCCCCCCACTCCTCTTCCTCTGCCACTAAATCTTCCAGCATGTTTTTTTTTGCCCCCCCCCAGCATTTGCACCCAGGGCATGTACCCTACTTGCCCCACCCTAGATATGTTTCTGGGGATAATGCTCTGCATCCCTTCCAACATTTCTTTACGGGATGTTGAAAACCAGAACACAAGTGGCCAACCAACATGAGAATGTAGCCAAGATGACAAAAATTTTCAGTGATGGAGAGTACACAAGCTAGAAGAGAATGCAACATTGCGCTTTTGCCTGAGCCTGCTGTGAAAGGCAAGATTCTGCCATTTCCTCTCCTCTCCTCCTTGCTGAGTTAACTGGGTGCAAACTACTTTTATACTTTGAACTCAGTTTGAGCAGCTGAAGTAAGCTGAGGACAAAGGAGGAACTGAGTGTGAAGAGAAAGTGGGAGATTTTGCAAGCAGCCAGAAAATGGGATGACAGAGGATTAATCAGGAATGTCTCTGCCAAATCAGAATAGCTGGATGGTGTACCTCTGGAGTTCCAAATCATCAGGGATGTCTAGCAAGTAGGGCAGAAGTTTAAGCATATTTTGAAATTAATCTACACTCAATTTGTCTTTTTCTTACAACACTATATTACAAAAGAAAAGCTAGTATCTCAACATGAAAGTAGTTATTATGACCAAAGACTATTTAAATAACTTTAAAGTGAAGATATAGGAATAGTTAAATATTTTCTGTACTTTGGCTCAGTCATTAGTCAAAATAGAGACTATATTCAAGACATGAGAAGAAGACTAAACCTTGGAAGAGCAGCTATGAAGGAACTATATGAGATTCTCCAGTATCAAGATATAAAACTGAATACCAAAGTCAGAATTGTCCATGCCTTAGTATCCCTGATTTCTATGTGCGGTCATGAAAGTTGAACAATGAAGCAAGGTGAAAAGCAACACATTTGAAATGTGTTGTTGAAGGAGAGTTCTGTGCATACCATGGACTACCGAAAAGACAAATGAATGGGTTCTAGAGCAACTCAGGCCTGAACTCTCACTAGAAATGGCTAAAATAGAGTCTATATGTAGTTTGGACATATAGTGAATCTACGTGACTCATTGCAAAAGATGATAATGCTTGGGAAAATGGAATGTAGTAGGAAAAAGTGGCGACCACACTACTGATGTATTAATTCAATTATGAAAGTTATGGCCATGGATTTGCAAGACCAGAGCAGTGCAAGACAGTGCAAGTAATCATAGGGGCTCTTGAGATCTCTCATTCATAGGGTCATCATCAGCCAAAATTGACTTGCTGGCAAGTAACAGCAGATAATTTCTTTTGCTAAATGCCAGTGTATCCGGGTCTTTTATACATTTTTATGAAGATTTAGGGATGAGGACTAAATCATGCATCCAGGAATTGTGTGGCCTCCAGATATACTTGGCAGTAGTGACCAAAGCCTTCCGTGCCAAAGGGGCAGTGGCATTTACCCTGAACTTTAAAGAGTTACCTTTGGCACAAGGTCTAGCACTTTCGGTAGCTCTTTTAGAATTCAGACTAAAACCCAGAGTGGAGTCATCATCTGCGAGGAGTGGTTGCACTGCAGCTGCCAGCAGCCCTAATCAGTATGGTCAGTGACAAGGAATGCCAGGAGCGGCAGTTCAGCCATACCTGGAGGGTCACACAGTGCCTATCTGTGTTTTAAAATATTGTTTTTAATCTGGGGATCTGCTTCAGGCAACAAGATATCTTGGAAGTTGTCTGCATGCACACTATTGGATAGGACCATAAAACTCAATGACAGCAGGCATGATTTTCAGTCTGACGGTCCCAGGTTCAATCGCTGGCATTTACTCAGAAGTAAGAAGTCATGAGAAAGTAAGATTCTTTCAAAGATTTCCAAATGTCAGGGAGATGTAGCAAGAAAGGCAGAAAACTGGGCCCATTTTGCACCCAACTTGCAGTCAGATAGTTTTTTCCTATCAGTTTGAAAACAGGCTGCAATTTTTTAAGCGAGCAGTGAGTTTGCATTTCAACCTTCCCTTATGTGACTACTTACTCCAACAATAGCAACCAGTGCCAGCCCTACCATGAGGAGCAGTCACGTTTGAATACCCTCCAACATTTCACAGAGGACAATTCAGACAAATGTGGTTGAGAAGCATTGAGATGGTGAAAGTTACTAATGAGGGAGAACACACAAGCTAGGAAAGGCTGCAGTTGTTTGCTTTTGCCTGAGTCTACAGGGAAAGGCAAGTTTTTGTCCCCTCCTGGGTTAATTGAGTCAAACTACTTTTTTTTTGCTTTGAACTCAGTTTGCAGGAACTGAAATAAGCTGAGAACAAAGGGAGAAAGTGGAAGGAGTGAAAG
Organism: Iguana delicatissima; assembly: GCA_948472985.1. Lineage (NCBI taxonomy): Eukaryota > Metazoa > Chordata > Lepidosauria > Squamata > Iguanidae > Iguana > Iguana delicatissima. The sequence goes on from CAOKZL010000909.1 coordinate 328,104, forward strand.
AACCTGATGTTTTAAAATCTGCTGGAAAAGTGGGACCACAAAGGATTCATTGGGACTATCCCTACCAAACTGGGAGAGTTGGAGGGCAAGAGTTTGGGATGTCTTGAAAAGGCAGCAAATGGTTATTTGTTTACATTGTTACTGTCATGTTTCGACCGAGTGACGAGGAAAGGAAAGGGAGAGGGCTTATAAAGTTCTCTGCCTCAAGAGCCAAAAATTTTCAGCTTGTAGCACTTATATGTGATCTATGCCATCAGGTGTCCCTGCAACAAATTAAATAGGGAAAACATCCAAAGCCTTCAAAATCTGTATAGGGCAACACCTTAGTAATATCAGGAACAAAAGATCAGTTGTCCCTTTGGTTGGTCATTTTCTGGAACATGATCACTTCTGTAAGGATCTGTGCTTTGGGGTACTTGAGAAACCTTCTTCCCAGAAGAAGAAGACCCCGCTTAAAAAGAGATGGAATGGATATAGAGACTTGGTGTGTTAGTTCCCTATGGTCTAAATGTCTGATTACAGCCATCCGATTATGGCCATACCTCCACATTCACTGGGGCCAGGCTGTAGAACCCCCACAAAAGTGGAAAAAATGTGAATAACTCTAGCCTTCCTCCCATATTTAACACACAAAAAAGTATGATCCGTGTATTCAACTCAGCATGGATGCCTCTGAGGCATCAGGGTTCCTTTGCAAGGCAGAAGTAGATGGCTGGTCAGGCTTGCTGCTTCCTCCACTGCTGCCGTGCATCTTTTTTAATAGGGACTTACAAGCCTTATTCGCAGTCTCTAACTCTTACAAGGCTTTGAGTCCCTATTGAAAATGGCACAGGGCAGCAGCAGAGGCAGCAGCCAATAATCTGCGAATAATCACATCTGCAAAAGTGAAACCCACAATGTGGAGGGCTGACTATACGTTAAAATTCAAATTTTTTCATATTCCCTAATTTTCCATCAGCTGGAGACTTGTTATGAGAAGGATGTCCTTGGTACAGGTTGAAAAATGAAACAGTATAATGTTCTGCCTCCTACTCCTCAAATTAGCATTTGCCAGGCATAGGCTTAGAAAAGACGTTTTTTGGCATCCCTGTAGGCAGTTTTAAAGTTGCTCTGTAAGTTGCATTTTCTTCTTGTATACATTTATCTGGATTAACAAGTTTTTTGTTTAACAACAGAGACATTTTACATGCCTTTTTATGCAAGAATACAGGAACACATAATTGATACAGCAAATTGTAACTTGTCTCTTGTTATAAGTTTGTTGTTTATGTGTTGTCTCTTTTCTTTTATCTTTCACCAGCCCCTGAAGAAAGCCATTAAATATTGCTAAATATTACTAGGCTGAAGGGCGTTGGGCTAATTGGAAGAATAAAATTGTCTTTTTTAACACCCTTAGACTTTGTCTTTTCTCTACATCCCTTCTGTTGGGCGTTACCAGTCTTTGTTGCTTTTTGGGTACGGCTTATCTTAACATGGGAGAGTGGAGCCACTATTTGTTGGTTTGTCTCAGGCAGCAACCTGGCTTGGGCTTGCTTCGTGATGAGCGTGGGGAGGAAGAGCAAGATGTGTACAGATATTAAATAAGAAGCCCCATGAAATCTAACACCTTAGTTTGAGAACTTCTGTCGCTTTAGCTGCTCTAGGCAAGTCCTTCCCCCTTTCTTCACGCTACACAAGATAAAACTCAGGCAAGGGAGCAATTAAGCTGTAGACAAAAGCCATGCACATTTTTAGACTAAATTATTTGCTTGGAGGGGTGAAATCCCAAACTGAGATTTCAAACTAATGAGAGACTTTCCCTGTCCTTTGGCAGCCGTATAGATGCTTTGCAAGTAACCTTCTGACCCCGGGAAGTCCTGAAGACTCCAAGATGCCCTTCCCTTGAGATTACAACCAGCTCAGCCTGAAATCATTAGGGAAATTTTCCAACCATGTTGAGAGGAGCACCTGCCAACAATCAGAACCTACATCCATTTGATTCCTCTCTATCCATCTCTTTCATTCTGATTTTTCCTCTTACTTTTTTAAAAAAAATTGAGTAAGACATGTTAGAAAACAGCATGACGTAGTGGTTTGAGCATTAAACAACAGCCCTGGAGACAAAGGTTTGATTCCCCACCATGGAAACCCACTGGGCGATCTTGCACACACCACATACTCTCAGCCCCAGATAGGTTCACCTTAGGGTCAAGTTGAAAGCACACAACAATAACAGTGTCCACTTTCTCCCTCCTGCCCCAATGTGTATCTTGTGAGTCCTCCTCCTATGGTCTTCACCCACCAATCTGCTACCCTGATGCTCCTCCTATATCACTTAGAAGAGAGTAGCCATCCAGGAAGTGACTGGCTGAGGATATTTCCACACTACACTGATATAGTGCTATTATTCCACTTTCAATATCCTGTAGAATTCTAGAGCTTATAGTTCACTGAGGCCAAAGAGCTCTCTGGCTGAGAATTCTAAATGTCCCTCCCTAAACTACAAATCCCAGTATTCCATGGGATGTTGAAAGTGAAGTAATAACAGCACAGTGCAGAAGTGGTCTGTGTTTCAATAGCCAGCTTCAAAAAGACAATGTCATCCTTCAGGACCTCCACAGGACATCAGGGAAGTTGAGGAGGGTGTCTGTTTTTTTTCCCCTGAAGCTATCTGGTGACATCACAGCAAGCCACTGCTTGGCTGCTCTGTCTTCTTCTGGCCACTAAATGGCTGTTTTTTTTGGGGGGGGGCACTGAATTGCTAGGTTAGGAGCACGGGGATCATTGGAGATGGAGGTGCTGAATCCCTCTATTTGTAACAACCATTAAAAGGCATATACAGGCATATGCCTCTTTCTTTCTTCCTTCCTTCCTTCCTTCCTTCCTTCCTTCCTTCCTTTCTTTCTTTCTTTCTTTCTTTCTTTCTTTCTTTCTTTCTTTCTTTCTTTCTTTTTGTCTGTCTTGAAATAGTTATACCTATATCAAGTGATCTCAGGATGGCTTACAATAACATTAGAACAAGTTACACAGGCTAAAAACAGTAAGATAGTTTAAACATGCTAAAAGCATGTTTAATAATATGAGGAGTTAAAACAGATTTAAAACATTTAAAAGTTTTTAAAAGTGTAAATAACAGTTGTTGGGTTGTATTAATGAGGCCCAAAGGCTTTGATGAACAGCCAAGTGTTCAGTTGGTACCTAAATGATGAGTGTTGGTGCCAGTTGGGCCCCCAGGGAACAGCATTCCACAGTCGGGGTGTTATGAGAAGTCCCTCTCCCATGTCCCAACGCAGTGTATTGAGCTCAGTGCGGGGACACAGAAGAGGACTCTCCAGCAGCAAACCTTAGTTCTTGGGCAGGTGCACATGGGGAGAGATGCTCTCTCAAATATTGAAGTCCAAAGCTGTTCAGGGTTTTAAATGTCATCACAAGCACCTTGAATTCAGACTGAAAACGTATTGGCAGCCAGTGCCGTTCTTTCAAGACTGGCATTACATGCTGTCTATATGATATTCCACTCAGTAGTCAAGCTGCTGCATTTTGCACTAGTTGCAGCTTCTGAGTCTTCTTCAAGGGCAGCCCCACACAAGACACATTACAGTAGTCTAATATGGCAATGACCAGCACATGGAGTACTGTGGCTAAGTTCTCTCTGTCCAGGAACATATATGTCATTAATAGGATTCCAAGTGTCCACTCCTAGAGTTGAGGAACTGTGCTAATGATTCAAATGCTGCACAAGTGCTAAGCCTTATCCCATGGGTTATTTACCTTAACAACTACTTTCTTTTATATGTATATGAACCTTATGTTCAAAGGGCCTACTCTCTGTCCTGTTGAGATAAAAGGAGCAGGCACATCAATTGGAGTCTTTTCTGCTGTGAGAGCCCTTGCCAAGTTTCTATGGAAATTGGCATTCGGTGAGGTGAGTCCATATCTTGCCCCATATGCCAAGCTCTTGGAGCATCATATACATAAAATAAATTAAAAACAAATAAGATTTTTTTGTTAAAATGAGGAATAATTTAAACAGCCTGAAAATATACTAAATAATTGAGCAACTGAAAAAAAAAAAAACTTGCACAGATTTGGGCAAAACTGGTAGACCACAAAGGCTTGGATAAAAAAAGCTGTGTTGTCCTGGTGCTGGAAAGATGCTACTATCAGCACAAATCAGGCCTCCAAAGGGAGGACACTCTACAACCAGGTGGAACCCAGTCCCACAATGGCCATTTCCGCACAGGCTTAAAGAAACAGTGCAGAGCATCCTCCAGGGAGGATGTCTGCACCTGGGAGCAGACTGGGTTGGACCTACTTAGTGTAGTTCCGCACCTCAGCCTGCTCCAGAATGACCCAAAGTGGTCATCCAGCGTGCTTTTGAAAGACCACTTGAAACAGGTCTTTCAAAAGCACTGAGTGCGCCACTCCATGCCTGCGCTCTGGTGCAGATTTGCAGGCTCGCACCAGTGCGAGCCTTCGATCTGCTGGGGGTGGGCTTTAGGCTGGTGAGCTTCAGCGGTTGGTGGAGAGCCTCAACCAACCGGAAGCTGCCATTCTCATCCCTGGAGCAGTGTGGAGTGGTGGCCACGCACTGCTCTGGACCAGCCTGGACGCAAGCATGGAGCCAAGAAGTCCGGTAAGTACCGGCACGGGCTGATTCCCTCGCCCCATGCGGAAATGGCTGATATACTGCTCTTACTGTAGGACTCTACCAGCAGACTTCAATCCATGGGAAAGCATATGTAGGGAGGGCTGCTCTTTTAAGCACTGTGGTCATTTAGAATGTGGTCACTGGCATGTTAAATTTACCACATATGCATGCTGGCAGCCAGTGTAAGGCCTTTAAAACAGGCTTCGTATGATCTGTATAAGATGTCCCATCCAGTAATCTAGCTGCTGTGTTTTGTGCTAGCTGCAGTTTCGGAATCTTGAGAGTCTTCAAGGGTAGTCTCACATATAGTATATTGACATAGACAAATTAGGAAATTACTAAAACATGAACTGCTGTCTAGATTCCTTTCCGCACTGGGCTATTAAAACGGTGCAGAGCGACCTCCGACGGAGGTCTTCTGCACCGTGATGTGGACTGGGGCGGACTACTTTTCGTAGTTCCACACCTCAGTCCGGTTCGGAGAGACCGGGACTGGTCGCACAGCGTGCTTTTTAAAAACCTCTTTTAAGAGGTTTTTAAAAAGCATGGAGCATGCAACTCCTTGTCGCTCCGTCGCCACGCTTTGGTGCAGATTTGCAGGCGTGTGCCTGTAGTGTGTGCCTGCAGATCTGCTGGGGGGGCTTTAGGCTGGCGAGCTTCTCAGGTTGGTGGAGAGCTTCCACCAACCGGAAGCCGCCATTTTGGATGCTGGAGCAGTGTGGAGCGATGAGCTCGCACTGCACATTGTCCCGATGGACTCAACCAGATGCCGAAGAGATCCGGTGAGTCCTGTTTTCGCGCGGTTCCTTCCCCATGTGTGGAAAGGGCCTAGGTTATCTCTGTTGAGGAAAGCTGAAAGCTCCATCCAAGAGCCAGAATTCTGGGGATCCCAGTCTACTGACATGGGGATCTGCCCCCTGGGCATCCTGATCTACCCGCCTGGCCCTGTGTATGCAAAGGCGCTGGGGATCTTAGCCAGTCATAAGAAAAAAGGGGGTGGTTTTCCTACATGAAGCTATATGGGCTTTTGTGGTAGTGAGGACAATGGGCAGGTAGTGATTTTGGTGTCACCCCCCTCTTATGGTGTCACTCAATGTGGTTTGCATCCCCCTGCTGTGATGCCACTGGAGGAGATCAAATTAAAAAGGAAGTAGAAAAGCAAAAGAAGGGTGTTTAGTGGAGTAGAAAAGAAAAACATTAATACAACAATTTCCTTCTCTCCTAGGCTCAAGACAGGAACAGTGGGGGAGGCAATTAAAATCATTAACAACATTTTTCAACCTCATTCTGGTTAAGTATCTTAGTGCAAACATTTAACTTGAATGGCAACTCAACATAAACGTAGCAGTTGATATTTCCCACTTGTCATGCAATGTAATTTACAGGAATACCACAGTTAATTAAGGACAAAAGGCCCTCCATATATCTGGGTGTTCCATCTAGCAATCTAGCTGCTGAATTTTGTGCACGCATCCCATTCTATGCAATAGTGGTGCCATGTGCACAGACACTTCAGTGCGTGCATGTTGCTGCCACTTTATATACAGGGATGTGACGCTTTGTGTGAACCGGAAATCATACAGGAGGGTTCACTGTAGATGTGTTTCTGGACTTTGCCGCTTTAAGAGAAAACTTGGTACCAGAGATAGAAGTAACATAGGCCCTTTCCACATGTTCCGTGGAATTCACGCTGTGATGTTTCTGGGTGGGTTTTTTTTTTGTCCGTGCTACCATGGACATATTGTACAACAGTCTATTGCCATTTCCACACGTTCTGTGGAATTCGCGCAGCGGATGTGATTGGCAGCTATTTTTTTTTAAATGGCCCCGTGCGTCATGACGTGCATGCTCATGTCATGCCCCGCAGTTCCTCCCACGATGACTCCCTCCTCCCATTCCTCCTGCTAGCCGTAAAATAAACTGTGTCGATTTTTTATTTTCATGCCTTATCTCGGGGGAATGGTTTTCCGCGCCATAGATGGGTGGAGTGCAGTTTTTCTCCCTATCTCTGGTGGGTTCTCACGCCCGTTTTCTGCTTTTATCTTTCCCTGTGAGCGATGGAGGAAGAGGTGTTTCCTGAAGTTGAATGGCCCATTTTAGCTGTATTCTGGCTTCTTGGAGTTGTGCTGGCTGAACTGGAACATCTATGGGCTAAGGACCGCGCGAGGAGGCGCCGGCGATTGGCCTTTTATTGGTAATGCTGCGGAGGATTTAAGCTTTTCTGTGCCGCTGCTTGGAGGCTTCTCGCGGCGCGTTCCAACCGCTGAAGCTGTCCACGCCCACAGCCCGCCCTCCGATTACATCATGCGCGAATCAGCACGGTATGAGGGAAAAAAACCCACCTTTTCCCTGTTTTATAAAAAGCCCGCGCGCTGACTGTTGGTGACTTAACCGGGTGGATTAAGGTGTGGAACTTGCCAATTATGTATGAGCTAGCGCACTTGAAGGTGTGGGCGATGTCCGTCAGAGCTCGCGCTGCCCCATTTTATTTACCCCATGTGGAAATGGCCATAGAAAGAAAAAGGGAAGTTCCTACATCATAAAAAGGAAGAACAATTCATGATGTTTCAGTAAACTTCTCATTCCAAATTAATATGCACATGTGAAATGAAACAACCAGGTCAAATAAGCCTTACATAAGTAAATAAAAACAATCTGAATCTTTCAGAGACCACTTGAGAGCTTTGTATTCCAAGACTTTTTCTTTCACAAGCCTCCACTTTCCTTATGATTCCATTTTGGTGGCCAGACATTTTAACATTCTGGGTGTAGCTACGGAGGCACGTTCATCTGCTCACTCCTCTGTTGTCTGATTTGCTGTTCACACATGCTTAGCAAGGCAGTTCCTGTTTATGTTGCCTGTTGTAGGCAGGGATACACAGCTAAGTGCACTCCAGATCAGCTGGAGTAAAATGCTATTCCTTCCCAGATCAAACTTTATTGCATTGTTTATGCAGACATGTTGCCACAACTGAACACTAAAGTCTGTTGCTCCAGTCCCACCTCACCATCCTCTCAATACCAATGCTGTTTAAAACCTTTCTACTAAATAGAGAATAAGGAGGAAAAGCAGGGGTGGGCAGGTAAAAAATGGGTTTGTAAAAAGGATCTTCATTGTCAGAGGCTTTATTAACTGAAGTATGACCAAACACATCACCCTTTTTCTACTATTTTTCTTATCTTGGGAGAGGGATGTTGGGGAACTACTCAATGATGGCATCGCAGAGAAGAGGGCATGACCATCCAGGGAAGACTGAAGTAGAACCCTAACAAGGCTGTATTCACCCCCAGGGCTAAGGATAATCCACCATTGCTGTACAATCAGGTTCCACAATTACCCAAAGTGCTATGTTTGGACAAACCCAGTCACAAACTTTCTCTAGACCTTCCAATTCAACATGAGGTGGGCAGGGGGTGGGGGGACTGGGGCCTATATATGCATGCCATTGTGTTTGCTTCACATGCTATAATTTATCCCATTTTTGGGAAACCTGGACTTTCTTGTTCTAGGAGCATCCCCCCACTCTCTTCTGTGGCCTGTTCAAAACCTTGTGAAGATTTAGCTTTGGAATCCCTACTGTTTGTCCTCCATTTATCTGGGATTTTGCTGCTAGTCTTAAAACTAAGTCCCATATGCTTGCAGCCTCACTTGGTCTGTGGGTATGTATGGGGGAGGGAGGAACAGCACTGAGACCTGGCAAATATTACACATATAGGATACTGCTATCACTAGCTGTTGCCTCATTAGTGAAAATAAAATAAACAGGGCAAAGAAAGCAAGCAAGAAAGAGGGAGGAATGAACAACCCCAAAGATAACAATATAAATAGTTCCACTTAACACTAATCTGCAAATCCGTCTTACAGATGTCTAGCATTTGGGTGGATGATTTTTTAAGAAGCCTGTGAGAATTTACAGTTGGCAAGGAACAGGGGAAATTAGACTTTGCTGAGAAGAACAGCTGGAGAGCAGGTGAGAATGGAGTTTGCCATCACTCAGGGAAACCATTTTTAAAAAGAAAAAAACTGGCAGGGAAAAAAAATGCTGAGCTCTCCCCTTGTTCTTTGGCCTTTCTCAAACTGTCAGGATATACATGGCAGAATTAGGAATGGCCAGTTTCAAATTTCCCCCTCCCCAGCAAGATCTGGGCAGTTTGGCAAGCCTCATGTTAAGTTCCTTGACCAGCTGAATCTGATACCTCCTTTGTTGTACAATTAGAGAAAAGGATTAATAATTTCAAAATCCACATTGCGAACAATACTTTTTTGAGGCCAACCAAAGGAAAAGTCACTAAATATTTGCAAACTTTTACAACATGCAGATCTCTTCATTAGGCAAAAGCAAGTGGGGCAGCGGAAAAGGGAAGTTGATCTTAAAGTCATGTTTGTCAATTTGGAATGCAACAAGAAAAGAGGGTTTGCAAATTCTCAAATGAAGATCAGTGGGTTGGCTGATGAGATTTGCCATTAGATCCACTGAGAGGAAACAACAACAATAACAAAGTTTGATTCCCAGTTTTGAAATTACAGAACTCTGGTCTAAATGGAGCATCAGTCTAGATGATATTTTTAGCACAGTTTTGGTGGGGGTGTTTCTTCAAGTGACATAAAATGTGATTTTCCTTGCATGTGTATCTTGCATTTAGTGTGCTTTGGTTTATGATCTGTCATTAGGAAACAAACTCTGGTTTAATTTGTAAGTCTGATTCCTCAGGCATGCATCCCTGAGGAAATCTGTTGTGGGAGGAAAGACGGGCTGACCACAGGGAATATACATTCCATTTAACATCTAACTTTATCTGCAGAACTGTCCCCATTTTATAGAAAACTCATAAAATCTTGCAGAAAGTATGCATTTTTTTTATATATTGGCAGCTGGATCTAATTTTAGACAACACTGCTATTTCTGCTTTTTAAGAATAAACAGGTGAACCCTGCTTTTCTTGGCTGTTCTGCAGTTTCCTGCTCCCCTGGTAACACTTCCTTCCACTGTCCTTTGCTGTACTTCATGCATCAAGCATGGGGCTGAGGAGCTCTGTGTTCCAAGTCCAACTGATATAGAGGGAAATCTTGTGAAGCCTGGTAGAAGTTGGGGTTGCCATTTTAAAAACTGAAGAGGGCTCGTGTACCGTTAATATAGAACAGGGAATTTCAGCAGATGTTGCTGGTTATCTGGTTTGTCACAGGCAATACCTGCTGAACTCCCCTCTTCTTTATAACCATTAAATGTAGAGGAATCATCTTTGCTTTTCAATTTGGCAATCTTAGATGGAGGTGACAAGGTGAATCTACTGCCTTACCACAAACCCTCTGTCTGAGTGTGTGTTCTTTTCTTGTTAAGTATTTTTTTAAAAAAAATGTTTTCTCTTTTAGTGGATATAATGAAAAGAAGAAATTTTCTAACACAGTCTTTAGGCTGATGTTGTTGTGGCCCCAAATTGGGTCTCAGTCAGTGGAATAGAATGGCTTTCAATTTAGCAGCCCCAATGCCAGCTCTGATCTGCCCCAGCAACACTCTCTTTTATGACTTTGCATATGATTTGCATATGTATGCATATGCAAATATATGATTTGCATATGCATACCTAGAGATGCAATGTATGATTTGCATATACATACCTAGAGATGTATACAGTCAGCCCTCCGTGTTTGACTTTCACAGATTTGATTATTTGTGAGTTTCTCCAACCCTGTCCCCCCTACTCAGCAGGCCTTTCTTTTCTGGGGAAGCCTTCTCTCTTCGTGGCTCCAATTAGGCTGCACAGCCCTTTAAAAAGCCATGTTTGGTCCTCTTTCTCCTCCATCAACCACTGCCTTGCCAGCTAAGGATGGCTCATAGCCTAATTTCTTGGTACCAGAAATCTCGGTACCAGAAACCAGATACCCCTTCACACCCAAGGAAGGAGGTGATCAAGAAAGTATAGGACCACCATGCCAGTTCACCCCCCTTCTCTCTCTTTTCCCTGACCTGGTTTGGACCCTGGATGCCTCCTCTCCCCACCGTGCCTCAGCCTCCTTCCCACAGGCACACACACACACTTCAATATTTGCAATTTTTTCCACTTTTGAGAAGGTCTTGCACCTCTAATCCTAGTGAATGTGGAGGGCCAACTGTATTTAGAAATCACTGCTTGATCATTTTGGTGGAAACACGGTATGTCTGCAAACAGGACACACAGTGGAGATCGCCATGACCAGGCGATCTGCTATTAATGAATCAGTGCAAAGCTGATAAGTCAACGTTTGTTTAATTTCTATTGATTCAATGAGCCTGCTCTTTCTGGGAATAGTAAATGCATTTAGCCTTCAGTCTGTTGTCCAGGTGGTAATTCTTGATGAGGGACTGTATGGCATCTACTCTCTCTTCTTTGCATTATCTTTCAAGTGCACTGAGTGTGTCTCTGCACTACACAATTTGATATCACTACAAATGCCATGGCTCCATTTTACAGAACCTGCAGTTTGGTGAAGTATGTGGACTTCTCTGGTAGAGAGCTCTAAGTGATGCTGTTCGCAGCAGAACACTAGAGCACAGAATTGCGAGGATGTTCCTGTGGCCATTTCTTTAAAACGTTAACATGGGGAGAATCTTTCCCACCAACAAGTGAATACAAATACAGATAGCTTGGATCTGCATTCAGCATAAACAAGAACAGCTGCTAAGTACTACAAACTACAAGCTCCAGGATTTTGTAGGATATAATCATGACAGCTAAACAGGTATGCTATAACTGTATATTACAGATACAACTTATATTACAGATACAGATATAACATGCTATAACTATGTATTACAGATGCAGACATGGACTGGACAGCCTTCAAATAGGAGTGGCCTTCTGATGTACTTTCAAAGTGAGGGCCAGAAGATACATGGACATCCTAAAATCATAGGACTGGAAAGGATCACAAAGGCCATCTAGTCTAACCTCTTGCCATGCAGGAATATACAACTAAATCATTCCTAAGAGATGGTCATCCAACCTCTGTTTAAAAACCTCAAAAGAAGGAGAATCCCTCACCTTATGAAGCAGTTTACTTTACTCTTCAACAGCTTGTACAGTCAAAAATTGGATTTAGGCTTCAGTCTGACATGTAATAATACATGAAGAAACCAAAGTGTATGTGCAACTTCCCCCAGCTGAAGTTGTCTGCCTTTGCATCTCCATGAGTGTCTGAAAGCAAGGAGGTTGCTATCCATGAATAAGACATAATGATTGTATAAATGTAAATAGATGGATTTTAATAAAAAAACAAAACAAAACAAAAAACCAAAACCCTAGCTCTGTTCTCTTGCTTTTAATGAGAGCCTCATTCCCATCACTTTATCTCTATGCCAGGAGAAGTTTTATGTGTGTGACTGCTACCTTAAATGCATAGGGGCAGGGCCTGTGGAAATGGTGTCAACCCTTCCAGCGAAACCAGGGTCATTAAGCCCAGTAGGGACTCTAGAACTAGTGATACATCGCCCCCTCCTCTTTCTGATATATTTTTTGGATCCAAGGCTGGTGGGAATGCACGTTTCTGAAAGTTGCTGCCCAGAAACAAAGCTGCTATAAAGGCACTCTTCCATCAAGGACCATTTAGAACAATATTTGTCTTGCCAAAAAGTGGTCAAGGTGGGGGTGGAAAAAGGCTGACTGTTTTAATTCCTGAGCTGCTGGCTGTGACTCTCCTTCAGCTCATAAAACATATTCACACCAAAGGAGAGCTGGCCTTCCCTCTCAAAGGCTGTTCTTCCTGTTGTGTCCTGGGACTTGGATTTCCATTCCCACAGTCTGACTTTGAATTTATAGCACTGTGAAGAGGAGGAGACTCTGGCCATTTCTGCACAGGGCGAGGGAATTGCCCCGTGCCGCTACTTACCGGGTCTCATGGCTCCCCGGTCCAGTCCAGGCTGCTCTGGAGCAGTGCGTGCTTGTCGCTTTGCACTGCTCCAGCGTCGAAAATGGCGGCTTCCAGTTGGTCGAGGGTCTCGACCAACCGCTGAAGCTCTCCAGCCTAAAACCCGCCCCTGGCAGATCGCAGGCTGGCAAATCTGCACAAGGGAGCAGGCTCGCACTTGCGTGCTCCGTGCTTTTGAAAAACCGAAAGAAACAGGTTTTTCAAAAGCATGCTGGATGACCACTTGGGGTCGTTCCGGAGCGGGCTGAGGTGCGGATCTACGTTAAATAGTCCAGACCCAGTCCACTCCCAGGTGCAGACGTCCTCCCTGGAGGACAGACTGCACCGTTTCAAATACCCCGTGCGGAAATGGCCTCTTTCCCAAGAGCTTTAGTCCAATCTTTTTTTATGGTAAGCAGAGTGTAGTGGTTAGTATTGGACTACGACTCTGGAAACCAGGGTATGATTCTCTGCTCAGCCTGGGTGACCTTGGGCATGTCACACACTCTCAGCCCCCAGAAAACCCCCTGATAGATTCACCTTAGGGTCCTCATAAGTTGGAAACAACTTGAAGGCACACAACCACAACAACAAAAGGGCCCACTTATACTATGGTGCCAAAGTACAAAAGAAGTCTGGGCTTGTGTAGATGTAGAACAGAGAAATTCAGCACAGTATTAAAAGTTCAGGAGTTGATGTTGGGTGCAGCAACACAGGAAGGGGGACTGTGTTAATCTCCAAATGTTGGACTACAACTCCTAGCAGCCTTAGCCAACAAAACCACTCTTACATTAAAGGTACAGTTATATTAAGCATGAAGAAGGTCTCTCCTGTTTTGTAACTGACCACCTAGACTGTAAGCAAATGGCCATAATCAACAACAACATTCACTGTGACCCAATTCATTGTCAGCTCTCCTTCAGACTGCACAATGATAGCACTTTGAAACTATTTTAGCTGCCATGATTCTAATCGTGTGGAATCCTGGAATTTGTTGCAGTTTAGGGAGAGGTATTTAGAAGAATTCTTTGCCAGAGAGCTCTATTGCCTCACCAAATTACAGTCCCTGAATTCCACAGGATGCAGCAGTGGCATTTAAAATGGCATCAAAATGCTATAATTTGTGTAGCATGAAAGTGACGTTATGCTAGGTTGTTTATGGCTGAAAAGTCTTTACTGTATAATAAGGAGAGAGTTATGGTGACTACTTACAAATGCACTTGCTAGACAGAAAGACAGAATTTCACCCTGGAGAAAAAAAATGTGGTCTAAGTGTGTGTGGGTGTAAAAATGACATGATGAGGTTTCCTCCCAGGTCAGACCACAATCCATGAGTGGGGGGAGAGAGAAAATACATGGACATTATACATATGACAAAGTATGAAACCTGGGTGAGGAAGTGTGATCTTTGAGGGGTCAGGAACTTGAACAGAGTCAGTGCTGCTCAGCAACCATTTCTTCTTTGAGGTGCTACTGCTTGAATTCACTTCTCTTCCTTTGGGATAGCACTGGATAGCACTGTCTTTCCTTTGCTAACCTTACCATTTAATTTTTCTAGAGTTTGGTGACTCAAATGATTTTATTATCAGTATCCTCATCACAGCTCTACATAGCAGCACCACGATAGTTTTGGCCAAATCATATGGACCACCAAAGCCAATAGGATTCATGGGCAAATGGTAAAGATGAAGAAATAATAGATTGGGGCAAGGGGAAACCCTCATAGTCAAAAAGGCTGGGTATGTTTAGAATGTCAGCAAATAACTCCAAATGGGTGATACATTTAACTCAGAGCTTGAAGACAATACTTATTGGGATTACAAGTCCCAGAAGCCCCTGCCTCCAGTCAGCATGGTCATGGGGATTCTGGGACTTTTAATCCGAAAGGTAGCTTTTCCAAGCTCTGGTTTGGACAGCTACAAGAACCATAAAGGTAAGAACTAGAATTCTTTTGCTATCTTAGGGAGATGTAGGTTCCTGAAGGGAGTGGCTGGACATTTTCATTTGATATGGAATGCCCATATTCAAGGTTGTGCAAACAGAGCTATGCATGATCTCCACTGAGCATATTGTACATGCAGGTATACCTTTAGCATTCATTTTGCGCATGGGACAATCCTGAACTGGCAGCCCTAATTGGGTTGCACATTGGCTGCACAACATCACAGTTCACTAAAGAGATAGTGTTGCACAACAATTGCATAATTCGTGAGCATAAAATCACGTTCCATGATGTAAGATCTCTGCCACAGTGTACCACTGTGTCTTACAAAGGGGAAAAAAAGTTAATTGCTCTTAATGTATGTGTATTTATAAACACACAATCCTTCATTGGCAAGGATGTCTGTCTATTGCAGTTGTGTGTGAAAAATGGAAAGGGCTGTTGCACTGTTCATGTTTGTATGGAAAAGGAAATTTTAGCAGGTCTTGCCTGGAATTCCCTCTTCTACACAGCCATTAAAAGGGGAATCATAGAATAGAATCATAGAGGTGGAAGAGCCCACAGAGGCCATTGAGTCCGACACCCCCCCCCGCAGGAATACGTCATGAAAGTATTGTCAAGAGATGGCCATCCAATGGCCATCCAGCCTCTATTTAAAAATCTCCAAAAAAGGAGACTTCATCACCCTGTGAGGCAGCATATTCCACTATAAAACTACTCTTTCTATCAGGAAGTTCTTCCTAACATTTAGATGGAATCTCTTTTCTTGATATTTGAAGCCATTGCTCCTTGTCCTTGGCCATTCCTCACTAGACTGTTGTAGTGCCATTATTCCACTCTCAACATCCTCTCCCTAAACATCCTCTCCCTAAACTGCAAACCCCAATATTCCATAGGATGTTGAAAGTGGAATAATAGCATTATAACAATCTAGTGCCGAAATGGCTCTTGTCTCTGGAGCAGCAGAAAACAAGCTTGCTCTGTCTTCCATATGATGTCCTTTCAAATATTTGAACATAACTATTCTATCACCTCTTAACCTTTTCTTCTCCAGGCGGAACATACTCAGCTCCCTAAGCCTAAGTAGAACTGTCCTTTCCAGCCCTCACTCTGGCCACTCTACAGGTCCACTGAACTCTGCAGAATTCAAGAACACTATCTGACAGGTGCCTCAAATCCTGCTAGTAATTTGGACCTTCTTAGATAGGAAGCCATCTTGATTAAGTTTTATTTACTTATTTATTTACCTGTTTGGATATTCCACAGGCAGATTGCTCAGCCCTCCTAAGATCTTCATGGACAATACTATGGGAGGGGAGGAGGTTGTCTCTAAAATCCTGGTCTCTCTTATCCTTGTCTCTCTCTTCCCCGCACCCAACATGACCCTTTCTCTTATGATGGATTTATAAGGAGCTCCCCACTATTGGCAGACAGCTCCCTTAATTGAAACCAAACTTGTGTGTCCTTTTTGTGAACAAACACGGCACAGAAGAAAAAGAAAATGTTTTCTGTCGGCTGCCAAGGATTTAAGTGCCTACAGGTGTCTGAGGAATGCTAATGGATGGCGGGGGGGGGGGCAGAGATGGCAGGGGGTATTGCTCTGCAGGCTGCATTTGGTTCCCATTAAGGCCCCCTTTCCCTGCTCTGTCTCTCTTAGCAGCCCCAGCCCCTTCCTGAACCCTCCAGCAAAAGACTGCTTTCATGAGCCAATTACTGTCCTCTTCTCCCTGGGTCCCCAAATGAAGCTGTTGCTTGGTTAACAAAGAACAGATGTGGAGGAGGCTTACCCCACTTACCGTCCAGTCTGGGATCGTAGCCTAGAAGGAAAAGTTCCTCCCAGATACATTCATCCTTCAGCCCCTGCAGGGTAGGCCTGGGAGGCCTTCTGTCTGAAGAATGAAAGTGCTGGTTAGTTGCATCACTTTGTTACTAATTGTGATCAAGTTATCATTGACTTATGGTGATTCTATGAATGAGAGATCTCTGGGGCACCCCCTTATCAGCCACCCTGCTCAGAACCTGCAGATTCAGGGACATGTCTTCCTTGACTGCATCCATCTACCTGTAGTGCAGCCTTCTTTTTCTTCTACTGCCCTTAGTCTTAGCAAGCATTATTATCTTACCTAGTGAGTGATGTCTTCTCATGTTATGGCCAAAGCGTAATAACCATCTTGGTTTATTCATTCTGACTTCTAAGGCAAGTTCAGGCTTTATTTACTCTTGGACCCATTGTCTTTTTGGCAGTCCATGGAATCCACGGAACTGCTTGACAGCACCACATCTCTCTATGTGGAAATGAACCAACTCCCCCCCACCACAGGCAACCACTGGGGCTGTAGAAATCATTTGGGACTATAGAGCTCACCCTTTTTTTTTTTTTTTTTAGTTTGTACACCTCCAAGAATTCCCCCAGCAAGGATTTTAGAGTTGTAGTCCAAAAAAGTAACAATTCCAGTCTTTGATGAAAATAAGAGAATTTTTCTCATTCACTTTCTTTATTCTCTTTCTGCTTCTCTTTTCCCTGTTTTTGCTCTCTTTATAAATTCATTCCTTTTGAATTAGAGTTTCTAGATAGATAGAAAAATAGATAGCTAGGCAGGCTATAGTTCAGTGGCAGAGCGCCTCTATTGATATTGTTAACTGAACTATTGGTCTTCATTGATCTCATTTTAACACTTGACACTTTTAAAATGAATTGAATTGGACTTCCTGTCATGATGTACTGCAGTTGCAATGATGTCTATTGTATTTATTTGCTTTTGTGAACCATTCTGAGTGCAATATATTATTGAAAATTCAGTATATAAACAAACAGATTAGAACTAGGGTGATACTTTGCAGATGAAAGAAAAGAAAAGAAAAGAAAAGAAAAGAAAAGAAAAGAAAAGAAAAGAAAAGAAAGGCTGAAGAGTTGGGAATGAGACCCATCTGAAACCCTGGAAAGCTGCTCTCAAGCACCGGCTAATGTGGATTGAAACAGACCAATGATAAGACTGGACTTAGTATATACCCCTTGTACTACTGGAAAAGGTGACCCATGGCCTGGAGACAAACCGTGAGCCATTGGCTGCTGGTCCACAGTGAGTTTCCAGGGGGGAAAAGAATTGTAGTCAGTGGGTACAAATGTGCTAGTCCTTGGCACAAAGCCTTGCTGATCCCCTATCTTAGGCAGGAAACATTGACTTGCACTATATCACAGTATCAACTTTAATTACCATGGCACTATCTGACAGAATCCTAGAAGATATGGTTTTGTGAGGTACTTAAAATGCTATATAGCCGCAGTGCTGTAGTTTGAATGGATTTGTAGAGCTGTGGCTCTCAGACCATTTCTGCGCTGCATTTATTATTATACAGTTATTCCACTTCCAACATCCTATGAAATCCTGGGGTTTGCAGTTGAGGGAGGGGCCTTTAGAATCCCCAGCCACATAGCTTTTTGGCCTCAGTAAACTGCAAACCCCAGAATTCCACACAATGTTGGAAGTGGAATAATAGCACTATAACGATGTAGGGCGGAAATGGCCTTAGTCTTTGGACTCCAGCTCCAGGAATCCCTCATCCTTGGTCACGTTGACTAGGGGCTGTGGGAGTTAAGGCACACGACTCCTTTGTTAAAGCAGCTTCACTGGCTGCTGGTTCATTTCTGAGCGCAGTTCAAAGTGCTGGTCATGACCAGTAAAGCCCTATACAGCTGAGATCCAGACTATCTGAAAGACAGTATCTCCCTTTAAGAACCTGCCAGAATTTTATAGGGGAGTGCCTTCTCTTGGTCTTGCTACCATCCCAGGCTTGCCTGGCAAGGATGCAGAAGATAGCCTTCTCAGAGGCTGTTCTCCCCTTCTGAAGCTCCCTTCCACCGGAGGCTGGGTTGGCCCCTCCCTGCCTGCTTTCCTTTCAAAGATGTTTTTGGTCCAGCAGGCTTTTAATTTATGAGCAGGAGAGCTTTTTATTTTTATTGGGATGTTTTATTTATTCTTTTAACTTTTGTATGTTTTAAAAATGATTTTATAATGTTTTTATTTGGTTGATTTTAATTGTTTTTAGGTTTTATTGTAAATGTTTTTAATTGACTGTTGTGGAAGCCGACTTGGGTCTCATTGGGGGAGAAAGTTGGCATACAAATGTGCTAAATAAATAATAAAATAAATTAATAACATTCCAAATTTCTCATGGACCAAAGGTTGAGAACCAAGAGCTCTCCAGCAAAGAATTCCAGGTACAGACTAATTAAAATACAGATGCCGTAGGATACCATAGGATGAAGACATGGCGGTTAAAATGATATCAGATTGATATAACAGTATAGTCAAGACACACTCCGTCCACCTCTGAAATCATCACTGTGGGTTTTGAAATATTGAAATGAAAAGGGGAAGCAATCATGTTGTGATAATAACTGTAGCATTCCTTTTTGTCCAGTACTTTTTAAAATTCACTTGTCCTTTTAGACATCCGTCAAATTCTGTGTTTGACCAAAGAGAAGCTTGATGGACCCATAAGTTTTAAAACTGATTGGATGCAAATGTTTAGAGTAGGTCTGGTGAAATTAGTGGGGCCAGTTAATTGTGACTAGCTTTAAAGTCCCATTGATTTGAACAGGTCTATATGTACAATCAGTTCTGGAGTCATTCCATCCCTCATATGCAGATTACTAATACAGGGGGATAAAAAGGCGTGAGAGAAATGAAAGGAATGGATACTCTGCAGAATCTGCCTACACAGTAACGGTGCTGGCTGGTGGCTCTCATGTCAGTGGGTCAGTGAATCCACACCAGGCTTTAAAGGAGCTATCCAAGACGTTGAACCTATCTCACAATAGGGATCAGTACCTTGAAGAGCTCTTTTAAAGTCTGGAGTGGATTCAGTACACCATTGACATGGGAACTGCTAGCCCTTCTGACCAGTCATCTACAAAATGATAAAAATGATTCACAAGAAAAATGATATTCTCATAGGTGTTGTGGGTTTAATGTTTTTAAGACTCTGGGCTTTCACCCCTCTGCGATCTGTTTTAAAATGGCTTGCCTATATGGTGTTGTGTAAAATCATCTCTTTTGACTTTAGTGGTATGTCATTATTTGCTGCTTTCTGCATCTATTTATTGTTAAATG
The DNA here is from genome assembly GCA_948472985.1 of Iguana delicatissima. Classification (NCBI taxonomy): domain Eukaryota; kingdom Metazoa; phylum Chordata; class Lepidosauria; order Squamata; family Iguanidae; genus Iguana; species Iguana delicatissima. Next base: position 347,672 of record CAOKZL010000909.1, read on the forward strand.
GTTATTTTTAATGTTGTAAGCTGCCCATAAAACTTTTGTTGTAGAGTGACAAATCAACGATCTAAATTAAACACAGAATTTTGAATTCTTAATGTATTGGTTTTACTTTTTGGAAACATGACAAGTTGATTCAAGCAAAAATTCAAAAGGGGAAATCTTTAGTTTAAATCCATGTTGCACGCTATGTCTTGAACTCTCACATAAGAGTGTTGTGCCAGTGTTGATTTTCCCCAGTTACTTTATTCTAGCAGGGATGGGGACTTATTACAAAACTGTGTCTTTCAAAATATAACACATAATAGGTGGAGACCATTTCAAGTTACAGACACAACATTCTTCTATGGATCTTGTATTTTAATACGCCCTTTTTCTTTCTTTTTTCTTTTTGCAATTTCCAAGGCCAAGATAGGCCTTATAGAAATCAAAGACAAGTTTATTTTGGACAAAAAAGGTTCTATACTATTACCAAACAGTTTACTATTCGTTATATTTTTATCTTGCTTTTACTCCAAAGTGCTCAGAGGAACATAGGTAGCTCTGTGTCCATTCTGTTCTCAGAACAACCGTGTGAGATTGAAGGATAGGCTGAGAAGCTGAGCAGTCCAAAATTATGTTGTGAGTTTTGCTATTGAGCAAGGATTTAAACTTGGCTTTCCTCAGTCCTGGCTTTTTATGCATTTATAAAGTCTTAATCTGTTGGCCATGATACTTTCAGAAGGTTGAAGAACTTTTGGTTGTTTCCCAGCATTGTTATAAAAATCACCAATCATAATAAAATCCATATGCTCAAATCCCCAATGAAGTGTACTGCCAAGCTTTCTCTGATAAAAGCTATAGTTATTTATTACATTTATATCCTGCTTTATCTCTAAGGAACTGAAGCCTGCATACAAGGCTGTCCCCCTTCCCTCTTTATTTTCACAAAAGACCTGTAAGGTAGGTCAGGCCAAAAGACAGTGACTAGTCCAAGGTCACCAGTTAGTTTCAAAACTCACTGGGGACTGATTTCCCAGATCAAAGTCCTTTGCCATAAAGCTCAGGGCTTTATAGTGCTACTTTTATACCCAGGGCAGTGTTCATTTGATGTTCTGGTCACAAAATTTGTAACATTGAACTCAACGGGATTTACTTTGGAGTAGACACAAGGAAAGTGGCTCAAATCCAATTGCTAGTCCTAAAGTAGATCCACTACTAGATCAATTTTTGAATGGTAAATGAACATTTATGTCAGCTGTGTTGATTCAGTCTTTGCTAGTGTGACTAGCAATTCAAGTTAGACCAATGACTCTAGAGATCATGTAGCACTTCATTCTACTTTGTTAAACCAGCCCTGTGGCACTTATTTCATATCCACAAACTACATGTTTTTAATTTGCATCCTAAATAAAGGAAAACTTCTAAATTATAACTCTGTTTCCACAGTAATGGGGGACTACAGATCAGAACGCCCCAGCAAACATGACCAATGGCCATATTAGTTAGGAGGATTCAGGGGCTAAGGTCTAAAAAAGTAACTTTTCCAAGCTTTGAATAGTGGTGAATCGTAAAGGTGCCTTGACACCCTGTTTTGTTTCAGATGACTGCGGAGTCCTGTTTCTGAAGCTTTCAAAAGTCTTCACCAACTTCTTCAGGTCTCCTAGTGTGATTCAACTAGCCAAGGTGACTGGTTTTGTTTATAGTACAAATGGATTCAGACTCTACAAATGGTGCTGATGTTGGTTAGCAGGATAAACAGGAAGAAACCCCATCAAAAGTCTTCAAAGCTCTGATCCAGCTCTTATCTGCACTGTTCACACCTTCAGGGAAGTCTCTCAGAGGTCAGTGTCTGTATGTGAAGCTGAGTGAGAAGGATCTATAGTCAGCTATGAAATCATGGCTTAATTCTACTCATTAAGTCTTAAACTGACTGGCTTGGATCATGCAAGTGTCCACTCTGCCTGCAAAACAGTCCAGAGTGTATACAAGTATTTTAACGAGAGGAGCAAGTCAAGAGGAGCAAGTCAATTCGTAAAACAATGAATATAAAACAGCCAGAGTTTGCCCCCTGACCTCAGTAATGACTTGTTTATTGTTGGAACAGCAGTATGTAATATAAGAAAATTTCAGAGTGGTGCTAACTGGGAAAACACCAGTAAATAGCACCATATAAATGTTAAGCCTTCTATGCCAAGACTGGATATTATCCACAGAGAGCCATCACAGAAGGCTGGAGGCATGGTCAGAATTGTGCTAAGGAGGAGAACCAAAACACCTGTGAATTATATCCAGTTTATTCCTAAAGGGAAAATGTATTCACAGCTGCCGTAAAACTACAGGAAAGAGAAAAAAAGGATTTCTTCCATCAATAGGTTGTTAAACTATAGAATTCACTGCTATGTGATGACAACTGTCAATCTGAAAGGCTTAAAAACATCATCAGATAAAATCATGGGACTCCATCATTGGCTGCTGTATATGAACTCCAACAAAGAGATAGTATCTTAGTTAATGTGTTCCTGAGCAAAATGTCTTTAGTAGAAGTTTTGGTATCAGAAGCAGAAATAAATTGGGCCAAATAGGGGAAGGCTCCTACATCACAAAAAAAGAAGAGCAGGTTCAACAAGTTTCAGTAAAGTTTTCATTCAAAACCAAGCGTATCCATGTGTAAAATGAAACAACCAGGTTGGGTAAGCCTTGTATAAGTAAATATGAACATTTTGAATCTTCTAGAGACCACCTGACGATTGCTTCCAGAATGCATCTAGAAATCCTGATATATGTATGTATGTATGTATTTATTTATTTATCTTTCATCAGCCTCCACTTTCACTATGATTCCATTTTGGTGGCTAAACTTATAGATCTATATTGTTGTTGTTTTTAGTATGCAAGGGGAGGGACCTGGTGAGGTGGGCTTATCTGGTACCCCTTTTCTCTCTGTTTTGTTAATCGTGCGTGCTCACTGAGGACTTCTGGAGGCAACTGCTGCTTGTTGTATAGGCAGGCACCCACAACTTCTGTAGGATCTGCTAGAACTGAATCCTGGGCCATTTCTGCATGAGTCTGTTATAGTGCGATGATCTACTTTCAACCTCCTATGGAATCCTGGGGTTTGAAATTTCAGGAGGGGCCAGCCAGCCCCTCCCGAAACTGCAAACCCCAGGATTCCATAGGAGGTTGAAAGTAGAATCATTGCACTATAACGGACTTGTGCGGAAATGGCTGTGGTCTTTCCCAGCTCAGGCTTTATTGCGGTATTTATTGCAACCATTCTTTTGCAAAGTGACACTGAAAGTCTTTGCTTCTCCACCCTTGTCCTCCAGTGTTTATGTTCCTAAAAACCTTCCAGCTTGATGGACGAAAATAAAGAAAGAGGGGGTGGCTGGGCATATGAAAGCGTAAAAGTCATTTTTTTTTGTCAGAAGATTTATTAACTGGGGTATATATGCATATTAGTTGCTGAGAGATGTGGAAGGCGAGGGTGCACTTGTATCCTGCTTGTGGGTTTCCTATAGACAATTGATTGCACTGTCTGCCAATAAGCTCTGAATTCAAGGTGTTGGTGATGATAACTTAATGCCCTAAACAGTTTGGGTTCTTGACAATTGAAAAAGCATCTCTACTTTTAGATGTCTGCTTGAGGACTGAGGTATGCTTGGAGGGGAGCTTGTTACCCTGTGTGCTGGGGGTCCCGAGAGGGGCACCCAGATAACCAAACAACAACAAGCAAAGATGGGGAAATTAACTGGAGCACTCACTTAAGCTAGCGAGAGGCAGGGTAACCTTGCAAGGATCTTGTAACCCTATGTATACGGGGTCAGGTCAGTCAAGCAATCAGACAGTTTTAAAATAGCAAAAATGATGTTTTATTAACAACAGACAAACATTTAAGACAACAGCTAACTAAGAAATAAGAAATAAGAGTTTTCGGGGGAAATTGGGTGATACGACACCTTTCTTGTAGTCCTGAAGAAGTTGCAGATGGAGAGAAGAAGCTCAGTGTTGTTTGCTGAGGGGAGCTCGCCGGGCAAAGCAGCAGTAGGGTGGCCTGGAGCTCAGGAACGATCCAAGGAAGCTCTCGGAGCGTGGGGTTTTTATGGGGAAAATATGACCGTGAGCTAGTCTGGACTTGGGAGAGAACAATGAGGTTTGGGCGCGAGACAACATCTCCGAAAGGTCAGAATTTATCATGATTGAGTTAAGTTCGAATTGACAAAGGAACGACCAGTATGCAGATGCAGCTCACCTGGGCGGTGGAGCGTCCAGCTCGCCAGGGTGCCTGCTCGGGGCAGGGAGCTCTTTGTATTAGCGTGCATCCTTAATGAAGTGTTTGTTTCGGGAGGTCTCCTAAAGCAAGATCTGCGTCTGGCTTGCTTAGGTGTAAACAGAAATGATTCAGCATCTAATAGCCATGCCTAGCTCTGTGCTTGTTCGGGGGCCTCACAAACACTTGGCTGAGGGTGGCAAAATAAGACCGAATTGTGATATCAAAGTGATATCTAATGTCTACCAAAGCCAGGCCAGTTCACGGTAATAACAAGCTCCTCTGTGACCCACCAGTGGGATCAAAACACTATGGCAGGACATGAAAGAGGCCCTCCTCATTTGCAACACTCTAGCTGTAGAATTCCCTCCCCTTAAAGACCTGACTAGTGCCAACACTGGTTGAGCAGCAACTGAAAACATTACTTTTATTGAAAGCTTTTGGAGGCTGATGGATTTTCATTCAAATCTGTGTGTGATTAGTTTTATCTTGGTTTAAATATTGAATAGTTTCATATGCTTTTAGTCATTTAAAAACCGTTGTTCTAAATTGTTCGTAGCTGTTTAAACTGATTTACTCCATGCTACCCTGAAATCCTGCAATATACTTGTTATGTGCCCTCAAGTCAATTCTAACTTAACAGTAACCTTCTTATAAGCTCTTCATGACTAGATTTCTTTTCAGAGGAGGTTTGTCATTGCCTTCCTTTTAAACTGAGAGAGTGTGACTTGTCCAAGTTTACCATTTGGTGTCCATGGCTAAACAGAGATTCATACTCTGAGCTTTCAGAGTTCTAGTCCAACTCTTCAGTCATTACACCATGCTGTGATATACAGGCAAGCCTCATGTTCAAAGAACAGGCTTAGCGGGTCTCAAAAGCTTTATTCTGAAAACCAGAAGAAACAGTTGCACACCTTGGCAATTGCTAAGACTAAAGAACTGTTCGGTTGACAGTACCTTACAAGCTGTAACATTACAAATGTCTATGCACAAGCATTCCATTTGACAGCTAATTAAAGCAACTCTTTTTCCAGACCTACATTCATCCTGCTAATGACATGACCTTGAAACTGCATTTATTCTCTCTTATCAATGTTCATTAACAACATTCCTTCATTCCCAGCTCACTGTTTTCTCATTCAGTTCCATCATCCCTTTCTAGCCCTTTGTTCAAAGCACTAATGACATTGCATGACTTGACATTCAACATCAAAGCACTGTGTGGCATTGAATAGCATTAAATGCATGGCAGGGATGGCAAAACCTACCTGACACATGGTGACTGTCACTGGATATAGAGCAGGATATAAATATTAAAATATGTAGTAAGCAGGCCACTGTGTGAACAGAAGGTTGGTCTAGTCAGATTCATCTGTTACTGTGGTTTATAGTCTGAGCCCGAGGTCTACTAAATATTATTTAATATCAAAAGATTGGTCATTCCAAACTGTTCCTCTCCAAGTGCTTGCGAAGCCCCCAGACAAGCACGCACACGGACACGGCTGAACAGGCTGCAAACTAATCCAGGAAGGCCAGTAATTCTCCGACATGCAGCTTCAGGAGACCTCCAGGCAAGTACACTTTATGCACCAAGCATACAAAAGATTCTCTGCCCCGAACAGGCAGCTTGATGAGATTAGAGTTTTGGACTACTCAACTGTCAAGCACTCCCCATTTGCATACTGTCTGCACTATTGACAGCTCCGTCAAAATCCAATCATTCAAAGTACTGACCTTTTGGAGGCTTTGTCTCCAGCCCGAAACCTATTGTTTTCCCCGGGAACGGACTACCCTACAGGCACATTTTCCCCTATAAGAACCCCTGATTTTGAGCGCTTCTTCAGATCGCTCCTGGCTTCCATCCCGCCTTGCTGCCACTCCATTTGCCGAGCCTTTCCCTCAGCTTCCACGTGCTGAGAATCTCCGCTCCAACTGACTTTCTTCTGGCTATCCGGGCTACAGGATCAGGTATAGTATTTCCCCTGAAAAATCCTTCTCAAAGTCCTCTATCAAATTTCCTTCCTTTACTTTCTTAGGTCTGTGTGAGTGAGTACGTAAGTGCACTGTGGCTGTCTTTTAAATAAAGAAAACAATATAATTTCATTTTGGTTTTTGACTCAGCCTGACCCCGTAAACATTGGGTCTAAGATCTCACTAAGTTGCCCTGCCTCTTGCATTGCTACAGCTTGTGCTCTGGCTAATTCCCATTCCCCAGTTTTTGGAGCACATTGAGGTGTCCCCCACGGGACCCCAGAAATCAGGGTAACATATCATGACACTTCTTATATTCTCAGGTTAAAAATATTTTGTCCCTATAACATACGGTTGCCAGTTCAGGATCATCCCAGTCTCTGAGGTTTATGAGCCAAACTCTGAGAAATAGGGACCGAGCCTGGTGTCATTAAGTACCAACCACAGTTGTTGTAGCCATAGCTTGTCATTCAAACACATACAGAGAAAGAGAGGGAGAGAGAGAAACACAGTTTAATGAAGGTGACTGTTCCCAGAGCAAGGTGAAATGAAGGGATTATTCCTTCTCACTTACTTAGAGAGACAGCATAAGAAACAGTTATTCAAACTTGACTGCTTCTAGCCTGAAGATGGACGTAGAGAATAGTGGAGGGTAAGCCCTGGCTCTACATGGAGTAGGAGGGAAGACAAAACTACCTAAGCTAATAAATAGACCCTTTGGACGGTCTTTGCCATTTGTAGCAATGGATATGTTAAGTCTTGCACATTATTCCCTGCTACTGCTTTAATAGCTGAGCTGTTCATGTATACAGAGTCCTTTCTTCTTGCCTGGAGATGAGTCCACCAAAACTGAAGAATTTGTACTCTTATCTCCTGCTTGTGGATGAGCTGTGGAAAACTGGAGACTCCGCCCCAGGTCCTGAGATCTGGCAACCCTGCAATAATGGCAAAGGACAAACGGTGCTCCTCTTTTCTATATGCAGAATGAATGGGACTTGAAGTTGAATTTCACTTACACATAGTGCTAATAGAATAACATCCTCCACTGAACCTGTGGGGGGGGCAGCAGGCTAATGCACTTTTTTTTTGAAAAGAGGAGGATGCTCGGAAGTCTCAGGATGACTGGTTTGGAAGGCTGTTCCTGCCTGCCTCCTCTGCTTATGTACAGCTGGTCTGTACTGAAAATGTGAAGGACCAATGTGAAGTGCCGATGTAGAGGATTTTAAACCTCCCCCAATCACTGCAACATGCCCTTCAACTTTAGGTCCTGATTAATGCTCTGTTGTTCCACTTTTTCAGCTGCAGTTTCTCCTCCTCCCTCTTTTCTCCTCAGCTTACTTTCATTGCTGCAAACTGAGTTCAAAGTGCAAAAGGAGTTTGTGTTCAATTAACAGCAGGGATGAAGGGAAGACACAAGGAGGCAGAATCTTGCCCTTCCCTGTAGGCTCAGGCAAAAGCAAAATGCTGCTGCCTCTTTCTAGCTTGTCTGTTCCTCCTGATTAATACTGTTTCCTGTCTTGACAACATTCAGATGTTGCTTGGTGACATATACCATGGTTTCTATCTGTGAAACGTTGGAGGTATGGTGCAGTGGTACCTAATTAGATGGCAGCACAGCAGACTTTGTTGTTCATTGCCATCATGTCAATCTTGATCTATGGTCCTTTCCACACGTTCCGTGGAATTCGCGCTGACACGTTTCCGGGTGTTTGTTTTTTTGTCCATGCTCCCGCGGACATATTGTACAACGGTCTATTGCCATTTCCACATGTTCCGTGGAATTCGCGCAGCGGATGTGATTGGCAGCTCTTTTTTTAAAAAATGGCCCCGTGCGTCATGACGTGCGTGCTCACATCATGCCCCGCAGTTCCTCCCACAATGACTCCCTCCTCCCATTCCTCCTGCTAGCCTTGAAATAAACCGTGACGATTTTTAATTTTCGTGCCCTATCTCGGGGGAAGTGTTTTCCCTGTCATAGCTGGGTGGAGTGCAGTTTTGCTCCCTATCTCTGGTGGGTTTCTGTGCCAGTTTTCTGCTTTTATCTTTCCCTGTGAGCAATGGAGGAAGAGGTGTTTCCTGAAGTTGAACGGTCCATTTTAGCTGTATTCTGGCTTCTTGGACTTGTGCTGGCTGAACTGGGACATCTATGGGCTACAGACTGCGCGAGGAGGCGCCGGCGATTGACCTCTATTGGTAATGCTGCGGAGGACTTAAGCTTTTATGTGCCGCTGCTTGGAGGCTCCTCGCGGCGCGTTCCACGCCCGAGAAGATGGTGGGTCCGGGAGCGGCAGAAGCCCAATGTGCACATACAGTAATCTTAAAATCAAGGAAAAACCCCATTCTTCGGATCAATAGCACATACCAGAAAGCTTTCCCCCTTTTCTGGCTGCAGAAAGCTGCTTTCGAGACCATCCTGTTGTCTGTGGGGTGGACCAACCGCTGCACTGTCCGTGCCCACAGCCTGCCCTCCGAGTACATCATGCACGAATCAGCACGGTATGAGGGAAAAAACCCCACCTTTTCCCCGTTTTTTAAAAAGCCCGCACGCTGACTGTTGGCGACTTAACTGGGTGGATTAAGGTGTGGAGCTCGCCAATTATTTATGAGCTAGCGCACTCGAAGGTGTGGGCGATGCCCGTCAGAGCTCGTGCTACCTCATTTTATTTATCCAGTGTGGAAAAGGCCTATGTCACTCCTATGGATGAGAGATTTCCAAGTCACCCTCTCATCATCCATCCTGATCAGGTCTTGCAGATTCAGGGACATGTCTTCCTTGATTGATTCTGTCTTCCTTGATTGTAACACTCTTTTCCTGCTGTCTTCTACCTAACCAAGCATTATTGTCTATTCTAGTGAGTCATGTCTTCTCATGATATGGCCAAAATATGGCAGCCTCAGTTTAGTCATCTTGGCTTCTCAGGAGATTTGAGGCTTCATTTGTTCTAGGACTGATTTGTTTCTCTTTTTTAGCAGTCCAGGGTATCCATAGAATTCCCCTTCAGCACCACATTTCAAAGGGGTTGATTTTCTTCCTGTTATCTTTCTTCACTGTCCAGCTTTCATAACCATACATAGAAACTGGGAATACAATGCATGGGCTATCTTTAGTATTCAATGATATATTTTTTACACTTCAGGATCTTTTCCAGTTCCTCTGTAGCTGCCCTTCCAGGTTGATCATAAACTGCATGCTATCTATTCAACATAAAGCAACTTGTGGCCCTTCTGCATGTTGTTGGATAATAGTGTGGAATTGTGGCAGTTGAAGTCCAGCGACATCTGGAGGGCTACTTCTTCCTCCCCATGTCTCCATACAGAGCACAGTTCATTTTTCATGCTAGTCACATAGAGAAGAAAACTTCCATTCCGATTCTTCCGAGTAGGTCTGGTTCCTCAGATGACCCCACCGCCTTTTTCCCATTTCAAAATTTAGAGGTTTAACTATTTAAACAATGACATTTTAGAAAGGAAGGGGAAGGAAGAACCTGCAACTTGAGTCTTATGTACTCCTCTTTATGTTTGTTTGTTTTTTAAATGGCTAATCAAGTGTAATTTGTAACTTCCTGAATACACTCCAGCTGTCTTTCTGGAACAGTAGCCAAAAGTGTTTTTTGTGCAGAAATGTTTAGACTGAATTGCAACTGTAGCCAAGCAGAGTGGATGTGTGTACATTAGTATGTATTCACATGCATGACTACAGAATTGTCATTTACTGTGCATTGCTGGTCTGTCCTTTGTTTATAACAAACACAGAAGATGCTCTAATTTATAACTAACTAGCATATTTACCTAGCGTTGCCCGGGGTTTTTATTTTCCTCACTCAACTGTCTTCTCCAGTATCTGTAACTTTGTTCCATATTTCCCAACACAATCTATATTCAGAGTTATTTTCATACACAGTTTGGGTTCCTGAGGGAGTACACTGTCCTCCTCCTTGGTGGTAGGCATTGTCTCCATACCAACTGGCCTATTCCAGTACCTATAACTTTTTCGCATAGTCCCCAATCCAATCTCCATTGTCTGGTGATGTTGATGTACGAGCTTTTTTTTTTTTTTGCTTTCTGTTGAATTTGTGCAATGGCTTTACGTTCTTCTAGAAGCATTTTTGGTTCTGAATTTCAACTAAGGCCTTTTCCTAATGGGGGGCAAACGGGGCCACATATGCAGGCGCAGAGCTTACCCACGAGCAGGTTGCTCCGTCCCTGCGGAGAGCGCAGATCTGCTGTTCTAAACACCGCTGAATTTCAGTGGCGCTTGGCGGCTCTCGGCGGCGCCCAAAATGGCTTCCGGTGGCTTCCGGCGGTGCTCCGCCAGTCAGGACAGCACGCCAGCCGGAAGCCCGCCCCCGGGCAGATCTGCAGGGACGTGCTACCACGTCTCTGCAGTTCTTCACCGGGGGCTGCCGTGGGGCAGCGTGGGTGAGTTTTATAAAAACCACTTGCGAAGGTGGTTTTTATAAAACTCACAGCGCCACCCCCGCGGCTGCGCTAGAGCAGTTTGAGGTCTAGAATCTCACTTTTTTTAACTGCTCTAGCGCACCCCCCAGTGAAGAAGACCTCCAAGACAGGTCGCCCTAGCGTGGGCAATATGCCCGTGTGGAAATGGCCTAAGATTCCTCATCTATAGAACCCATATAATCTACTGTGTGATGCAAGAAGACTTTGTAACTATGGCCATTTCTGCACTACACTGTTATAGTGCTATTATTCCATTTTCAACATGCTGTGAAATTCTGGGATTTGTAGTTTACTGAGGCCAAAGACCTCTCTGGCTGGGAATTCTTAAACGCCCCTCCTTAAACTACAAATCCCAGGATTCTATAGGATGTTGAAAGGAATATGACAGTGTAGTGTGGAAATGGGCTATGTTGTGTATGTCACTTTAATTTTTTTCACATATGCCACCTAAATGTTTTCTGGCATCCTTATGGATGGTAGGCCTCATCTCCATAGCAACCGGCCTGAGGCCCAAGAGCTCTCGGCTGAGAATTCTAAAGGCCCCTCCCTGAATTGTCAGCCCAAGGATTCCACAGTATCTTCACAGCCAGCCAATCATATGGGGTCTTCTCGCCTCACACAGCCAATCATATGAGGTCTTTGCCTGCCTGGCGCAGACAAACGGACAAACTCACAAACTGACAGACAAACATTGATTTTTATATAGTAGATGATAATGGGATGAAACTTGCGTGGAACTGAGGCTGAAGTCTTATGCACACTTATCTGGGAGTAGCAATAGATGAGAAATTCTTTTTACAGCAGAAATTTCTTCCCATTCAGAATAGAAAAAAGTTTGAGATTTAGCAAAAATGAATGTAGGAGAAACTACAAATGAAAGATTCCATCCATTTAGGGTTTTTAGTGTTTTATTCTTAAGACTCTGCATTTGAATTCCTGAGTATTCAGCTGTGTCAGTATACTGCTTAGATATACCAGCATTATGTATTTAAACAGGTATTTAAAATATGCATATCTGTGGTTGTTGCGTGCCTTCAAGTCACTTCTGACTTATGGAGACTGTAAAATGAACCTATTATGGAGTTTTCTTGGCCAGATTGGTTCACAAGGCTTTCCTTTGCCTTCCTCTGAGGCTGAGAGAGTACAACTTGCCCAGGGTCAGCCAATGGGTTTTCATGCCTGAGTGGGGATTCAAAGCCTGGTCTTCAGAGTGACAGTCCAATGTGCAAACCACTATACCGCACTGGCTTTCATATGCGTATTTAGATATTTTTAAGATATACCTTTGGAAAAGAAATACTTTAAAAATTCATCAGTTTATATTTCACTAATTTATGTAACCAAAGAACGGAATGGAATTATGAATAAAGCCAGATGAATATGATATGGACAGTGAATAGAATTGTTACCATGCCATACACCCCCTTGCGATATGATATAATTGGCAAATATAATTGTCATGGAATAGAAATTATATACAGTTATGTACTGTTATGGTAAAAAGCCATGCTGGCAAAGAGGACTTGCTGAACATGTGCAAAAGTAAGTCTGATGGGACCTCAGAGCATGGCCAGGTCGTAGTCAAGGAAGCTCTGGCATTAAAGAGTTTGCCAGTGTCCCCTCAATGACTCAGCCTTCAGAAACAATAGCACCTAAAACAACCTGAACAGAGCAACTGATTGTCTTCAACCTCTTCCTCTCCCTGCTGAAATTTTCCTTTGCTTCCTCACCTGCCCAGCCATTAAGGATCTATCACAATTCCTGTCGGGGCTTTGTCACCTAATACCAATTCCAGATCCTATTGTCTGCTCTGCCAGAGAGCCATTAAGACATTCCCCCTCAGGGCAGAAACAAGGTATTTAAAGCCTGGCTCTGAGCCAGACCACTCGTAGTACTCTGGACACAGGTCATCACTCTGTTGCTCAAATTCCTGTTCTGGAATATCCTCAGACCCTTAGGCTGAGCCACATCCGCTTTATCTCTTCTCTGCAGGATAGGTAAATATCATCGACTTTGCCCTAACTTCTCACTATCCCATTTTCCCTCCTTTCCTTTGGCCAGCCTTGTGTGAGACTCCTTGGATCTTGTGCATGATTGTGATATCCTCCAACAAAACATACTTTTAATCTCCAGTTTGTTTCTCTGCATTAGTACTGATATACATAGGTATAAAAGATCTTGTAAGGTAACTCCCTTCTCTCAGGCCTCCTTTTGAGCTGATAATTCCCCACTGTTTCACAGAGGCACTGGCACTGAAGGTAGACTTCTGAGTCATCCACCTTTCGGGGTAACAGAATTATATAGTGGTAATGTAGGATCCAGAGCTTGGAACGTTACTTTTGAAAAGTAATTAATTTCCATTGCTTGTTTTAGTGTTTCTGAAGTAATTCATTGACGTTACACCTTGCAATAAATATAAAAGTAACCTCTTCTTTTGGGTACCTTTTTGGGGAAAACTTAGGGGTGATATGAGAATGGCATTAAACTTTCTTAAAAGTTTTCTTAAAAAATCATTTCAAAAAGCTTAACTAGAAAACATTACTTGCTACCTGAGGAGACAAGTGTTTTCCACATGAATCTACACTAGATTTTAGTCCTGACATTAAAGGAACTTTTCTAGGTACTGAAACTGTTCGGGATATTTCCTTTAAAATTCAAAGTAAAACTCAGTGTGGATTCATCTCTCCACTGATATCAGAGCCCCTTGCTTCTTTTTCTTCTTAACGCCAGTAAAATTTATTACTGCTCATTGGCTACAGTCCTATATGGTTTAGCATACTGGAGTAGTTCTGCATGCAGAGCAATGCTACACCTAGCCATTTACCAGTGCCCAACTTACTGTGGAGTCACTGCAAGCTCCCCATCACAACCAATACCACATGGCAATACTATGCCATGGTGGAGAGTGTGTTTCTATATGGTTTGGAGAAGTGTCTGGATATGTCTGTTGGGTGATATAAAATGATGACATTGTCCACTGAGGTCCTCTGTGGTCCTCCAGAGGTCTCAACAGATTATGTAATTATTTTAAGCCTGGGTATTAAGATATAGCCAGATGCTTTTCCAATCTCCCCTGCTCACCAGCAGTCATGGAGGCTGCAGCAACTTTACATTAAATCTAGAGTGTGTTGTTGTTGCTGAGAAAAAAGACATACTTAGGTGTAAAGTTGACTTATCCCTGTCTATGCCACTAACAGGATGCCTGTCCTAATTTTACTTTTGCTTTATCACTTCTTTATACTAACATTATACTAACATTAATCAAAACCATAGTTTGTTACAGGATAACATTAGCATTATTTCCAGGTTCTCATATCACCCGTGCCCAACTTCACTTCAGAAAACTATTTTCAGTAGTAAAAGTGGTATAAGTTCCTCCAACACATCTGAAGGCACTGGGATAGATTAGAAGGTGTACGATGCACAGCTCTGTCCTCTAAAAGAACAACTAGTGTGCTCCAGAAAAGGAACAATAGCACTGCCATTACTGCCCCCAGATCTACTGCCCAAAAGGAATGCTCTGTTTTACCTAATGATAGGGCTGGCCTTAGAAACATTCTTGAAATTGGAGTTAATCCTAATTTCCTGATGGTGGTAGTGCTTGCCTCTGCATCTGTTGTAACCGTACAAGACTAACTTTCTCATACCCAGACTGTCTCTAATTTGAAACCATGAGTGATGCTTTTGACTACCATGCTTCTGCTCCATCCATTATTTAATGCAACCTCCCAGATGGTGTATCCATCACTGTTGACTGTTGCTGTCAGTTTCCATCTGTTCCTATCCCTTCCTCAACCCCAATTTGGAAAATTCTCCTTCTCTTTGTTTTGGGAAGGTTTCCCTCATATCAGTGATTCCTCATTAAAGCCACAAATTATTGTATTATTCCAATGTCTCTGGGGGAAATAAGTTTTTGAGTAAGATGTCCTCCATTTCTTCTGGCCACTTTGTCTCCCCTGTCTACCATGTCACCAGAAAATGAAGAGGACAAGCACTGCTCAGGAGCAGGAGCAGCAGGAATGGGCACTGAAAGCAGTGCAGCTCAAGTGGCCTGGTATTTCCTAAACCCAGCACTGAGAAGAGGAACTCCATGCACGGTAGTTACAGCTGCTACCATTGTCGTGATCTCCAATACCTTTGGACCTTGCTATTGCAAAGGGTGAGACAGAAAGTAAGAAAGGATGGGAATAATGAGGAGGGCTGTGGCTTCCACTGCCTGGTCTCAGGATCCACTCTCTTTGTCTTCACAGTGCTGGGCTGCAATTTAAAACAAAACAAAAGGGACTTAGGGCCCATCTGGGCTCCTGGCAGCTGCCTCTTTCCTCCCACAATGTAATTATTTACTGAGATTCTTCTTGGAGGTAGCAAAAAAGTAATTTCAGCAATTTTATTCCCTCTGGGAGAAAGTCTTCAAAAACCATGCAGTTTTTGAATGCTCTTCACAATTTGAGACTCATCTGTGCAAAATTTGCTCGTGGTTGTTTCTAAGCAGCACTTTTTGCATAGAAATAATACTTCAATGCAAAAATATTAACTCCTGCACAGAAAATGCTATTTTTTGTGCAAACCAAGCATGTGCAGAATAAGTCCTGAACTGTGAAGGTTCCTCTCTGATCCTCTGTCATCTCACTTTTCCAGCTGTTTTTTAAATCTCCCAGTTTCTCTGGCTTCTTCCCACTTTCCCCCTTTGTTATCAGCTTACTTCAGTTGTTGCAAACTGAGTTCAATGTGCAAAAGTAAGAGAGGAGGAGAAGAAGAGGGGGAGAATTCTTGCCCTTCCCTAGACATAGGCAAAAACAAATTGTTGCAGCCTCTGTAAGCTTATGTGTTCTTCCTCATTAGTAACCTTCACTGTCTTGATCACGCTCTGATATTGGCCACATGTTTCCTGGTTTTTATTTGCAAAATATCAGAGGGTATGCCATAGGTTCCCAGAATCCACTAGCTTACACATGTGGATGGGGTTATACACTACACCCTCCCAAATAACTTTTCCAGATGTGGTATGTGTGTGTACTGATAAAGAGAGATTAGACATGAGTCAGCAAAACAAAAACAAAACAAGTCTTGGGAATACTGACTGCTATTTTCAAAATAGAGTGCACACTAAACACAGTATATTTTCCATCCCTTTGACTTTGAATGAAAGGATGAGACATGGACCTTTGAGAGAGAAAGAGAGAGAAAGAGAGGGATCATGTGTGTGAATGGCTGGTTTTCTCCACAGCTGGTTCTGATCTATTTTCTGCCTAAGAATGACAACCAATCTCTCCACTCAACTCTTCCCCTGTACTGCCTTTGCAAAATTATACCTCTGATTTTTTTTAAATGAACAGGTCATTAGTT
Organism: Iguana delicatissima; assembly: GCA_948472985.1. Taxonomy (NCBI): domain Eukaryota; kingdom Metazoa; phylum Chordata; class Lepidosauria; order Squamata; family Iguanidae; genus Iguana; species Iguana delicatissima. The sequence continues at coordinate 363,690 of CAOKZL010000909.1, forward strand.
CTTTAGTACAAGTTGTCTTTGAGAAGAGTTGATACAACTCAGGCAGACAGCAAAGTGGGGGGAGGGAGGGGGGAGAGATTCTGTCAAAATGTTTTAAAATGTCACACTAAGTGGGACCTCCCTCCACCCCTACTTTCCCTCAATCCTGTCAAAATAGAAGGCCTGAACTTTTCATACAATGGCCTTCTATGAGGGCTTGGTGGTTCATAACCAAGAGCCATTTTTTTTCAGTCAAGTAAAGAGCTGAAATGATTGCTCTAACTAGTCAGGGCCTATAATGAGGAGAGAGGCAGCTGTCGGGAGCCCAAATTGGCCCTAAGTCCACATTAATGAGACTTCACATGGAGAAGTCGTCTCTTTCAGGAAGCTGGGAGCTGAGGAACAGCTGGAACTCTGCAGTCGTCAATGCTGTTTATTAGGAGACAAAGAAAAGAACTTTGGTCTGAGAGTTTAAGGTCAAACTCTAGGTATCCCCCGGAGACATCAGGAGAATTTATGAAATGGTGGACAATGGTTCAACTCAAGTTCCTTCTTTCCAACTGAGTAAGGTAATCAAACCCACCATCCAGCCATCAGGCTTTTCTTCCACACTGTCCAGCCAGTCTATATTAATCATCACTTTCCTGAGTTTATCCTTATTAAAGTGGTTTGGCTCCACCAGTTTGAAGCTTGGAGCCTCATATAAATCTCCTGGCTCAGCAGCCTTTTCTAATCAGTTTCAAACCAAAGCTCATTAACAGGGTCCTGTCTGGTGGCATGTGCTTCTCTGGCATCATTAGTCACTATAAATCTCGTTGCTGAGTGTTCAGGGCCATGTATGAAACCTGTCTTCCAAACAACTACTGTGTGATTAGTCAGTAGCATACACAGACCCTTGGTCAAGATCCTGTTCATTGCCAGTGGAGCATAAGGGTAAAGCTCCCTATGTGCATTTTATGCAGCAGCAGCAGCAGCAGTAGCAAACTCTAAGCAATGTTCTGGTAGGCATTCCAGGCTGTTAAGGGATAGAGCTACACTAATGCATAGGGTGCAAGACTGGCCTTTAAGATGACTCATTGCATTCTGGCTGGCTGGGTAACTATTTGTGTAAGGGGTTACTGCAGAGCTTTCCAAACTTTTCAGTTGGTGACACACTTTTTAGACATGGACCATTTCAGTGAGCCCCTCCACCCAAGCCTGTCCTGCTGCCACCCTCGCCGGGGTCTTCCTCGGCCCAGGGCCGTGGTGGCAGGAGAGGCAGTCTTTCCACCCTGGGCTGGCCTGCCACCATCCTTGCTGGGCTCTTCCTTGGGCAGTGGGAGAGGCAGGCTTTTCACCTTTTATGTTAGTGTGACACACCTACACACTGCAACCGACACGCTAATGTGTCACGACACATAATTTAGAAAGCTTTGGGTTACCGAATAGCTTCTTATAGAGGCATATAAAAAGCGCAACCACCAGTAACCAGTAGTAGTAGCAGCAGCAGCAGTAGTTGTGTGCCTTCAGGTTGTTTGTGACTTATGGTGACCCTAAGGGGAACCTATCAGGTGGTTTTCTGGGTCTGAGAATGTGTGACCTGGCCAAAGTCACCCACTGGGTTTCCATGATTGAGCAGGGAATAGAATCCTACCTTCAGGGTCGTAGTCCAATGCTCAAACCTCTACACCAGTGGTTCTCAACCTGTGGGTCCCCAGATGTTCGTGGACTTCAGCTCCCAGAAGCCCTGAGCATTGACCATAGTGGCTGGGGCTTCTGGGAGCTGAAGTCCATGAACATCTGGGGACCCACAGGTTGAGAACCACTGCTCTACACCATGCTGGCTCTCAGGAGTTATGCCAGCATAATACTTAAAAAGATTCTGGCCTTAAACTGAAAAACCATAATGACATTAGATTGCACATGCCAATTATTACACTTAAGAGAGCATGTGTCCTGATTTAGAGACGGTGGTCCATTAAGTGAAGGGCTTTCTGTGCTTGAATGTGTTCTCCCTGAAGGGCTGTCCAGTGAAAGTCTGGTTTTAAGTAGCACAAGAAGGAAGACCAAGGGCCTTGAAGTGCCTCCGCACAACAGTTGCCATCTAGACAGGGGACTGAAGAGAGTACAGACCACCTAGTCACTGATCCCCACCTTCCAGGTGTGGACTACAACTTCAAGTGGCCTTAAACAGCGTGGCCATTGGACTTACTGAATATGGGCAATGAGAACTGTAGTCTGACATGAACAGGAAGAGAGCCAGCATAGTGCAGCACTTTGAGCACTGGACTATGACTCTGGAGACCAGTGTTTGAATCTCTGCTCAGTCATGGAAACCCACTGGCTGACCAAATCTAGCCAAGAAAACCCTGCAATAGGGTCAGCGTAAGTCAGAAACAAGTTAGAGGTACACAACAACAATGTCTGGGGAACACCAAGAACTCTTTCATATTACACAATGATAGCATTTTGATAACATTTTAATTACCATAACTTCATCCTGTGGAATCACTGGACATAGTTTCATAAGGCATTTAGCAATCTTTGCCAGAGAGCTCTAGTGCCTCACCAAACTACAAATCCCAGAATTCTGTAGGATGCAGCTACGGTAGTTGAAATGGTATCATAATATTGTTAACTGTGTAGTGTGAGGGAGCGCTAGGCTGGGGCTATATATAAATTATATGTAAATGAGCCAGCACTGCACCCTCTTTTGTCTTCTCTTTTGCTGATTCATTAGTTCTTTGTCTCTGTTCTCCCTGTTTCTCTTAGCAATGTATAAGTGATTATCCTAGATGTCACTCAGTAGAACGGCAAATTATTTGCATGGACAGTATCCCTGATTTAGTTCCCAGTGTCTCCAGTTGGGCCTGGAAAAGATCACATGGCCTTATGGTCTTGGAGAGCTGCTGCACTCTCTTGGGAGCCCATTAACACTATGCAGTACGTAGTATGGTACATAGTACTATAGTACCATGATTCTATTTTAATTGTCATGGTCGTATCCTGTGGAATCCTGAAATGCATACAGTGGCTCTTACACTTTCATGAGGGTTCAGGGCACAAGACCTTCGTGAAAGTTCAAAAAAGGTGAATATCTTCCCTCTCTTCTGTCTGAGTTAGCAAATGAAGGATTGCATGTGCATGCCTCTCCCTCCATTGCCCCTCCCATTCCCTTTTCTTTTGTCCAGGCACAGAGAAAGAAGGTGCACACGTGTTCCCTCCCTGTACTCACCCTCTGATACCCTTCTCTTTTGCCTGAGCACAGGGAGGGAACGCGTGCATGTGCCTTATGAATAATCAAATTCACAAGGGTCAAACCCACAAATGTGGAAGGAGCACTGTTACCCTGTGACTTAGGGGTCCCGGGAGGGGCGCCCAAATAACCGAACAACAACAAGCAAGATGGGGAAATTAGCAGGAGCACTCTCTTGGCTAACGAGAGGCAGGGTAACTTAGTGAGGATCTTTTACCCTATGTCTACAGCGTCAGGTCAGTGAGCAGTCAGGCAGTTCAAACTAGCAATTAAGATTTATTAGACAATTATTAATAAAAACACAAACACATTCCTAACTAGAATAGGAAATAGAGTTTTGGGGAATGGGTGATATGTCACCAATCCTGCAGTCCTGGGGGAGCCAATGGAGGGTAGAAGGACTTGGCACGGCAGCCGAGGGGAGCTCGCAGAACGAGGCAGCAGCAAGGCAGGAGAGCAGTCTGAACGCAAGTCCGTTGAGCGGTCTGAGGAGCTCTCAGAACTGGGGGTTTTTATCAGGGAAAGAACAACTGTAGGATAGTCTGGTCTTGGGCAAAAACAATAAGTTTTGGGTTGGAGACAATGCCTCCAAAAGGTCAGAATTTACATGATTGAGTTACGAATTGACAACGGTACGGCCGGTATGTAAATGCAGCTAGCTCGGCAGTTAAGCACTCAGCTCGCCAGGGTGTCTTCTCAGGGCAGAGGGTCTTTTTGTTTATCATGCATTGGTAATGAGGGTGTTTGTTTCAGGAGGTCCCCTAAAGCAGATATGGCAATCTCTGGCTTGGTTTGGTGTGAGCAACAAATAGTAGCCATGCCTAGCTTTGCGCTTGTTCGGTGGTCTCACAAACACTTGGCTGGTGGCAGAGTACGGCCGAATTGTGATATCAAAACGATATCTTTGGTTCACCAAAGGCCAGGCCAGTACATGGTGGTAACAGCACTGTAGTTTGGTGAGGCACTAGGGAATTCTGGCTGAGAATTCTAAATGTCCCTCTGTAAACTGCAAATCCTAAGATTCCATAGGATGTTTCCATGACAGTTAAAGTGGAATCATAGTGCTATAATTGTGTAGTGTAAAAGGGCCCCACAGGTGGGAATCAAGTAGATGCCAAGGCTGCTGACATGCCACCCATCCAAAGCCTGGGCTACTCCTGAACTTGTCTGTCCCCACCTTATCCTCCCCACATCTCCAAAAGGAAAATGGTTGCTCTTGTCTCCAGAAATGGTGAGTGTTCCTTTATTTCAAAATGGGAAATGGACTCCTGGCTATTTCTAATTTTTAACTCCCTCCATTTTAGAGGAAGCTTTGGTTGGTACAACTCACAAAAGGTCTCAGGGTCAGAAAATTGACCTCTGATACTTGCTGATTGGTCCTCTTTTAGTATCCATGATCCTAAGTTAGATGTCCCAGTGTTCCTGTATCCCGAATGAAAATGTGCTGGACTTTGAAATCAGCACATATTTTTCCAATTGGAAGAAAAAGGAGCTTTGGCATGACATAACAAGAATTTTTGGGTGGGGGCAGATACCAAGTTTATTGCTTTTGTCAACTCCAGACTTGGTCGAAAGGATGAGGAAGTGGATGGGGAATTGAATGGAATTTGTTTCTTTGCTTTAAAATGAAATAAAACATAAGGTTATGGAAATTTATTCTAGTTAAATATCAAACATCTGAACCCTTCTGAAGCTGCATCCATGACGCTAAGAAAGAGAAGGACTGCCTTTAGTTTAACTCATGATGGATTTTACAGAGTGCTCTTTGCATGTTTGGTTTGGTTCTTGGCTATATTTTGGGAAAAATGAACAAACTGGATCACAGTGACAAGGTTTCTCACCACCTTTTTTGATTTAGAAATTTGATCTCTGTCCTTTTCCTTTTATCAAAACATCTGGGGCTCACAATGTATCTGGGAGGGGGAACATATGGCCCTCCAGGTATGATTGAACTGCAACACCCATAATCCATCCCCAGTGACAGTTATGGCTAGGATGGATAGGAGTTGCAGCCCAACACTTGGATGACTGCATGTGCCCTTACACCGTAGTTCTTCCCATTTAGGCTCTATTCTCACTGTTAGGCATTTCCCAGAACTGGAATCCAATGGACTGTGGCTGGGATGAGCCCCAGTCTGCAGCTTCTGAAGCTCAGTTGATTGGTCCTCAAAGACTCCCAACCCTTGAAAAACATTTTAATTTTTTTACAGCAATTTCCAGATAATAAATAAGCTCAAAACAGACCACAAATATGGTACATTACTTTCCCCACTCCTTAAAGCCCCCCAAATCACCTCAAACTCAAAAGTTCACTCTCTCAAATTGGACAAAATGGTAGGTAGAAGTGATCAATCACTTCTGCTGCATTGAAAAGTGGAGATGTAGTCTAGCAGAGGTGGGGGATTCTGGAAAGGGAAATTGATCCCATACCCTCCAATTGCCCTAATTTGGTAGGGACAATCCCAATTAATCTTCCAATCTTTTCAGCTACTTTTAAAATCTCCCAGTTTCTCTCTCCTCCTCCGACTTTCCCCCTTTGTCTTCACCTTACTTTCATTGCTGCAGGCTACATTCAAAGTGTAAAAGCAGTTTGTACTCAACTCAGCATGAGGGGGTAGAACTTCTCAGGAGACCAAGGCAAAAGCAAACTGCTGCAAACTCTCCTTGCTTGTGTCTTTCTCCTCAGTAATAACTCTTGCCATCCTGACCACCCTCTGATGTTGCTTGGCCTCATGTACCGTTTTTCATCTGTTAATTGTGGGAGAGTATGTGATCCCTGTCCCCTCCACAGTTGCCCTCACAGGGATTATGGGAAGACAAACCAGGGGAGTAGAGAAGAGTTGTTGGGATTTAACTCCCACCATCCCTCACCATTGGTTATGTTGGCTGAATCCGATGGGAGTTCCAGTGCAACGAAGTCTGGAAGGCTGTACAGCCCATTCCTATTTAAATAATGAATCAATGCACTAGGTGTATAATCCTATAGTTTGTGGAAGAGAATTCCAAGGACCGTGAGACAGATTAGAAATTCCTCTCTAACACTGGAAACAGAGTCCAGGCCTGAGGTCTGCATCCCTCAACTCTCCAACATCAATGTTTGAGAAGCAGAAATGAGTAAGGACCAACAACACCATCTGGAGAAGGTAAGAGAGGCTCTGGATCCAAAGATCCAAGTCTTTCTTGGCCCTTAACTATCCACCCAACATGAGGGAAGATGTTGTTCAGCCATACCTGTGAAAAGAGGGAAATGATTTAAAAGAACAATTTTTAAAAAAAAGTAACAGTGTATAAAGATGGTGGGTGGCAAATGAAGATGTTGCCCTCCAAAAAAGAATTTTGCCATCCTCCCATAAAATTTCTAGGATTTTCACTGAGCAGTTCATCATGACACACTACCACCACCATGTTAAAGGGCCCACTCACTCTTCTCCCCCTTGTCCTTGCTGCTTCTGCTTCGTCTACCCTGGCAAGGTGCTGTCCTGGCTAAGGGACAAGTCACAGCCTGCCTTCTCATCTTTGAAACTTCCTCCGCCTGGCCTAGACAAGCCTTCACCTACCAAGCTGGGCAGCAACACCTCAGGAGGAACCACTTGAACTGGTGATATTTCTCTCCAGGCCAGCCCTGCCCTGCCCCAGTCCACCTGCCAAACGATCAGGTGGTCAAGGAGCAACAGCTGGTGTTTGGACAGGGCTCAACAAGAGGGGGACGAGGAGATGGCAGCAGTTGTGGCAGCAGATCCAGATCCCCAATGGAAACGGCAATAGAGAGGAGAACTGCCTCAAGGCAGCCACTGCACCAGGGAGAGGAAGGAGGATGGTGGTCCTAATTTTCATCTGAAAAGTGTTGGAGGGTATGGGATCAAGGGCTGGGATTTGTTACCAGAGAGAGGAATGTTGGTGAAGAAGCAGAAGGAACAATTCTAGAAACAACAGTTGGAAGCAAATCTTCCTGCAATAGAAGAGGAAGGAATGAGTAGCACTGAGGTTTTGCTTGGTGCTCATAAACAATGGAGGGCAATAGTTAGGGGTTAGGAGGCTGCACTGGCCCCACCCTCTGCCATGCCCCCCAAATTCAATTTCTTTGCCTCCAAATGTCCTCTAGGAGGTAAGGGCACTTTTGTTACATTTTTGCCCCCTGGGCCATTTTCTACCAAGTGAAGCCTTTTTTTAAAAGCAACAGGAAGTGATCTGGAAGTTATATCTTGTTCACTTCCATGTCCTCCCCTGGCCTAAAATGGCTGGGGCAGGAAACATGGCAAATTTGTCACCTAGAGCGAGTTAGGGATGTCTGGGGGTAAAACCCTGGAGGTTCTTGGGCCACAGAAATGGCCCTGGTGGCTGTACTTCACCCATAACAATTCTGTGGTGGAATGCATTTTATTAGTGCCAAGTGAAGAAGCCCAATCTGTGACCAAAACTAGGTCATTATGGGTCCATTGCGGACAACAAGGAAATCCTAAAGTCCCAGTAGTATTGTTTATACAGTTCTGCAATGGACCAACAGAGCTATGTGGAGTTTTTCTCACAGAGAATGTCTGTTCTGCCTTTTGCCCAATATGCTTTACATTGCAAAAGGAAACTGATTTACGCTGTGCTGCTGCAGCAGCAACACTCCTCTGATCAGAGCACCAAGAGGAAGACTCGGTGGTTCCTTCCATTTTTGGATAGACAGGACATGCACCTTGTCTACTTTTTCTGTCAGCTACCCTGTTTAATGATTTAGCACCAGTCAACGGTGTCTGTGGATTGCACTGCTCACTTCAAATGGATTATTTGTCTCTGCAGAACAATATTGCTCAAATCCCCTCAGTCTTCCTATCAAAGGTTTAATTTCACCCTTAATCTGATTATTGCTTTCAACAAGCTTCTCCAAAGAAATCTGCTTCCTGTTCTCATTGTGAGGCAGACACTGATGCAGCCGAAATCAGCCTCACTTCCTTTTGTTAGAGGCCTTGTTCTCCCCCTCCCAACATAATCCATGAAATATCCACTCCACGATATTGCCTTGATGTACTCTATACCCACTGACCTCAAAATCCCATTATCACCCACCCATTAGGACTTGGGGAGGACATAGCTAATGAAAGCAGAAACCTGAAATAGATGCCTATTTCTTAAAGGAGAAACCCCATAGCTGAAATTCTTTTGCAGGAACAAATATGATCAAACATAATATTGACCTACTGGTAAGCAGAGAATCAGCTGGTATAAAGATCAAAAGACATTGCATTGCATTGGCACTGCCTGTATCTGCCAAGACCCAGGACACAGCAGAAAGCAAGAAGGGAGTAGTGTAGGGGCCTTTCTTCACTACACTATTATAGTGCTATTTTTCCATTTTCAGTATCCTGTGGAATTCTGGGGCTTGTAGTTTACTGAGGCCAAAGAGCTCTCTGGCTGAGAATTCTAAAGGCCCCTGCCTGACCTGCAAACCCCAGGATTCCATAGGATGTAGAAAGTGAAATAATAGTACTATAACAGTGTAGGGTGGAAAGGCCCCAAGACCGCTTTTAATTGTTGCTCGTTGCCCTAAGTGGCATGAAAAAGACGAAGGTTTTTAAAAACTTAAAGGTGAGGATTGACATCCTGTATTGCTGTTACAGGTTCATAACCCAGAGTTATGGATTCATAACTGCACTGTATTAACTAACCCCAAATTATTGCTATAATCATAAATATCCTGCCAACCCAATTTTACCAGGCAGCAGCTGCATTGAGAGACGGAGGACCGTTCTGTTGGCCTTCTCCTACCACCAGGAAGGCTGCAATGATCTGAAGCCGTACACCTGTTGCAGTCCCTCACCACAGCCTAGCTTGATAGCATGCGTGTGTGCAAACATCCTCCTCCTGTGCCCTGATCACCAACAGAACAGATGTCCATCTCACAGTGTGCTTTGCTACCTTATAGTGTTAGGTTTGAGAGGATCAGACCAGGAGAAGTCCATTAGTTACTCAACTAAGTAAATGATGTAGAACAGTGGTTCTCAAACTGTGGAGTGGAACCCCCAGATGGATTCAATAGTAGCTGAAGGGGGTGTGTGCAAGACATTTGTTGGGCATTAAATTATGACTGTCAGCCCTCGCTCACTCATTTGGCCTGGAGTGGTGGAAGGAAATGGGACGGAGGAATTGGAAGACCATCTCCACACTACACTATTACAGTGCTATTATTCCACTTTCAACGTCCTATGGAATCCTGGGGTTTGCAGTTTAGGGAGGAGCCAGCTGCTCCCTAACCTTCAAATTCCAGGATTCCATAGGACGTTGAAAGTGGAATAATAGCACTATAACAGTGTAGTGCGGAAATGGCCAAGGAAGGGGGGAAATTTAGGGGCAAGCACTAAGTATAAACATTACTTGAAGAAAGTTACATCAACAGACATTAAACAAGTGATTGTTTTAAGTATTGAATTTATTTTAAAAATTTAAATGAAAGTGTCCCAATTTGAACAATGTTTTTTTCTTATAAAATGTGAAAATGTGAATATACATTAATGTGGTAATGAAAATATGCACACTAAACAAACAAAATATTTTTAGTCATATTCTATATTGAGCCAGGGAGGGCACAATATCCACATGTAGATGCAAAGGGGGTCATGAGATAAAAAATCATTGATGTAGAATGTGGGCTAGTTTTTAGAAATAGTCCCTGAAAAGGATGGTACTTTTTATTATTTTTATGTATTTTTAATTTAATTGTGTTTTAATATTTGGAGTTGGGAATTGGAATCCCAATTTTGGAAGAAACGTGGGCTATAAATACAACAAATAGGAACATAAGTTGTCTCATACTGAATCAGACCACTGGTCCATCTAACCCAGTATTGTTAATTGTGACTGGCAGCAACATTCTGGAATGTCAGGTAGGACTGCTTTCCACCTCTGCCCAAGATCCTGTTCTGCTATCCAAGTACTATCCCTACTTAGCTTCTGAAAACAGTCATGATCAGGTGTGCCCAAAGTAGGATGATGATAGTACATTATTCAAGTATCTTCCGAAATCTAGAGCCCACACTGGCCAATGGGAAAAATAAAGAGAGATGTCCTTTAAGCCCTGGTGGGTTAGAGGCAACCAAACATTGACTAGAGGCAAGCAGCTGAGTCAGTTTTCTTGGTGGCAGCTTTACTAGAATGCTGTGTCCCTCAAAGAAGTAAAGGCAAGGTTGGGAATTGTGTGGTTATTTGGATGTTGCTACGCTGTACCTCCAAACATTTTTCACCATTGGTGACGCTGGGTGGGAATGCTAGGAGCTGCAGTTTAACAATCTCTGAAGAGCTATACCATTCCTGCCCTCTGATTTAAAGCAGCCATAGCTTTTATTCTGTACCAGCTGCAACTTCATTACCACACTCAATTACTTGACCATAAGCTATAGTGCTCACATTTGGGCCTATTGTACATTTAGCTTGATTCCTTCTGCTTGCTTTCCTTTGGTATCAAAAGGTTGGAATGCAGGAACTCTGGGTCTTGTATCCCAAAAACTAAGAACTAGCTTAGGCAGTAATTGTTGATATGTGTATATTCAGGCCTCAAAGCCTTTGTCAGATCCATGGGATGAATAAGAGTGAGCAATACTAGAAGGTGACTGTTGACACATCCCTGGAATGCCTAGCGGGGGATATAATTGTCCATTGGGAGGCTGATTTCTTTTACAAATGAAGCAGCTCTAAGGAGTTGGAGTACCATGTGCAGTCCACAGACTGCCTAATTTCCATACCCACTGTAAACTATCCATTCCTTTGATTGACAGATAGTATGAAAATTTTGGCTTGACTAGCCCAGTATAAATTCAGAGAGACTGGCTTTCTATCCTTGGCAAGTTAAGAGAGAAACATATTTTGGTCTTGACCTGCTAGTCTGAGCATTAACCACAGGCCTCAGCTGGAGAATGCATCCTCACAAACATTTTTCAGGAATGAGTACCTGGCCTCAACTTGGGCCATTTCTACACTATACTCTTATAGTGCAATTATTCCACTTTCAACATCCTATGCAAACCCCAGGATTCCATAGGATGTTGAAAGTGGAATAATCACTCTATTAGAGTATAGTGTGGAAATGGCCTTGGATGAGTGAGCCCTGAATTTACTCTTCACCAGTTCACCCATTCTTTGTAATGCCAACAATAGCTCAGTCACAAACTGGTGTTGGTTGTGGGGCCTAACAGCAGAATTTGGAAGGCTTCCTTTTTTGGACTACAGCTCCCAGAAACCCTGAAGACAGGCTGGTCTGTGCTGGTTGGGGAATATGGGAGCTGTAGCCCCAAAATGAGCCAGTGTGGTGTGGTGTGGTGGTTTAACGATTGCACTAATGAAGACCAGGGTTCAAATCTTGCTCAACCCGTTGGCTGACCTTGCACAAATCTTCATTAGTGCAATCCTTAAACCACCACACCAAATCTTCTCTCTATGAGCAAAACCCACAAACTTTGTACACATAGGTTAGCCACAGCATTTAATCTCCAAGAGCAACTGCAATTAATTAAAAGAAGTCAAGGGGTGCCTTGAAGCCACAGTCACGCTTAAATGGAGATGGAGGGGCACAAGCCACAGGTATCTGTAATCCTTCTTGGGTTCATCCTGCAGTTTCAGACGGGACTTCACTTCAGACATGAAAGACATCAGCATAAACAAAAACCCATGGGAAAGTTGGATTTAGAGAATAATCTTTTCCCATTATGAAAAGAAAAGAGGAGGGGGATCAAACACTTCCTTTTGGAAGTTGAGCAGTTCGCTCTGTGTGTATGTGTGTGTGCACACGTGCATATGTGTATGTTTTTTTTTAAAAAAAAGCTATAATCTTTTTGTTGACACTCTGAAATCCAGCTTTTGGGAGCATCAGTCTCTGTGTTATCAGACATCACCCAATGGAAGCCAGGTGCTGTAAATGCAGACAGCAAAAAATTAACTCAAAGACACTTTTTTTTTTCTTTGCAGAGCTTATAGTCCACCACTTCCTGACAACCTGCTTCTAAAGTTGGTGGCCACATGATTCCAATTAGCTGTTCTACTGTTGTGTGCTATGCTGAAGAATATTGGATTGTAGGTAAATACAAAGGAGAAGAGAGGTTTCATTTTACCATTCTTTTTAATGTTTAGATTTTTGCATTGTTTTCCATACCTTCTAACTGCCTGATTTGGTGGGGTTTTTTTATGGGCATGCAATTTGTTTTGGGTTTTTATTTTGACTTGAATTATAGATAGGATAGTTTTCTTCTGCCTTCAGTGTTTGCCAGTAAAATGGCATAAAACTTGCAGGCATCTATGACTTGAGATGTGTCAAATTTTGGACAGACTGGACTAAGAGTCCTAATTTTATGGGCCATGAAAAACATGTACATTTTGAAAACTTCATCTTAAAAAAAAGATCTCAGTTGAATATAGTTCATTTTATATCTGTCAGTTTCACAGTTATCTCACCATTTTCTTTTCCCTGCGACCTATATGAAGTATTCTAGGCTCTATGCACTTTTGATTCCAGTAGAATTGAATATGGAGGAAGTCAAAGGAATTAAACAAATAAATAATTCTTGTTTTATTTCAATATTTCTGTTCCACCCTTTGTCTCAGGACATGAAGCAGACGATAAAACAACCTAAAATTGTTTAAAATAGTTTAAAACCATTCAACATGATAAGGCAATGAATGGAAATCTCCAGCCCAGTAAATCCAAAGCTAAGCACTAACTAGGTGCCAGCATGAGGCTTCTAAGTGTAGGGCATTCCACAACTTGGTCATGACACCAGAGAAGGCCCTCTCCTATGTCTATGAATCATGTTTTGTTCCTGCCAACGGGATAACAGAAACACATTTACTATAAGAACTCAGCTATTCATTTTCATAAGCAGTAGGCATGAAATGAATTAATCTATATAGTTTTCTTTCCAATTGGCTTTTAAAAGCAACTGTGCACTCATGATGGGACGCATATTCAACTTGGAATAGGATGGGTGCAGAGGTTCTTGAAGCGGGCAATGTACCATTAGGCTGAAGAAGCCTAAGCTCAGGAAATAACAGTTGTATCATAAGGGAGCAGTCAAGGAAAACAGTGGCCCTTTCCACACGGGGCAAAAAAAACGGCTTAGGGCGACCTCACCCGGAGGTCATCCACACCGTGGGGTGCGCTAGGGCGGTTTGAAAAGTGGAGGTTCCACACCTCAAACCGCCCTCACACGGCTGCAAGGGGTGGCGCAGCATGTTTTTTAAAAACCACATTTCATGTGGTTTTTAAAAAACGCGAGCGCACTAACCCGTTGCAGCGCCCCATTTGAAACCACAGGGATGCGCTAGCGCGTCCCTGCAGAGCTGCCCAGGGTCGGGCTTCTGGCTGGTGTACTGCCCTGATTGGCGGAGCGCCGCCGGAAGTCGCCGGCCGCCATTTTGGGTGCCACTGAACGCTGCCGAAATTTGCCAGCGTGTGGAGCAGCGAACGCGCGCTCCCCACGGGGATGGAGCAACCCGCTTCCAGGTAAGCTCCGCCCTTGCGTGCGCCGCCCCGTTTCCCCATCCCCCGTGTGGAAAGGGTCAGTGTGGGACAGAGGAGCCAAAAATAGTAAGGTATAAGACCAAGAAAACTTTCTCCTATTGCTTGCTACAATCAGGAAGGGATGAATCATAAATCAGGGGTGAAAACGACTCTCAAAGACAAAAAATGCATCCCTTTACCATATCCATGGAGATACGAGGATGGAGGTAGAAGTAATATATGGATCACTCCTAAACTGAGAGGCATGAATTGGTAGATCTGAGTCTTTTTCTGAAAAATGGTAGGTGACAATCTTGAAGAAGAAAATGACCACCACCAGGAACAATTGTAGGTCCATTCTTTTGCTGCCTTTCTCAGGGACTAGCAAATCTCTACCCCAATGCAAACAAAGAATGAATAGGTACAAAATAGGTATGTATAAGAGTTCTGAATGGGATCTCTGTTGTATCAATTTGTTCTTCTCTATTCATTTCAGCGTAATTGAAAACTGCAAGGAAAAGGGCTCATTTCTTTCAATCTTTTCCTTTGTTCTGAAAATATAATACCTCCAGTGTGGTGTGATCCCCAGTAAAACCTGCTAGATGTTGAACTGCAACTCCCAGATAGGAGAGGGCTGTTGGGAACTAAGTTCATCAGCATCTGGGGTACCACACAATTCGCATGGCTTATTTAACAGAATCAAGATTTTATTTTCCCCACTCTGTCTCTAGATTACTGTTTCTAGCACAGACAGAATGTTAACCTCCTGATGGCTGCAACCAGGGATGAACAGATCTGTCAAGTCTGTGTCCATGGATCATCCTCCTTTCTGACTTCCAAATCTGGCTTGTGCCAGTTACAAGTATATATTTTGGGTGTTTTGTTTTGTTTTTTCCAAAGAGAAGTACTCGTAGAAGTTTCCCCTCATTGATTAAAGAACACTTTTTGTGCATTTTAGAAATGCATTCTAGGAAGCTTTTCACACATTCTTCAAAAGTGCACATGTTGTCAAACTTTTTTTTAACTGGAACACCTTCAGAAGGTGTGGAATGTACACATTTTTATGACTGAAAATTGTATTCCTTTTTGTGTTCAGTCTGGCAGGTACACAGCTGGTGAATCCAGTGAATACACACACACACACACACATTTCAACAGAGTAAATGTCATGTCTCAGCCATCCTAGCTGTGACATTCTGAGTACTAAGTTGCTGACACCAATCAATTAAGCGTTACTGTTGACATCATCTCCAGCTACAGCTTTCTTGGAACCTCCTGGCTGTACCATATTCAGCAGGTAGTGGCAAGAGAAAAACAGAGATTGAGGAAGCAGCTACTGTTGCCATCTCTGAAATGCAAACCAGCCGCAAAACATAAGCAACTCATTATGGCCATAGCAGCTCCTACACAAACAGCATCTGGGAACCAAGGTGTGGAGAACTGTAGGAAATAAAACTGAAAATTCTGTCTCTCTTCCAATAAACACCACAGTCATGGCTCCAGGTTGACATGGTCACTTATTTGTCTTCTCCTCAAGGTAGTATGAGAGGCAGTACAAGGACAAAGGCTACAAAGAGTTTGCAGTATAGATGAGTTTGGGGACAGGAAATTATAGGAGGGAGAGAATAAGTAGATGAAATTTTAGAATTTCATTTTCACTCCAAACTCAGTCCATTTCTCTCTGCCTTCCATCCACCAAGGATCTATCAAGGCGCAAATTCTGAGTACTGTATTTTAAGTGGGACGTACAAAAATGGAAGGAAGTCCAGAGGTGACAAAGATGGTCAGCAGTATGAGAAATAAGTCATATGGGATAAGAATGGAAGAAGTGGATATGTTTAGCTTGAAGAAGAAGAGACTGGAGAGGGGACAATTTAGCTCTTTAAAATACTCCAAAAACACAATTCAATCTTCTGGATTTAAGTTGCAGGATGGTAGATTTTGGCTGAACATTCTAAATAGTGGGAGCAGTTCCGTGATGGAACTGAAGACCTTGAGGGATGGCGAAGGAGCATAAGACCATCAGAAGAGTCATACTGGAGCAGACCAAAGGTTTATTTCACCTACTATTCTTCTTACACAGGAGCCAACCACTTGCCTAGGGGGCATTCACAAGCAAGATATAAGCATTAGAGCACACAATCACACACCCCAGTGTCATGCTTTCCAGCAGTTGCTACACAGAGGCACACTACCTCTCGTACTGGAGCAAAATATATCAATTATAACTAATAGTTGTTAGCAGTCTCATCCTTCATGAAGTTGCTGAATTCATTCAAGAATCATCCTTGTTGATGATCCTTTCTTACTTGATGTCTCCAAACAGATTTTCATGGGGCATTAACTTGAAATGCATCTATTTTATTAATCCATTTGAACCTGCTGGAACATTCTACATGAATTACATGGGGCTGAGTCAACCCCCCCAGATGTGCTACTTTGTCTGCCTAGTTAGGCAGGAAAATACTAGGAGAAAGACCACCATTAGCCTTTAGACAGTCCAATGTGCTCCGGAGGACTCTGTTGACAACGAGACACAGGTTGCTTCTAACAGCTATAAGAAAGTCAGAGCCTTATTCACAACCTTCTTGGATATTTAAAGGCCTGTCATCATCCTCTAACCTTAAAGATAAGTTCCACAACTTGGAAAAAAGCCCCACACACTTTTTGGATAGCAGCTCTCCAAACATGCCTCTTCTGTTCCAATCAGCCAATACATACTGGCTAAAGGATTCTAGAAATTGTCCCAAAAGGTAATTTTTCCAAGTTTAGACAAGCCCCTGTGGGAACATCCACCCCCCATCGTCTCTACAGTTTCACACTATAACATCTTGTGAGGGCCTTTCAACAACTACCTGACCACGCTGCCGGCTTTGATTACATAAGGCTTGAACTGGTTTTACTTCTCTGTGGAGACAACATCCGTCTATTGTCCTAATAGGGAAGAATTCTGCCAGCAGGACTGACTTGGAGCTATCCAAGGTCCTGATTTCTTCTTCCTTGACTTTGCCAAATTTGACTAGATTATATGGGTGTAACCTGGGTCTTGCCTACTGTGACCTGATTGCTTGCTGGATGAGATTTTGTCTGATTTGGTCTTAATACCTTTAAATGCTACTTGTTTGTCCCATTGAGTCTCAAATAAGTATAAAATGAGAGGGGAGATTCCCCATTGGTGGCATCTGGTTGAGAAATGCCCTTCTCAGGGGAGCTCCCCTGATAACATTCTTTGTGGTTGTTTCAGCGCTGGAAGAATACTGGTATTTGTTTAATTCTCCCATGCCCTTTGGAGTTATGATTGTGAGGCTAAATTTTAATCCACCGTTCTTATCACTTGTGATTCCTGAGTGATGTCATAAAATTGTATTGCTGCAAGATACAGGGTGGCATCCTGTTGATGAATTATGATGATGTAGGTCTGACTTAGGCCATTGCAACTCATATTCTGAGTCATTGGTTGTGGTTGGAATTTTGTTCTGACTATGCAATACACCAAAATATCGCCTCAGCCTACCTTGTATGCAACATAGCTATCATGTTGTCAGAGAACAGGCAGAATCAGCAGGGACATGTCCAGTTATTTTCCTGTAGCTGGACATGCTGTGAGAGCATCATCTGTAGCAGTGGTTCTCAACCTGTGGGTCCCCAGATGCTTGTGGACTTCAGCTCCCAAAAGCCCCAACCACTATGGTCAATGCTCAGGGCTTCTGGGAGCTGAAGTCCAAAAACATCTGGGGACCCACAGGTTGAGAACCACTGAAGGGACCTCCTGAGGACCCATGGAGGTCCCTGCAGGTGCCTGTTGCAGTTTTTCCAGCTACAGGAAAATAGCTAGACATGTCCCCACTGATCCTCCTGCTCTCCAATAGCATGGAAATGGATGTGTTGTTGGGGGAGGCTATGCTGATTATAAGATGTGGTGGGATGCCATTGGAAGACATAGCTATGGATATATAGCTATAGAAGACATGTATGTCTTCTGATACAAGATTTCAGCCATTATAGGTTGTGATTTGTCTTATTTTTTTAAAAAAATATTTTGATAATTACATTAAAAATAAATTTTTGAGCTTCCAAGACAGCTTGGCTCCTGAGTACCCCATAGAAATGTCATAACTTTAGATGAGCAGTGTCCCTGTGATATGGTAAAGCAGGGTGGTGTCACCATGTACCATCATTAGATAGCTTCTGAGGCCCAAGTGTTCCAACATGGTGCTCTTTAGATGCTTGCTCTGAGCCTTCATTAAAAAAAAAATAAGAACAAATGAAACCTTTGATTGCTGTTGCTGTGTTTTTTTCTCCACAGTGCTCCAGAACCTGAATAGACTTCAGGCAGTCTACTGAGGAAAAAATGTGGCAGTTGTTAGGAATCTATGGGGTGGAGGGGAGGAAGAGGAAGACCAGAAGGAAGAGGTGGTAGCAGCTGTTACACATATGCTCATACACACCCGCAAGGTCCTCCACAAACCATGTGTAGGGTGGCTCACCACACAGCTCTTTGCTTATGGTCTCAGTTCAATACTCAACCCTACAAAATAGTACTTATTAGCCTTTGGAAAAGTTATTTTTGGGTTTACAGCTGTTGAAGTCCCTCAACCAATATGGCTGTTCCTAATGTCCATACCACTATCCATGCTGGCTATGGGATTTTGGGATCTGTAATTCAAAGAAAAGTAGCATTTAATGGTCCACAAGCTATTCTTTCCTTGCCAAATGGCAGGCCAGTCCAGCATTCTGAGGTGCAGAGTGGAGGATTATTGTGAGAAACACCGCCTCTGTAGCAAGCGGGTGGGTATTTGTACAGAACTGTCTTCTTTTTCTTTTCTTCCATGAATAGGCCACCAAGAGTCCAGAGGTTCTGCAAACAGTTACTTTGGACGATGCTGCAGCACTTTGGAAGAGCAAGTCTGTGGAGAAATAGGGAGAGGGAGTGGGGCACTGACAGGTCTCTTTTAGAAAGATTTCGCCCACATGCAACTGTGAGGGGGGAGATTACCCGGCGAGTTCTGAGCTCCACAGGCCAAAACTGAAGCTTCCTTAGGCCACCCAGTCGGATTGGAAGAGGCCAGGTCACCTTACACTGCTGATGAACTTTGATTCTTGAAACAGACTCTAAAGGCAAATGAAATCTAATGGGGGAAATGGGAACACATTTTTTAATAAGCTGCTCTGTTAGTTGAGTATCAGAGCAGGCCCCCAAAGACATGCCTGATGCTGACGGATTACCATTGGCAGCAGGCAGAGACACACAGCTGTGGGTTAGAGGTCATGCTTTGTAAACTGCTTGTGTTTTGCTTGGGGGAGGTTAGGCTTGCAAGACTTAATTCAGGAGGCTGGAAGGGGTGAGAAGAAGCTGATTCATCTTTCAGCACGGCTTCTTTTTTTGGGTAATTCGGATCAGAGAGGTTTCTCCAGTGTTTTAGGTGTTTGCCAAATCTGTAAGTGTTCTCTACACTTTAAAACACCTTCCTTTGGGAATATTATCTTTGTGGGAGGGTGAAAGGGGAGGCCCAAAGCAGTCCTCTGGAAAAATAGCATTTCAGGTCTGCCTTCACCTTCTGCTCTGATGAATGGCTTTCAAGCTATCTCTTTCAACAAAATAATTGTTCTCTATTCATTTTTTAAAAAATTGAAATTGCATATCCACTCAAAGTTTCTTTCTGGGAACTTTCTGGTGGACACCCAACCAGAAGATGGAGGTAATTAGTTACACATAACTGGTTACTTTGAATTAATTTTCTCTGTGATGAAGGTATCATTCAGTAAACATTATGACTGTAAACTTCTTGGGGATAATGACACTCATTTTATAATGGTAATAGTAACTTTTAGTTACTTTTGTAGTTACAGAGGTATAGTCTCATTTGAATTGTGATGGAGGAATATCACATGGCTCCAGTACGGACTTGTGTTTCTACTTCATGTTCTTGTGGGTATTGAAGCAATTATGAGGTAGACAGGAGAAGGGCATGTTTTATATCAGAGCAACACTATGTAGCATTCTGATTCAATTTCAATTAACTAAAAATAATTATTTTTGTTGATTCTGAGAAATGTGAAAGTAAAGAGTTCATTTTAAAAATATAACTGTAATGGTAACTAATAACCTGGGTCCTTGAAACATCAACTGAAGCTAATTACTTTTTAAAATTACTCTACCCTATTTAACCTCTGAGCAGGATCAGACCTTCAACATGGTTTCTGCAGAGCCTGGACAAGTTAAATTTTGGTTGCAAGTCACAAAATGGTCACCAAGCTGGCTAGGCCTCTTCTAGGAGTTCCAGTTCAAAAAGGTAACTGTTCATGTTCAGGTTAGTGCACACTATGCCCTCAAGCTATATTCCACCAATTACCTTTTAAAACAGGGGTCAAGAGCTGTATTCTCTAGTAGGTTTTGAAGAGATGTAGCTGTGTTAGTCTGTCACAGCAAAGAGCACATTGAATCTTGTGGTACCTTAAAAACTAACAAGTTTTATTTGGCATAAATATCTTGGATTCCATCCGGAATCCAAGATGCTGGCATGAGCTGGAGTCCACAATCACTTATATCACAGTCACAAAATAAATCTTCTTGAATGTGGTCTATTAATGGCAGTGGTTGTAGGGACTGTAAGGCTAAATCTAGCAGTGGGCTTAGCCGTCTCTCTCTCTCTCTCTCTCACACACCCTACCAAGGTCCTGAAGTGCCTAGGCAGTGGACACCATTTGAAAACACAAATCTAGCCAGGTCCCTATATAAGTCATTCCATGAGAAATTCAGATGGTTTTCTAATGCTACCCTTCTTGTGAAAGATCCAGCCACTGGCAGCTGGTGGCTGCCAGCTCCATGGGGTGATGAATTCACTCTAAGTTAGGAACTATCTGTGGTGCTGAAGGTTTTTGGGAATAGGATTTGTGTCTTTCAAAGTACAGATTAAAACCCAAAACAGATTCACTGCCCTGGCAAGAGGGAAACCAGTCACTCCTGGATCTGACAGCAAGCCCAGAGTGTGCCAAGTGAATTGCACTTCCTCTTTCCTACCATGCTTTCCTTTATAATCACTGATTTATTTCATATGAACTGCAGTGTTAATAACCTAACTGAAGCCTGAAGAGGGGACATGATAGCCATGTTTAAATATTTGAAGGGATGTGATGTTGAGTGGGGAGTGGGCTTGTTTTCTGCTATTCCAGAGACAAGGGATAAGGAACAATGGATTCAAGTTGCAGGAAAAGAGATTCCCCCTGAACCTCAGGAAGAACTTCCTAATGGTCAGAGCTGCCCGGCAGTGGAATATGCTGCCTCAGAGTGTGGTGGAGTCTCCTTTCTTGGAGGTTTTTAAGCAGAGGCTGGATGGCCATCTGTTCGGAATGCTTTGATGGGTGTTCCTGCATAGCAGAGGGTTAGACTGGATGGCCCCTGTGGTCTCCTCCAACTCTATGATTCTATGATTCTTTGACATTTGGCTGTTTTTGCTCATGTTCATTCTTCTTCCATTTCTGTCTCAGTGCTAACTTCTGTTATTGTACTGTCCTTAACTTCCTCCTCTCCAATCTCTCTGCCTTGCATACAGTCCAAATTTAACCTGTGGTCTTCCTGGGATCAGGGACCTGTCTTCTGTTTATGTTACACTATGGTTGTAACCAGTGGGATCTTTCAGTATCTGCAAAGCATGAATTGTAAATGCATTGTGCAGTCTTCAATGCAAAGGCATAGAATCATAGAATCATAGAGCTGGAAGAGACCACAAGGGCCACTGAGTCCAACTTCCTGCCATGCAGGAATACACTATCAAAGCATTCCTGACAGATGGTCATCTGACCTCTGTTTAAAAACTTCCAAAGAAGATGACTCCACCACACTCTAAGGCAGTGCATTCTACTGTCAAACAGCTCTTACTAAGGTTTAGATGAAAGTCAAATGAGGATGTGTCAGAGTGGAGAAGAAATGCTAACTGGAGCTCTTCCCACCTCCCCACCATAACCTTCAGGCCATACAAGTGTTGCTAGCTTTTCAAAATAGCAGTAAGGAACAATTGAAAATCATGACATGTTTGGTAAATGATCAGTAATCAGCTATCAACAGCTTTGTATTCTGCTTAAAGACCAAATGAAAGTATCAATTAACCTGTCAATATATATATATTTTATGTAAAATTAACATTTATTCTCTACATTTATAAATTTCACGATACACACATTTTTATGTTTAGGAAGGGCCCACACTCCTAGATACAGGATTTTTTGGCATCTTTTTCAGTCTATTAAAGGAAAAGCTTTCCAGTCCTCAAATAAAGGCCATTTCTTATAACCTAATCCCTATAACAGACAAGCTTTCTGGGCCTCAGATAAAGGACATCCGCCATAATAAGAGACAGCCAATGTGGTGTAGTGGTTTGAATATTGGACAATGACTCTGGAGACCAATGTTCAAATCCCAAGTCTACCATGGAAACCCAGCGCGTGACATTGGGCACATCACACTTTCTCAGCCTAAGAGGAAGGCAAAGGCAAGCCCCCTCTGAACAAATCTTGCAAAGAAACCCTTGTAATAGGTTTGCCTCAGACAGGTCACCATAACTCTGAAACAGCTTGAAGGTACACAACAACAGTAACAACAATTTATAGTAAGGGCTACCCAGCAACCCTAGGCTGTACAGATGATTTTTCTTTTTTTGGAGCTTCATAAATCACAATCACACATGCACAGACAATACAAACAGCAGGTTCAGGTAATTAGACAGATATTCGCTACACATGCAGTTCTGGAAACTTGAAAACCATGAGTCATGATTAAGAGGCCAAGAATTACTCTATTCCTTTATTTTTATGAGCTATTTTCTCTTGTTAGTTTGCCCATTTTCTAATAATGAACAAATACATCATAAAACACCCGTAGAGGCCATTTTGTCTGTATAGAAGGGGATGTTTGCTGTTGTGTTTGCAATCCAGTAATCTGGCTTGGCAACTGTGGTGTGCATTCCAGAAATTGTTCTCTGGAGCAACACAAATTTTCCTCACTGGGTAATCAACAAATACTGTTTGCACTTTCCTCAGTTTCTAATAGCATGCCCCTCCCTTGAGTAAAACTGGAGATGAATTTGAAGATTCATGCTCAGGCAAAGCGTTCAAATAGTTCTGAGCTAAGCCAAGAAACGTTCAGTTATAAATGGAATTTCTTGGGGCTTGTACTTCCCTGAGTTATTTGCTTGTTTGTTCCTTTGTTACACTTCCCACTGAGCTCACAGTCTCATACATGACTTTCCTTCCTTCCTATATTCCCACAGCAACCTTGTGAAGTAGGTTAAACAAGGGGAGAGAGAGATCGAGAGAGAGTAACTGTCTCAAGGTCAACTGAGTGAGTTTTATGACTCAGTGGAGACTTGAAGCTGGATATCCCAAGTCCCAGTTCAACACAGTATGATGTTTGGCCAAGAGGTTTTGGAGGTTAGTGTGCAGTTCAAACAATTTCATCGGCACCACTGATAAATATTCTACCTGCCACAAGCAATGGGCTCAGTTCCTTGAGTGTTTGAGTGAGTTTAGAGGAAAGCTTGAAAAAAATACTTTTTTGCACTACAAAAAGTGTTGGGGGATTTCTGGAATTGTCACCCCAAAAGGAATTTTTCCAAGTTCTGGTTCAGAGCATGGATAGTATTCTGAATATCTTCACTGCTCTTAAAGATTATTCTAGAACAATGAGAAATTCTGGTATCCCAGGTAAATAATGTAGTCCCATTATAACTTGACAGACTGGTTCTGTACCACAGTTAAACACTAAAGCCGGAACCCTGTTGGTGTTTTACACAAGTGTCTGTTCCTCTGAAAAAGCCACTGAATATTTTTGTCTGGTGTGGAATGGCTGCATTCAGCCAGAGTTGTGGAACTGGAGCTGTGCATGTGGTGACACTGTGCATACAGAGGCGCATGCATATCCACATTTCATTGAGCATTCAGTTGCACATTCAAATGTGTTTAGTTGAACAATGCTGATATTCAACAGGGTGGTTTAATAGTTTGAGTGTTGGAAGACCAGGGTTTGAATCTCTGCTCAACCATGGAAGCCTGCTGGATAACCCTGGGCAAGTCTCTCAGCCTCAGAGGAGGACAACAACAAATCCCCTCAGAATAAATCTTGCCAAGAAAACTCAGTGGTAGGTCTGCCTTAGGATCACTGTAAGTCAGAAATGGCTTAAAGGCTCTTGACAACAATACAATCAATGTGTAGTTCCACAGCTAGAAATTTAGGCCATTTCCGTACTAGATTGTTATAGTGCTATTATTCCACTTTCAACGTCCTCCGGAATCCTGGGGTTTGCAGTTTAGGGAGGGGCCTTTGAGGCTAGTGTGGAAATGGTCTAGTGTGGAAATGGCCTCAGAGTTTGAAGTCAAATTTAATCACCTGGGCTTTTTCCACACGTCTCTGGTGGGTTAATATTATTAGAGCTGTCACCAGGGAGGGTGAAAATGAGAGCCTGCCAAACCACAGTGACCTTATTTATGAGATGCTGTCCTTGTAGCAGACACTTGCATCTCACGGAAACCACACCGGCTTTTTTGAGGCTGTGCTTTCCAAATGCCTAAATTGGTAATGCTGGTGGAGAGAGCCACGCCGCCGGCTCAACAGGCTGTGAATTCTCTAAATGACCAGTGTTTCTAAAACATAGGCCTGTGACTCTAACATCATCACTTTTCTTCTCCTTTGTGATTTTCCAAACATCTTTTGTCTGATGAAGAAGACAATAGAGCTTTGAAAGCTTGCATGATGTATTTTCTGCATTTTCGTTGGCCAATGAAAGTGTCACTCTTTTATGGATTTTGGACAGTGTTTACACAGTTACTTATACTCCTCATCTTTTCATGGATGAAAGACACAAATGCAATATAGGGTAAAGGTTCTTTTTTAAAATGAGCACAACAGTGGTTTTACACATTGGACAAAATGAAATAAGCAAAAGAAGAGGACAAATAGGCAGAAAGGGATGTCTTTTTTATTATAAGAGAGAAAAATAAAGGCTTTATATGTATGTGTGAGTGCAAATATATACACACATGCATATATAGTATAAAGTTACCTAGCTGAGCATTCATCACAACATTCCAATTATTCCATGATCTCATTTGGTGTAATTGAAATAACTATTCATTGGGCTCCAGACGTTTGGGAAATGCTCCAGTTTATTTTGTTTGGAGCATAAATCCACTGAAATGCATATGTTGGAATAAATCACATAGCAGGAGAAAAGACAGCTTGGCAAATATTTTCTCATAGAAAGGCATCATATTATTAGCCAGATCACTTCTGAACAGGCACAGCCAAAGGCTTCTTCTCATACTCTGTCAAGAACTTAGGAGACTTCCTCTTGATCACGTTCCACCAAGGTGCTAAATATTTTATGTAGGCTGGACTGCAACACACTGCAGCTGTAAGGAGCACACTCTAGCTGCTCCAGTGTGCAAAAGGACTCCCTAGAAATAGGATGCTGTCCCACCAAGGAAGGCCACCATTAGAGGCCTCGTTGAGCACCTATGGCTGGAGTCAACAGGCATTCCCAGTCTCTGTAATCTCATGGCCCTTGCATTTCCTTCTCAGTCTTTTGCTGTCTACCTCTGTGCAGGCAATATAATGGCCATTTATGTAGTACCAAAGGAGGACGACAGGAATTTGCATAACATTTGCCAGTGTAGAGAAGACAGTTAATAGATAATATTTTTTTGTCATGTGCCTTCAAGTCGTTTCTGACTTGTGGTATCCCTATCCTCGATTTCCTTGGCAAAATTTATTCAAAGGACGTTTGCCATTGCCTCCTTCTTTGACTGAGAGAGTGTGACTTGCCCAAGGTCACCCAGTGAGTTTTCATGGTTGAGCGGGAATTGAACTCTGGTCTGCTGAAATCCTAGTCCAAGGTTCAAATCACTATGCCATACTGGCTCTCATCTAACAAATAATCGCTATAATTTAAATATTGCAAAAGATGTCGCCTCAGATCCAATTGTTTGCCTCGTTCAGAGTAGCCCCACTGAATCAATGGGAAGAGTAGGGCTAGGTGACATATGTGCTTACTTGCCCTGTCTGCTGTCCAGGTAAAAACTAATGACGGGTAACTTCAGGTTCCCTTCTGCTATTCTTTAAGGCTCTTTATATTTGAGCTTTACTTAAAGGCTATGTTTCTGAAAAGCAGCTGTGGAAATTGTGTCACCCTCCAGACGTTCTTGGGCTACAAACCTAGGTAGCACAGGCAAAGGTGATGCTGCTGGGAGTTGCATTACAACAACATCTGGAGGGCTTCATTAGTCCTAGTTCTGATAGAGAGAAGCATACTCCGTAAAACAGAACACCAGGCTGCTCTAATGACTCAACTAAACTAGCCTCACTGAATCAACAGAATTTACATAAGTCTTTAATTGTAGAGTTCTCATGGATTCAATGGGTCTACTCTAATTGGGACTAACAATTGGATATGGGCAGGCATCTTTTGTAATTTGCACCAAGATATAAAATGTATTTTTACTCATTCATTGTTGTTGATTTTAAGTATTTGCAATAACCATAGCAGTGCTGGCAAGAGAGACCAAACAGGGTATTTTCATTAAGAAACAAGTCTGTATTTTCACATAATTTTTAACACAGACACCCATTTCATTATTTAAAACAATTCAAAAGGATTTACAATAATTCATATAAAATCAGTGCATAAACCAAAGAGGGCTTCCTGAGGAATAATTATGATAGATTGTTAACCTTCCCTGAGCTCTTATGAGAAAGGATGGGGTAAACATTACTTAAAAAAAATTAGTAATGCAGAAAATTTCATGGCTCTCAATGGCTGCAATTAAAGTTATATAAATTCTTTTAAAGCAGCTATTTGCTTTCCTGTTTCTCTAAATGCAACAGTTACTTTAGTTGCCAAAAGTAAACGTAACAGTTACATTTAGGTGCTAAAAGAAACATGAATACAGATATACCACAGTTAACAAGTTAGATGTGTTTCTGGGCATTACTTCTTAACAGAAAACTCGTTACCAGAGGCAGAAATAACATGGAAAGAATAGGGATAGTTTCTTCCATCACAAAAAAGAGCAGATGAACATCTTTCAGCAAGCTTTACAGCCAAAACTAACAATATGCCTGTGTGAAATGAAACAACCAGGTTGTCATAGATGGTGGCTCTGAGGTCAAGGAGCAACTGACTGTGCCAGGAACACAGCCAGTGATTGACCAAACCAACTTGCAAACATCCCCATCAGTTGAAGGACAAGCGGAGGCAGAGTTGCCCCAACCAGCTCCAGAGGGAGAGGGAACCAGCAGTGATTTGGAAAAGTTACAGTCACCTGAGCCCCTTAGCCGCCATTCACAAAGGAGGCTGAAACAGGCAGCTCAGAGGGAAGTTGCATTTGCTGGATTAAGGAAGGAATGACAAAGTACCACCTGTCCTCTGTGGCTATTTAGGTCTGTCAGTGTGGCTTGCTCCTTGCTTGTAACAAATTACTTGCAAGCCTCATGACCCTTGTGTTCTGACTCCCTTGATCCCTCTGGACAGACCTCTGCTTTCTGGACTGTTGGACTGGACCTCAACCTGGCTCGGCTCTGCGGTTTCCTTAGTAGCCATTGTATTGGACATTCCCCTCCTCCCCCTCCTCCTCACTGCAAGCATTCTTGCCTCTTCCCCCTTTCTGGCAGTGAGGAACAGGCAGGGAGCTAGACTCTGACACAGGTTGGATAAGTTGTGCAAAAGTTTTAAAAAAAGGTTTTTCTTTTTTCTTTTTTAGTCTTGAAACTTGAGACTGCTTGAAAGCTGCTTTCCGATCACACCCAGGAATCCCCTTTCACCAGCCTCCTTTTTTCTCATGATTGCCCTTTTGGTAACTAAAGCCCTTTTCGCACACCACTTCCAACCTGCAATGGCCACAGGATCGCCATGGGATTGCGACAATGGTTTTTCATGATGTCGTTGAGATCCTGTGGTGATCCTGTGGCAACCCATCGCAATCACGGATTAAATCATTATCAGGTTTCTCTCGACAATGACATGTAATTGTGCAGTCCTCCCACCTTCCTCTCACACTTAGCTGTCATACAGAATATAAGGAAGTGCAATGGCTGCACTCTCCACCCCAGTACAGCCTGGGAAACTGCTGGGCTGCACTGCGGAAGCGGGGGTGGAACCATCATGCTTCCTCCCATCCAGCAGGCAGCCGGTGCAGAGGGGATTGCAGCAGAAGTGATCCCCTCCCAGGAGAAGCTTTCACTGGATCCCAGCGCAATGGCTTCAGAACCAGGTAAAGTGTGGAAAGGACCTAACATGTGCTTCTTTAGAATCTATGGATCCATGAGTCTTTCTCATGCTAGGGTAGCTGGTAAGGCAGGCTTATCTCATCTCCTCTTTACATGAAAAGAGATTCCACTGGAATCTCAGGAAGAACTTCCTGATGTTCAGAGCTGTCTGGCAGCGGAATATTTGTTAGAGGAATATTGAACTGAACATACTGAACATGAATGTTCAGTAAAGGATCTCGGAGGCAGCTGCTGTTGATCTTGACTGTTGTAGGCAGGCTCACACAGGTAGAGTAGATTTGGCCAGAGTAAAGTCCTGCTCTTTCTTGAGTTCTATGACTTTGTTTACTGCAGACATGCTGTTCTATAAAAAGGTCTTTGTAAAAAGAAGCTTCTTTGTCAGAGGCTTTATTAGCGAGGGTATGCCTGTATTGCAGTTAGCTGGCCTGAGGTACATTAGCCACTATCTTCCCTCCCACCTTGGCCAAAGGCCCCTCCCTAAACTGCAAACCCCAGAATTCCACAGGATGTTGAAAGTGGAAAAATAGCACTATAGCAATCTAGTGTGGAGTGGGTACTTGTCTTCATTCAAAAACCCACAACAGAACATAAGATAGCCTGAGCCACCACTTGAACCATGCAATATCCCTCTTGCTCAGTCTGATGAAGCTGAACCCTTCTAACGATTAAGATTTTTTTAAAAAACTTTGCAGTTGCATTGCCAAAGTAGTGCTGCTGTCTTACTTTAGATTACTATCATACTTTCTTGTTTCCTGTTGGTGGCGAATAAATTTCTAACTTGGGATTGTGTATGTGATTGTCTTGTCAGACATTGTACAAGGAACCAGTGAATAGCTCCTTGTGGCATGTCACCTATGTCACCTAGCCCTAGTCTTCCCATTGATTCAGTGGAGCTGCTCTAGGTGAGGCAAACAGTTGGATCTGAGCTGATGTCTTCTGCAATATTTAAATTATAGTAATTATTTATTAGGTGAGAACCAGTATGGCATAGTGATTTGAGCCTTGAACTAGGACATCAGGAGACCAATTCTCACTCAACCATGGAAATTCACTGGGTAACCTTAGAATCATAGAATCATAGAAATGTAGAGTTGGAAGAGACCACAGGGGCCATCCAGTCCAACCCCCTGCCATGCAGGAACCCTCAAAGCACTCCCGACAGATGGCCATCTAGCCTCTGCTTAAAAACCTCCAAAGAAGGAGACTCCACTACACTCCGAGGCAGCATGTTCCACTGCCTGACAGCCCTGACTATCAGGAAGTTCTTCCTGAGGTTCAGGTGGAATCTCCTTTCCTGCAGCTAGAATCCATTGCTCCTTGTCCTGGTCTCTGGAGCAGCAGAAAACAAGCCCACTCCCTCCTCTAAATGGCATCCCTTCAAATATTTAAACATGGCTATCATGTCCCCTCTTAACCTTCTCTTGTGCATGCTAAACATACCCAGTTCTCTAAGTCTGTCCTCGTAGGGCATGGCTTCCAGGCCCCTCACCATTTTGGTCGCCCTCCTCTGGAGTTGCTCCATGTTGACCATGTCCTTCTTGAATTGGGATGCCCAGAACTGGACACAGTATTCAAGATGAGGTCTAACCAAAGCAGAGTAGAGTGGTACCAGTACCTCCCTTGATCTAGACACCATACTCCTATTGATGCAACCGAGAATTGCATTGGCTTTCTTGGCTGCTGCATCACACTGCTGACTCATGTTCAGCTTGTGGTCTATGAAGACTCCTAGATCCCTTTCACACGTACCGCTATCCAGCCACGTGTCCCCCATCCTATATTTCTGTATTCCATTTTTTCTACCTAAATGTAGGACCTTACACTTCTCTCTGTTGAATTTCATTTTATTAGCGTTGGCTCAGCTCTCCAATCTGTCCAGGTCATTTTGAATTTTGATCCTGTCTTCTGCAAGTAACCTTGGGCAAGTCACACTGTCTCATCCAAAGAGAAAGGCAAGGGAAAACATCCTCTGATTCTATGCAGCAGAACTGCTACTCAGGGAGCTTTCACTGGCTCCTTGTGCAATATACAAAACCTTTCCTGTCCATCAATGTGGCTGTCAAGACCCATAGGATTGCCAGACTGAAAACTGGAGAGGGTTTCTGTACCTTTAATGTTTGTATAAAAGAGAGAATTTCAGCAGATGTTCTTTGTCATGCACCAGGTAACAAGTAAATTTGCTGAAATTACCTCTTCTAACCAATCATTAAAGGTGTAGTGGACTTAGGAAAGGAGCCATATCGCACTGAACATCTACTGTATATTCAGTAAGGGGGAAAGGACTGAAGAATTTGGAGGCCATTGAAGCTAGAGTCTTTGGAATTTATTTTGGAGCAATTCTATTTTGCTAATGTCTTCCATTCCTCAAATTTTGGCTCCCTATATGACTTTGAAGGAGAATTATGGAGGCCAGATGAGCCATATGGTCTACTTGATTTCTCTAGAGGTGTATTAATACTTATTATTCATGTGAAAATTTTAATTTCTCAGCTTGTAAATCAGCTTTCCACTGTAGATTCCCACTCTGTACCGCTCTATAACATGCAACCAAATTCACCCAGAAATTAATGTTATCATGTTTGGCCCTTCCTTCCTTCCTTCCTTCCTTCCTTCCTTCCTTCCTTCCTTCCTTCCTTCCTTCTTTCCTTTCTTCCTTCAACAGCAGTGATGATGTAGTACTGAGGATAAAGCAAAGTGGAAACAGTTAGTGGAAGACCCTTTTCACACTTACTTGGGCTTTCTTTCTGTTCTACCACTATTCCTAGCCTATTTGGTGACAACACAGGAGAAGACCTTCACTGTGGCTGCTCCAAGGTTGTGGAATCTGCTTCCACAGAAGGCTCTTCATTCTCCTTCCTCCAGCAGGTAAAGGCCTTTTTCATTAAACAGACATTTGATGATTAATTGGGTGTGCAGAAAGGTCTTTGTATGGGGTTGTATGATGTCTTTTTATCTTTACTGTAATATTTTAAAATGTTGCTACCTGAAAAAAAGTACTATATCACCACCTTTTCCATCACCAAGTATAGCCCCTAAAGCCAGCTAAGTTATGTTGGTACCTAAAACACACAATTCCATGAGGCTCCTATATGTACTAAAAATAGGGAGATAATGGCCATTTCCGCACGGGGCAAGGGAATTGCCCCGCGCCGCTACTTACTGGATCTTCTGGCTCCCCAGTATGGTCCAGGCTGCTCCGGAGCAGTGCGTGGTCATCGATCCACTCTGCTCTGGTGTCCAAAATGGCGGCTTCTGGCTGGTCATGGGTCTCAACCAACTGCTGAAGCTCGCCTGCCTAAAGCCACCTTTGGCAGATCACAGGCTCACATTGGTGCGAGCCTGCGAATCTGCACAAGGGAGCAGGCTTGCAGTGGTGCCCCCGTGCTTTTGAAAGACTGGAAAAATCAGGTCTTTCAAAAGCATGCTGGAGGACCACTTGCGGTCGTTCTAGAGCGGACTGAGGTGCGGATCTACAGTAAGTAGTCTGGACCCAGTCCGCTCCAAGGTGCAGATGTTCTCCGTGGAGGACATGCTGCACAGTTTTTATTACCCCGTGCGGAAATGGCCAATAACTGTTGAGAACAGGGAAACTTGGAAGTCTCTCATTATAGGGTCACCATAAATTGACTTGATGGCAATTTAACAACAATCTGAGTGAAAACCACTGTTTTTGGTTAGAAGTTGATAATCTGTGTTTCTTTTTACCACAACAAATATCCCTTTGCACAAAAGAATTTCTGGCTTCCTTGAACGTATAATGATAAACTGATAATCTGTTCTTGGTTGCAGAAATGACCATGCAACAAAATTGCTGCTCAGATATTTCAAGGTAGATACTGCATCCTGAGAGTTTTTGAGTGTTCCAGCAGAATGTCTGGTGACAGTGGTCATTTTTGCAATCCTAGTTACAACAGGAGTAGGGACACTGTGGCCTGTGAATTGCATATAGCTCCTATGGGCATTTAGGCCGTTTCTGCACTAGACAGTTATAGTGATATTATTTCCCTTTCAACATCCTATGGATCCTGGGGTTTGCAGTTTAGAGATGGGCCTTTGAGGCCCCTTCCTAAACTGCAAACCGCAGGATTCCGTAGGATGTTGAAAGTGGAATAATAGCACTATAACAGTCTAGTGCAGAAATTGCCTTAGTCTCCCTCGAGCTCCGTGTTGGACTCTTGAAGCCCTCTTGAAACCCTGCATCCCCTATTTGGGGCATGAAAATTACCCTTTCCCCAAATTGCCACCTCTGCAATCCTCCAATCCCTCACAGTCAAAATCAAAACTGGATGTGACTTCCAGTCTTATTTTTGCCATATAGTGGCCAATTGTCAGGCAGATGAGACAGTGGACGAGGTACAGGGACAAATGGTTGTCCCCATCCCCTCCACAGTCAGCCCAACGAGGACATTTGTGCATCTTAAAGGAGAAAGTTAGGATACCTCTGTTTTAGGAATTTGGCCTCTGTTTCTGCCTGAACAGCAAGAGAAAAAGGAGAGGAGGAGAAAGCTGTACCAGTGAAATGTGGAGCAAATGTGCTTGTGTGTGTGGGAGTAACATAAAGTTAGGCTGAGTGCTGGAGATGCAATCACTATAATTCCTCCTGTCAGAGTTAAACAATTCTAGGGTGTTTTATTTTTCCATAGGAGAGGCTAGCAAGAATGAAATTAATCAGACAGCATGAACAAAATCAAAGTCATACACCAGGGTCACCTCTCTGGCATGCAGGAGAAGCTGGCTGGGATCTTGCTTCATGGATTACTTTACAATGACAGAGCTATGTCACTGAGACATAGGCACTGTAATTGGGAATGGGGAGCCTCTCCCACAATGTGCTGTATTGTTGCACGTTGTAACCACTGGACACTGTTCACTCTCCCTGTGTAATGGTCCCAAGGGCGCAGCTATAGCAATGCTCCCTTCCTGCGAATATAACATTGCAGAACAGTGCACTTCTAAGTTGGCTTGTTGTTGTTGTTGTGGTGGTGGTGGTGGTGGTGGTGTGCCTTCAAGTTGTTTCTGACTTATAGTGACCTTAAGGAGAACTTATCATGAGGGTTTCTGGGCCTAAGAAGATATGGTGTGCCCAAGGTGACCCAATGGGTTTTCATGGCCAAGTGGGAAATTGAACTCTGGTCTCCAGGGTTGTAATCCAATGCTCAAACCAATGCTTTGCAATGTCATAAATTCCCAACAGGATGTCAGCCACAATGCATGTATCCAACAGACTCAATCAGAAGAGGCTGCCAAAGAGATCTGAATCTGAGCACGTTTTTCTATGTTGGTCTCTGAATCACTTTTCAGAACTAGGAAGAATATTTTCCCTTAACCCAAATAGTTTTCTTGGCAGAATTGTTAAAGATGAGACAGTCCTCAAACAGAATCAGGGTAGTATGTGGGGAGAAGGGGAGTGCTGTTGTTCACAATAAGTAGTCCTTCCCTTGAGATGTTCAGGGAGGTGAGGGAGACTAGACAAGGCCTACATATGGTTCACATTTTTATACGCAAGCCAATATACCCCAATTGCTCTCTTGCTAGTGAGAGTCAAAGACTTAAATCCCAGTGAGATCTGCCAGCTAATCCCAGCTAAGCTTTATCTAGAGATATAAATTCCTCCAGAAAACCTAGTTGCCTAATGGAAAACCCAGCTGGTTATGTCAGGGCAGTCAACTCTTTTCCACTCTCCTCCGCCATGTGAAAGGGGGAGTGTGGCAGGAGGTGGGAGCCAGAGAAGGTGAAGGAAAGTATGGGGAGGGAGTCAGACAGCAAACAAAATTCAGACTAATTATCCCCATTGAGCTCTGGGAACAATGGAAAGTCCTTAATCCAGAATGAAAAGCAAACAAGACCCAAGCCATTGTCTTCCTGCTTCCCTTAATCAAGGCTACGGGCCCTGCTCCTGTTTATAATACAAATATTCAATTAAAAATTCCAAAAGCCTCCAGTAATTGGCTCACAAGGGAGGGGACTGGGTGGGCTAGCCATGGTGGTGGAGGTTCTTGGCCCCTTCCCCACCCCCCGCCTGCTGAAAATAGAATGAAAAGAGCTTTGTTGCTTTGCTCTTTGGCAAGTCCGCTTCTACAGAGTAAACTCTTCTTTTCAACGCTGGGAACCTGCCCAGGCAGAAGAGATTGCTGGGAGACACTCTAGCAGACCCCAGATGGGCTGGCAGCAACCTGTTTGTGCACAAGCACACTGCATTAGCCTGACTTTGGTGAGCAAAAGGAATTTCATCCATCAGAGTGAGCATCGTGCCACGTTGCATCTCGGCTTCCCCTTGATGAGAGTTACTCTTAATTGGGATGAACCCACGGGAAAGGGTTCTGGTAGTGACCAAATAACCTCCAGGGCTGTGAAGGGGAGCAAGCATGTTCCTCCTGTGCTGCATTTTGAAGGATGTGAGCTCATCTGGACAGTTTCCATTGGCTAGGGACAGGGGAAAGATACCTTCCACTTTCTTCTGCATTTAACTTTTTCAAATCTCATGCTCTGTCTGTCCCAGTCATGCAATTTGCAAATGTTGATAACTTCAAAAAATTAATTTATTTCTGCATTTCATTTGTATTCCACCTTCCTCCTGAATGGGACCCAGGGCATGAATGGGACACATGAAACAAGTATATGAAGTTACATGAATTAAAAATGAATAATCAAGAAGTTTATTTTTTTAAAAAAAGTGTAAAATGAAATTCTCTCTCATCTTCAACAGCCAAATTTAAAGGGTACAGTCATTCCCAGTTTGTAGAGGAACATCTTGTAGCTGTTGCCATATAGGTCTTAAAGATGAGGAACCTGCATCCCTCAGCCTCAAAAAAAGGTAGCAATGTTAATTCAGCACTTCGGATGTTGAGAATGCAAAGATTCAAATCCAGATTTTATTTCAGCATTCACCGCCATGAACTAGATGGCTCTTATGCTTCCTTCCAACTCCAAGATTCTAAGAGTCTGTGATTCTACATGTGGCTTCCATTGTCCTTTTCAGAGGCCCTCAGTCTTCTTGGGCCCATCAAAAGACCATGGAGCCCTTTTTTAAATTTTGAAGGAAAATATGCTACCAAATGATCTGCAGAAGTGGTGGTTTATCCTAAAACAGCTCACCATCCCTGCAAACCCCCCCCCACAAAGTTCCTCTCCACCAAGAAAGAAAAAAGAAAAAAAAAGAAAAAAGGAAAACTGGAAATAACTTTCTGATTTTATTTTCAGCCATAAATACCACAGTTCCCCCCAAAGTACCTTCTGACTCACCATGGCTGCTAACTCCTGGCTTAGATGGACAAGTCTGCCAGTTCTGATGTCTCTCACATTTGAATATTTTAGACTTTAGTATCTTTCTGTCACATATAAAAAGACATTTGCTAATTCTGGTCATTTTTAAAACTGAAAATGAGCTGAAATAAATTCTCACTCTTCATATCCTGTTACCACCGTGAACTGGCCTGGCCTTTGTTAAACTTTAGATATCATTTTTGATATCACAATTCGACCCTGTTCTGCCACCCTCAGCCACGTGTTTGTGAGGCCGCCGAACAAGCACGAAGCTAGGCATGGCTATTATACGCTGACTCATACTTGTTTACACCAAGGCAAGCCAGAAACTGCCAGATCTGCTTTAGGAGACCTCCCGAAACAAGCCCCTTCATTACAGATGCGCGTCAAAACAAA
This sequence comes from Iguana delicatissima, assembly GCA_948472985.1. NCBI lineage: Eukaryota > Metazoa > Chordata > Lepidosauria > Squamata > Iguanidae > Iguana > Iguana delicatissima. Next base: position 399,306 of record CAOKZL010000909.1, read on the forward strand.
GAGACCCTCTGCCCTGAGAGGGCACCCTGGCAAGCTGAGTGCTCAACTGCCAAGCTAGCCGCATCTGCATACCGGCCATACTATTGTCAATTCGGACCTTAACGCAATCATGTAAATTCTGACCTTTCAGAGACATTGTCTCAAGCCCAAAACTCATTGTTTTCGCCCAAGGCCAGACTAGCCCACGGTCATTCTTTCCGTGATAAAACCCCCCAGTCCCAAGAGCTCCTCGGATCTCTCGCTGGACCGCCCATTTGGACTACCTTGCCGCCGCTTCATTCTGCGAGCTCCCCTCGGCCACCATGCCGAGTTTCCTTCTCTTCACTTGGACCTCTCCAGGACTACGAGAAAGGTGTTGTATCACCCATTTTCCCCAAAACTCTCATTTCCTATTTCCTAGTTAGCTGTGTGGTTGTGTTTTCTAGCTATTTGTCTGCTTGTTAATAAATATTATTGTTGCCATTTTAAACTGTCGGACTGCTCACTGACCTGAACCTGTATAGATAGGGTAAAAGATTCCTGCTAAGTTACCCTGCCTCTCGTTAGCTTCAGAGAGTGCTCAAGCTAATTTCCCCATCTTTGCTTGGTTTGTCTGGTCATCTACAGGGTAACAATCCCATAGACATGACTTGAAAGTGAATCTGTAATCATGCCCTAAGAGATACCGCACAATCTTTCTCTCTCTCATTCCCTGACACACACACACACACACACATACATGTACACATACCTCAATTATAAGGCATGGGTATCCAAATCAAACAACATAATTGAACTCTATTAAAATCACTGGGCATCGCAATGTTCAGAAAAGTTAAGTCCTGATCCATATATTCATTTTGGAGGTGTGGACCAAGTCATTCTGTCTTGGAATGTGCAAATACTGACTTCCTCAAGCATCCCTGCTTAAAGCAAGCTTGAACCATTTTTTACATCTCAATTACCCTTAGATTCATTTCATCACACAGACTTGCTGGCTTCAAAACAACTGATGGGTTTGGCTCCTTTTTCTAAAAAAAAAAAAGCTCAAATATGTCTTTTTCAGGCTGTTTTGGGCTCTTCTGTGTTCTGACAAGCTAGAATAGCAGGAAAGCAGTAGGGTGAATTAGGAGCCAGCAGGTCCTTCAAGTTCGTAATCATAAGCTTTCTTGACAATTCAACCACCCTTCTTAGGTCCTCCTCTCGGTCCAGTGATAACATCTCTTGGCAGCTACTTGCTCATTAAACTCAGAAAAACAATTAGAAAGTAGGCTGAAATGAACCCCCAAAATGCCATTACTAATGTAGCCACTGACCTGATTCCAAAGAGTGACCTCAACACGAGAGCCAAAGGCAGCCTTTAGAAATGAGGGTGGAGGTTGTCTCCAATAAAGTGAAATGAAGCTCTCCTCTTAGAGTCTCGCCTTGCACAAACGCACAAGGCAAAGCCATGCAAAGAGCACACAATGGGAAAGCAGATGTTCTATTTCGCCACTCGTATGAGTGGATATGCTACCAGAACCATTTCCCACTTTAAATTTAGGGCCAAACCCTATGATTTTCTTATGCTGAAATTTCTAGAAAACTCCTTTATATTGTTTAAATATTCATGTTTTGCTATTATTGTTGTGTACCTTCAAGTTGTTTCTGACTCATGGTGACCCTAAGGCAAACCTATCATGTGGGTTTCTGGGGCTGAGAAGGTGTGATGTGCCCAAGATCACCCAATGGGTTTTCATGGCCAAGCGGGAAATCGAACCCTCGTCTCCCTGGTTTCTGGGGGCTGGGTGTGTGTGACGTGTGGAAGGTCACCTAGCAGATGTCCATGGCTGAGCAGGGAATCAAACCCTGGTCACCAGGGTCATAGTACAGTGCTCAAACCACTGCAACATATTGGGTCATGTTTTACAACCCCATTATTACTATCACTATCCTGGTAGTTTCAGCAATCCTATTATCTGCTGTTGTTGTCTGCCATTAAGCTAACTTTCAAAAATTTGTTGAAAACAGACATGTTTCAGTTGGGGTGGAAATTTCAGTTTAAACCAAGAATGGTGAACATGTGGCCCTCCTGATGTCCTCAGACTGTATCTTCCAGCATCCCTCACCACTATGCCTTGGGCTGATTGGAATCTTAGTTCAACTGCCTCTGGAGAACCACATGTTTCCCCATGTCTGGACCAAACTTTCTAATGTTGTATAAATACTCAATTCATTTCAATGATTCAGTCTTGTGGGTCCTACTGTTTTCCTTGTGGCAATGACTACTACTGTTTCAAGGGTTCATTTCCCTTTTCCCTGTCAGCTTCTTTGACATCCTTCTTGAATTAAACACATGAGTGATCCAAAAAAGCATCTCCTGGAGAACAGAATGATAGCACAATACTACATAGTCAATTAGTCTGAACTGAATGGTGAAGTAAGTGAAGGCAAATGAAAATGAGGGAGATTTAAATGAACAAAAATAAGAGTGACCCATGGTCCAAGTAGTGAGAAGCACCTGATCCCACAATTGAAGGATGAGCCACCTTCCAACTGAGTTGTAGGGTAAATGAGTATTTTTTAAAGAAGTGCCAAACAGTAGCAAAAAAAAAAAAAAAAAAAATGAAAAAGATAGGTTTGTTCTCTTATTGCCAGAAAGTTCTTGAAAAGCAGTGAAGCACTTCAGTTCAGCTATAGTAGTTGCAAAATTTACAATGAAAACATAGAGGTTCATGTGTGGAAGATGCACTTAGGGAGTTTCAAGGGAGGCAAAATTAATTTCCTTTTGAAAACAGTGTTTCTCAGTAGAATTCTGTACACCTGTGTGAGAGATCCATGAAACCATGGGCTGAGATTCTACATTATGCTCTACATTTTGTAACTTTATGAATCTGTAGCTTTGTTGCAGAAATGCAATGAAAACTCTGTTAATGAATTGCAAAGATGTGTATCCGGGCATGGACAAGAGTATTCCAATGCACATCAAGTGCCTCTGAACGAACATCAGGCAGTTCTGATGTGCATTGGACACTCCTGCTGTGCTCCGGCACTTCCTAGCCATTGTCCAAATCTACATGAGGGGTGTCCTGAGAGGCATCAGTGTCCATTGCACATCAGAGCCATGGCATACCAATCACTCAGCTGGGTACCATTGTTCAGTGGACATCCATATGTTGTAACATCCTGGCAGCCCCTTGGTGAATATGGATCTTGCAAAACTACTCAGTTCTGTTTCCTGCACACGTAAATTCACTTGTGAAGGTACGAGTCCCATGCTGAATTCCAGCCATTATCACAGAGACAGTTTCTTCTTAGCTTTGGTTGCTACCTACCTTTCTTCATGAGTGGCTCTCCCACCAATGGTTCTGAGCTGATGAAGAAATTTTCCTGGGAATCAAGTTGCCACAGAAATCTCACTGACAGTGCAGTTTGGAGGTGAATTTGGATCTCCCTGTTTCCAAGGCATTTTGGGAGAAAGCAAAAAGAGCTTTGATTCCTGTTTTTATCTTTGTTCTCTCCAGCACAAGAGCTGTCTTTCCTACGACTCTTTTTTATTCCTTCAGATGTTATCAGCATGATTTGCAGCACGTCAGTTGGCCCTATGCAGTTCTGGATAATATCACACCCTGAAAGGTAGCTCAAAAGAAAACACCAACAAAAAAGTAAAAATATATTGCCTTTTCTCTTGCCTCTTTCTTCTTTCAGACAGGCTCCTCACAAACTCAGGGTTACCATTTGTAGAAAACTCTTGGCTGGACCCTTGTGTTTCTTACAATTGTTTTTTTCCCCTAATTTGTTTACAGTGGCCTGCAGTCAACCCACCCACAGTGTTCTGTACATTGTATTTAGCAGAATCAGAGATATATCAAAATTCTCTTTCCAAGACATAAAGGAATTCTTTATAATCGAGTTGGTTGGTTTGGACCAGTCACCTCTTTTCCTTTCCCATTACATGAATGTGAGCGCTTTGGAAAGTTTACGTTTTGAAGTACAACTCCAAGAATCTTCAGCCAGTATGGCCAGTGGGGGATTCTGAGAGTTCTGATCCAAAAATGAACTTTTCGAAGCTCTGATAAATTGTTCCTGCCATTGTGATCCAAAAGAGCCTTCTTTTGCTCTTCTCACATTTTGTTCCCTTAGTAGGTTGAAGATGTTGGAGGCAAAATGAAAAAAAAAAGAGCTTTTAGGTTGCTTAGTGTGGTGTCACTAAACTGAACTTTCTGGACTATGTGTTTCTTAAATGTAGGGCAGAAGTGATAAAAATGACCCTTTCCTGGGTGGGTGGGTGGGTGGGTTGGTTGGTTCACTGGTTTCTATTCATGTTAACTTTCTAAGTAAGATTATCTGAATCCAGCCTGAAATCATGATGAATGGGGTATTGTTTCACAGAAGCCAACCAGCTGCCTTCGAGGAGCTCACAACCTAAGGTATCAGACCAGACCTCTCTTACTGTTGCTCCTCAGCAGTTCATGCTGAGTGGCATACTTGCTCTGAAAATGTATGTTCCATACTGCCACACAGTTAATAGTAATCATCAGATATATCCTCTGTAGCTAGACCAGTGGCCAGTACCATATGCTACATGCAGCATAGAAAAGTTACATTTTTTGGACTACAAAAGCAAGAGTTCTCAGGCCAGCATAGACAGCAGCTATGAGAAGCATGCTATCTTTGGCATTGGCAATAATGTGCAGCCTTCATGACCAGTCAATTAGCCTGTATAAATCTGTCTAACCCCATTTTGAAATTTTAGGTTGGTGCATCCTATGAGACTGAATTCCATAGTTTTGCTATGTGCTTAACTGACTGCAATCTCCCCTTACTCCCATTGTACCTCATTTACCTTAACTGAATGGTGCTGATTCTAATATTCTGACAGAATGAGGAAAATGCTGGGTGAGTTCTCTTTTTTTGTTTCTCCATCCTGAATTTAGTGCCCATCCATTCAGTAGATGACCTCTTGCTCTAATATTATAAGGAAGGTTAAAAGACTTCTACATAACATCTGCTTTCCCAGCAGCTTATCTGGTGCATTTGTGTTTACGCAGGACATAATTGAAGTGTAGTTAGTAACACATCACACACATCTGTGTAGAGACTGACTGTAGCAACTGTTGCTACTCTACCATTCCATAATCTGCTTCACGGGGAGGAGGGATTATCTTAATGGCCAGAATGGTTCCTGGAAGAAGAGTCAGATAGGATCAGATCTGGATTTTGCTCTTCTGGACTACAGCTTCCAAAATGCCTAGCCAATATGCACACATCACAGTTTGCAGCCCCACCATTTATAACAATTCTTCTATTCTTTCTCCAAAAGGAAATTATGTTAATGTTGGCACTGCTTTTCAAAAAAGCTCATGTTGGTCCAATACCTGGGAGGAATGATGGGATGGTGTGTGTGTGTATGTAGAACAAAATGGCAACATGAAGAAGGAAAGCAGAGAAGGAAGAGCACAGGGCATTTGGGGTGGGTGCAAGGGAGACTGAATTTTCATCATAAATCTCAAATGGAAGCAATCAGGACTCAGTTAAAATTAGCCAGTTTAATTAAAACAACTAACAAGTGCAGGAAAGGGCAGAGTGATTAAAAATCACATTCATATGAACATTTTGGGTTCAGAGAAATAGTTGAAGCCACATCTGCTGCTCAGCCAGATGTATGTTCAACACAATGAACTTGTCTACGTTGCCTTGTCACTGAACTGTCCCAGAGAAAGGGGAAATGAATGAGACACACGCTGGTGGGATTGTTAAATAGATGACGCTTTGCTGTCCCGCTTTGCTCACTTTCGCTCACTGCAGCAGAGACAGGAAACACTCAAAATACAAATTTGGTTTGTGTGCAACCAAGCATCTGGAGTCAAATTTCTGATTTCAGTTAAAGCAGTTGTATATCCACTGAGATCATATTTGGGGTTTAGATGCTTAGGCAACACACATCTGAATTCAGTTGGATAGCAAGCAAGAACTTAAGACCACCCCCACCAGCAAGACTTGCAACAGTTCCAGATTCATCCATTTTCTTTTCCAGGCAGCTGCTGAATTCAAGAGGTTTGGGGACTCTCCAGTCTTTCTGGCATTAATGACCTTTCATGTAGCTGTTCTGCCTTCAGATGTGTGGAGGGCTTGACGTGGTTGCAGTAACTTTTAAACTGTAAGAACTGTTTGACAGTGGAATAGTTTGCCTCAGATGGTGATGGCATCTCCATCTTTAAATGCTTTTAAGCAGAAGTTGGATGGACATTGTTCAGGAGTGCTTTTGTTGCGTATTCCTGTATGGCAGAATGGGGTTGGACCAGATGGCCCTTGTGGTACCTCCCAACATTATGATTCCATGATTCTGTATTTCAGATATACAGCAAGCCTCCAGTAGCCCCTGTAATAAAGGGCTTCTCTGGATGGAGCAAAAGTGTTGAGAGATCACACTTTTTGTTGCTATAATTCCATTTTTTTCCTTTTATATCCAAATGACATTTCTGTTTTCCTTAGTGGAAGCAAAGAGGCACCACTTTAGAAAGTAATTAGTGAGAAAGAAGAATAGAGATAATGGCTGCCATTTGTTTTCAACTCTTCTTTTTTTAGTTGAGGTACTCCAGACTTTTGCTCCCATCTTGTCTTTTGACATGATTTTTTCTTTCTCTTAGGAAGTTACTCTGTTTTTTCCTTTGCATGGAAGGAGTATCTCTGAGGTTTCAATCCCAACAAGAGATGCTATTTTACCCCCACATATGACCGCCAGCTTTTAGGGGCTCTTCTAACCAAGTTTAGGTCAACTTCTTTTGCCTGTCTCCTTTCCTATCCTAAGATGGATTTCCTCAGAAAACAAACGCAAGTTTTCTTTGTTAACTTTATAATGGCACCCTGAGTAATTACTCTTGTTTCTTTAACAAGTTCACTTTGAACAAGCCCTACAGCACTCTGCTTAATATAGATCTCAAATGTTCCTACACTCCAGAATCTGTTGTTCAAGTCATTTCTGACTTATGGTGACCATAAAGTGAACCTATCACAGAGTTTCCTTGACAAGGTTTGTTCAGAAGGGGTTTGCCAATGCCTTTTTCTGAGGCTGAGAGGGTGTGACTTGCTCAAGATCTCCCAGTGGGTTTCCATGTCTAGGTGGATGTTTGAGTTTTCTTCTCCAGAGTCCTAGTCCAACAGTTAAACCACTACCCCATGCTGGATCTCCTGAAGTATTTTTGGGTAATTCATGGCTCTAGCTTTTATCCTTACCCTCAAGTTGTTCTTTTCTTTTCTGAGACATATCAGAACAATGTGTTCTGTCTTCTTCTTCTTTCTCCTCATATTATACTAATATAGTGCACTGGTCAAGTGGCTATAGTGCATCAGTGAAAAGTAAAATAGCACTGTAAATTATTTTTTTAAAAAAAAATCAAGGAGGATAAAATTTGTTCTTCAAACCACAGCACCACCTCAGCAAGCCATACCGTGGTTTAAAAAAACCTTTATGAGCCCTGGTGCAGATCCAAGAAGTTACTACAAAGAGAGATTGAATGAGTAAAGGTGTGGAGGTGACAGAAACTGGCAAAACACATAGAGCAATACTGAAAGAACTCGTGCTTCTTTCTCTCCTTCTCCCTCAGTTGGTATATTTTTATTTTGTAACATAAGATTATAACATTATCTAACACAACACTACACATCTTGGGACTGTCCATGTCAAACTGGGACAGTTGGAGGATATGGTAACCCCAATAGTACTACCCCAAGACCCCCACAAAAAAGTCACAATAACATGAAAAAAAATTCCTTCCCAGCCCCATCAGGCCAACAGCCAGAACCCAAGGGTAGCCCAGCTACTGGGGAGGGCAGGACCACATTCATCCAGGAAAAGAGGCAAAGGCTCAGGCCTATATAAAGCTTCCTGACTTCTTGAGATCAAGTCTCTCAAAGTTTCTGGGCTCATCCAAGGTCACAAGCCTTGGAATCTTTCCAAATCTTGTGATAACTACAGCTGCAACCACTGTGAGATTTTTTCCTCACAGCGTGGCCAAGCAAACAGGTCAGGTTGGACCAAGTGCTGCCTGGACCAACTGTAATGGAACCTGCTTGGCTAGGTGCACTTTAGAGGGCATTTAAAAAAAACTGTTGTTTTTTTTAACGAGTCCCTCTAATCTGTTTTTATTGCTACCATGTTTTCATCTGCTGTACATTGCTTTTTAGGGCCCAGTGGGCTGAAAGGCAATAGAAAAATGCTTTAAATAAATAATCAATTTCTAGCTTGGTAGCATCTGTCAGGGTTGTTGGTGTTGTTCCTGTTGCAGAAGCAAGGAAAATGTTCCTCTTCAAGTAGCTGCCTTGGTCATGCCAAGTCATACCAGGCAAGAACATGGCGTTTATTTACTGCACCCCTTCCCCCATTTGCAGTATCAATTTGAAAAAAAAAAAAGATTGACTCTTTTGAGTCAGAAATTCCTCCTCATTGCCATCTTTGTGCTGCTCACTCAAGTGGGAGGGGAAAGGAAAAAAATCCAACAGCCCAAGACTTTCTTACTAATTTGAATGAATGTGGATATTCAGTCCTTATGGCTGCATTTCAACAGATTTCTCCAGTGATTAATGTCTTGAGGAGGCAAGAGGAAAAGGAGGGATGACGAGAGAGGATTTATGCAGGGCTTCAATGAAACTGACCAACTTGCTTGCTAACTAGGGCTGCCATCACTATACATTTCTCTACCGGCTAGAAAATGCCTCCCACACCTCCAGCCTGATTTAAGACCCAGCCTTTCTGCTACTCTGCAAGTGTTCAAGGACACCACGTGTTGACCCTGGGCCTGATTTGAGAGACAGAGCAGGCATGTCTGTGTTGCCAGAAAAGGAGGAAATGTGTCATCAAACACATAACAACAACACAGATTTGTACCCTCCATATAAACATAGGTATGTATGTGTGTGTACATACAGGTGATTTAAAAACAAGAATCACTTCTGGCAAGTTTCTTCTGCATCCCAGAGAGATGCAGTTATTCACTAAAAATACATTTTTATTAGCGCATATCTTTCAACTCTCCCAATTTGGCAGGGAAAATCCTGATTAACCCTCCATCATCCTACTCTTTCAGCTGCTTTGAAAATGTCCCAGTTTCTTTTTCTTCCTCCCAATTTGCTGCAAATAGAGTCCAAAGTGCGGAAGCAATTAACTCAGCAGAAGAGAGAGGAGAGGAGGAATTTTGCCCTTCCCAATACACTTAGGCAAAAGCAAACTGCTGCAGCTTCTCCTAGTCTGTCTTTTCTGCCTCATTAATAACTTTTGTAATGTTGATTATATTCTGAGTTGCTTGGTCTTAGTTGTCATCTTGAAATGTTGGAAGTATGCTAAAGGGAGTAATAAACAGGACTCAATAAATTAGTAAAATGTTTCCGCTTCTGCTGTCTTCAGTTGCTGAAAAGAAAAGTGAGGTGCAGTCAAGATGGCAGTTTAGAATATTCTGTTGTCAACACATTTAAGTGGATGATGGTATTATATATTATCCTCCAGGTTGAGGCCATGTGGTGGTATGGTCTTAAGTTTGTGGGCCTAGAAATTCTTCCTTAAAGTCAAAATACTTGAAAAAAATGTGTACTTCAATTCCAAATGCAAATAAATCACAGAGGCTGTGGTGTTCTGAGTTAAACTTTTTATCCACTGTATGCTGATGTTTCTTGGTTGGGATTTCAGACCTCAGGTTTCTGAACTAAGCCCAGGTCTATGATTATTTTCCCCAGCACAGTGATGACAGCATCCTGTACATCTGCATTCAGTCATGTAAATAAGATTGCAGGTGATGCTTTGTTGAGTATAGTAAGTCCTGCAAGTGATTAGGCTCCTAAAAGTGACTTCCTTCTTAAGATACATACAGGTAGTGCAACCAGTGTTGAGAGCCAGCATGGTGTAGTGGTTTGAGTGTTGAACTATAACTCTGAAGATGAGGGTTGGTATCCCTGCTTGGCCATAGAAACCCACTAGATAACTTTGGGCAAATCACATTCTCTTAGCCTCAGAGGAAGGCAAAGGCCCCCCCACCTCCCCGAAGCAATCTGGCCAAGAAAACCTTGCCACAGGGGTGCCGTAAGTTGGAAATGACTTGAAGGCACACAACAACAATAGCGCAACATTTGGAATCACAAGGATTAATCCTCTATGAGCAGGGCGGCTGCAGTTATCTAACAGACAAACTGGACAATCTAGGGCAGTGGTTCTCAACCTGTGGGTCCCCAGATGTTCGTGGACTTCATCTCCCAGAAGCCCTGAGCATTGACCATAGTGGCTGGGGCTTCTGGGAGCTGAAGTCCACAAACATCTGGGGACCCACAGGTTGAGAACCACTGATCTAGGGTAATGCAATGTTACCAACCTGGGCAATACCAGGTAGATGATCACCTGTCCACCAACATACACCCTTACCTGAAATCTTCTATGTATCACAGGCACCATGTCAGGGGGAGAACTAGGCAAACCACTGATTTACAGGAAGTTCAGTAGAGACTTAGTTAAAAATAAAAGTAATGTTTTTTATTAGTTGGTCATCAGAATTCTCCCTGCTTCATAACAGGGTGATTAAGCAGAAACCAACCAGACAGATAATATCAGATGGAAAAGAGCATGAATAAGCTTGTCAGTGGCCATGAATTGTTTTAACTGAGACTCCACTCAAAGGCAATCATGAACATGTGTCATAACTCCTGGCTGTGCTCCTCAGTGAGTTAACAGAATTCTTTATAAATCAGCTTCTGCCAAACTTCAAACCATCTGATCCTACCCCTTCCGCGAGACTCTCTTTTTAATCCTCATCTGTCAGGGAATATTTAGATCTACAAGAGCAAAGGGTGAGAGAATGGTTATGTGACAAGAAAACATTGTGTGTTCCATTGGGTGGTATTAAAAGTAAACATGCACACCAAAATTCATCTCTTTACTCTTCCTGTTCCTGGAGGAATGATACTGTAGATTCAATGGAAAATTGTATGTTTATGCCAGCCTTCTCTTCCAGTGACAATATTTTAAAAGATTCTCCATATTTCTGTCCTGTTAATTTTGTCTCTTTCTTGAAGGGAATGGAATTTAGAGAACCAGGTATACTGTATGGTGACTACTTACAAATGGCCAAGACAGAGGAAATTCATCACCAAAATAGAGAGCAATATGCCATTTTAAAAGTCAGGGATACCAGTTAAAATTAAGAGTTATAATCATGTCTAGGCACAGTGCAAGCAGAACACTTCTCCAGATATTGCCATTTAATGCAGCGAGGCTGAGGACCATGATGTGGAGATGGCCACCGTGAAATATGGGAGTGAACACCAGTGTATACAGCCCTGCAGTCCTAGCATGTGCTTTTATATACTCATGGTAGTTAAGACTAAAGATCTACTTCATCCAGCATTCCGTTCATATAACAGCTCAAAATGTTACCAATTTATTGCTTATGAGAAGTCTTCAAAGAGAACATGAGTACAATGGCAGCCTTCTGCTTATACTCTTCAGTATATGGTACTGAGAAGCTACCTCTGATGGGAATATACATCCATGATGACTGGAAGCCTCTTCTAGGCCTATCATCCATTATTTTCCAGCTATTGTTTCTATCCTTCCCTAAAAGAGGGACCTTCTCACTCTAAGATTCATCTGCAGTCAGGTTTTTCTTTTGGTGCTAAAGATTATCCTAACAATCTGGCAAGCCTCAAACCTTGGAAAATACAGCCAAGCTTGGCTGTCCCTTATATATCAGAACCTCAATCTGGACCATGCAAGTTGGCCAGTTTCAAGTGGAAAAGAAAGCACAGGAAGTGAGGTATAAAAAAGCACTGGCATTTACAGAGGTAACAGCAGCACATTCAAATTGGCTCACCTTCTTCTTGGATTCTCCTCCGTGTGAGACAGGGAGATGAGCCAGAACAACACATTCAGCCTCTCACACTGTCCCTGCTTCCCTTGCCCCAGACAGCACACCCCATGGCCATTTTGTCTGGCTGTGCTGTTAGGTTATTCCTATAATCTCTTGCTCACACAGAAGATTAATACTGGGTTTGCAGTTTTTCAGAACCAGAGAAGAGAATGTAAGAGGCTAATGATCTTTGCCAGTGGACAGGCAGAGTACAGGGGACTGTGGGATCTATGTTCCAAAAAGCAACTCTCCCAAGCTTTGGACTGGTCTGCAGTGAATTCTTGCTGCAAAGAAGGTGGTTGTCATACTGAGATTGCTCTAATAAAAATGGCTACGGCTCAGCTGAAAGTTCTCTCAATTCTTTTGCATCTGAAAAGGGTCCTGAAAGGGAACTTAACAAGTGTCCTCTTTTTGTTCACTTGTTCACCTCATTTTTGCTATCTGTTTGTTGTCCAAGAAGTGGCAAAAAACAACATATATATTATTATAGCATCACATATCATTGTCAATGAGTCATGTTGGCAATTTTCTTCCCACTGGAAGGAAGTCATCAAATACTACACCAGTGAAGACTTTTCACAGTTTAGGACTTATTTTGTACAAAATTCACATGTGGTTTATTTGCACAGAAAACAGCATATTCTACACAGGAAGCAGTACTTTCTGCATTTTTCTGCAGAAAGATGCTATTTTTTGTGCATAAAACCATATGCAAATTTTGTGCAGAATAAGTCCCAAACTGTGAAGATTCCTGTCCAGATTTCTCCTTGTCACCCTATATTCAAGAAACATCTTTTAAAAAACAATCAAAAAATATTTTCAAATATGCTTCCCATTCCAATTGCCTAGATAGATCTTGCTGTGAAGCCAAATCAGAGTGAAGGTAATGATTCTTACCCTCACTCTGGCATGTGCAGAAAAAAGGAGGTGGGTGGGTGGAAAGAAAAATGAAACTAAGAAGAACATTCGGGAGACTAGCCTTTACTACAGAATGTCTTATGCTCCTCTTAGGTTCCACTGAATATGAAGCATAATTTGCAAACAGTACAGTGGTGTTGGAAGAGGTGAGAGGACATTCCCCTGAACTATGTTAGGAGTTTCACTAGCCCATATTCCCAATTGGCCATCTAATTGATGACAGTCAGAGGATGTTCTATATAAGTTTTTTGTGAGTTTCAGGTACATAGGATCCTCTGGTTTCTCAATGTTTTGAAATTCCTCACACTAAAGTTCCTCAGTTGTTTCTCCCAGAAGCCTTCAGATTTGCTTCTCAAATCATCAAGTGTGGAGTTCCCATTCTGAACCAGGAAATACTGAACTGGAGCAATTTCACTCATCACTTTGTAGCAGGTATGTCCAAGATTCATATTATCTAAACTTTTTTTTAATATAAATAACACCTTCTTGAAGTTCCTTCTCTGAAAATATTTGAAAATATCCATTTAATTTGCATTCACTGTCACTTGCCCTTGCTTTCTGTTGCACTGGAAAATGATGGCTGAGATCCTGCACTGATCTGGCCATTTGACAGATGTGAATCTGCTCTTCTTCTACACATAGAATGTACCTCTCTGAAACAGTGTTGCTAGCTTTGGACTTTTAGTGACTGGGGAAGGGCATGGTAGCCAGGCAGCATTAAGGTGTATTTTTATTGCGAGACATAAGAAGATGACAGCATCATCCCAGACCCCCAGAAGATCCTTGGGAAGTCTAGTAGGATGTCTATTTCTTCATCTCTCTGACTGCAGAAACTCAGCTGGATTCTGCCTTGTCTACCCATGTCTTACCACAAATATGGCCTGGAGTGGTGTGCCCTGCTGACAGAGAGAGCTGTTTTGCAGTGATATATTTAAGTCTTTTACTCTAGGTCTTAAGCCAAGTCTCAAGTCTCTACCTTCAAGTCTCACATCAAGTCTCAAGTCCTTGAAGATACTTTCAAGTCAGGTCTCAAGTCTGGAAGCCAACTATACCCCAACCAAAATTCCAGAATTACTGGATAGAACTAAATAAATTCAGTTTTAAGCAGAATTCCCTCTCCACATTTGCAATTTTGCCATCTGCAGCTTCAGAAGTGGGGAATAGGATCCTATCTCACTTCCTGTTACTGAAGATTCAAAAGCTTTAGAAGGAAGGATCCTTCCTCCCCAAGCCCATTGCCTAACATATTTGCTGTTCCCCTCAGAGAACTGTATCCTGCATTCTGGAGGCAAGTCTTGAATTTTGCTCTTAGGAAACATTTTGGAAGGCTCCTTTGATTTGCAGCAGGGCCAGGCTGCTGGGCAGACCTCAAGCCCATTGCCTAACCAGCTGGTGTTCCCCTTTGAGAAATGCATCCCCATTTTGGGCTTGAGAGAGATTGTCATGTGACTAGTAGGCAGAAAGAGATAGAGACATTGTTCAAAGTCGTAAGGTTTCTGAGTGAATGTGTTATGTTACAGAACCAAGGGCATCAAGTCAGTCACTAAAAATATATAAGTCCCGAGTTGAATCAAGTCAGTGCATCATTTATGGCTGAGTTGAGTCCAAGTCGAGTCATTGAAATGGCTTAAATCTGACTTGAGTCCGAGTCTATTACCTCGAGTCTACATCACTGCTATTTTATGGGCAGGAAGTTGTTCCTTGAAAGAATTGATGCCTTCCTGTATCATTAATTGTAAAAGGACATATGCAGGTACAATGTGAAATCTGTTGTCATTATATTCCTTCTTGTTGACTCCAGTTAATTGCAACCTTATCATAGGGTTTTCTTGCCAAAATTTATTCAAAAGAATCTTCCTCTAAAGTGGAGGAAATGTGACTTGCCCAAGGTCACCCAGTGGGTTTTCCTGGCTGAGTGAGGATTCAGACCATGATGTCCCAAAGTCCTAGTCCACTACTCAAACCGCAATATGATGTGCTGGTTCTTCAATGTGACATTACACTGGCATATATCACTAATATGATTCTGAATGAGATGTAATCATACCATATTGTCAAGATGGTTATTTCCTTGGTTTAGCATCAACTGTCAAAGCAGTTCTTGAAATCCTCCATACTGCTGGAAAAAGCTAGATCAGTCCATCTAGAATTTCAAACTGCCTACTCCATCCCACTCTGATTTACTTGAACAAAGGAGACATATCACTTTTTTCTTCCTTTTGGCTTGGTTTTGCAGAGATAAAGAACTTAGATGATTGTCAGAATGCAGCCTTCAGTAGAAGTGTGTGACCCAGGCGGAGCACTTGCTTCTGAAAAATCTGTATCAATCAGATCTGTTCTGAGCAAAAACTGAGAAAAGGATGATGAGGATTTTTTTTTAAAGTTTCATTTAATGTGGTTTCACTTATCAAAATTTTATGACTTCTCTTTTCCCTCTCTCCCTTTCTCTTCCCAAATAAGTTTTCTCTTGGTAGATTAAAAGTTCATTCTGTCTCCGGAAATGAAGCATTTCTGCCAAGACCTCCGGCTGAGAAAATAGGAACAAGATGCTTTGTGCCTTTGAGAGATTCTGGTGCTGAACTCCCTGCTAGTGTCTTAGAATAAGATAGCCTGTAAGCTCAAACAGTACCACAAACAGCTTTTAAAGCCATCCCAGGCACACGTGGGATGGGAGTGGCAGAAGTCCATTGGCTGGGGCTAAGAGAAGGGTTTCTCCATCAAAGTATTGCTTCTTGCATCTGCGACGAGGAAGGGACCACAGCTATGAGAGAGCACATGTTTTACATATGGAAAGTTCCAGATTCAACTCTTAGTATTGCCAGCTAAAAGGAGCAGGCAGTTGATGATGGGAGATGCCCCTAACTGAGACTCTGGGGAGCTGCAGCCAAGCAAGCTCAATAACACTGGAGTAGAAAGACAGTCCGCCAAACGAAGACAATTGTCTATATGAAAGGTTGCCTAGTTTCATGGCAGACTGTGTGTTTATACATACTGAGCCCTTTTGAGCATCAGACTAATTAAAGAGCCTGTTTTCCTGGGAAGTAATCGCACAGAGCATATTTTGTTAGATAAGAAAGCTAATTTTTAGTAAGAGAGGTACTATGAGATAGAAACATAGCTCTTTTTCTAATTAACTAATTAGCCAAAAGAGATAGGAGGCTATGTTTACCTCAGCCAAGATGTCTCTTCCTCAGAGGATCTATTAAACTTGAGAAGAAGCAGGAAAGATGACATCAGCAGTCCTAAGCATATCCATCTAGGTGAGAAGGAACCTGGGGAAGTTCTAACTCTGTGTTTCTTCATTATTCACAGAAACTTGTGCATCTTGAGTGTGACTTGAGTTACATCTCTGTAATTTCCAACACAGTCTCAGTCCAGTTTAAAGATCAAGAATTAAACAAAGGGAGGGGTGGAGCCTCAGTATTGCCCCTTAACGATTCCCTAGCACATAGACAGCAGATTAAGCAGTCAACAGGGTCACAGTCTTCCCACAATGATAAGACATAGGCCCTTTCCACATGACGACAGCATCCTGACATGGGGATGTGAGAGGAGCAAGACTGTGATGAGACCTCTGCAGGATGTTGTTGCGATCTTGCCCTTTTTGCATCAGTAGCCAGCATGATTGATGGAAAAACTCCATTATGACTCCTGACTACATGAGCCTTCCATTGCAACTGGCCATACAGAAGGGCTGGAAGTGTGATCTTCGTGCTTCCTCCCCTACTGCAGCATGGGAAGAAGGCAGGCTGAATTCCGGAATGATGGAGCATGTCCCTCGCGCTCCCTTCCACAGGCAGCTGGTTGTGTGTGGAGAGGAGCATTGGGAACACACTCTCATCCCAGCAGAGATGCTTCCAGGAATGTGATGGGATGATCTGGTAGAGCATTGTCATGTGGAAAAGGGCATGTCTTACTATTTAAGTTATAGTATTTCTCTCTAACTTCCATCCATAGATAGGTAGATAAAATTAGCACATCCATAATGTATACACATGTAGAAGGCAATCTTCTGTAGAAGATAATCTAAAAACACAGAAGTGTCACCCAGAAATAATTTTAATTTTTAATCAGGATTTTAAAAAGGATTTTAAAAGTAATTTAAATCCTAAAACAGTAATAACATGAACAGTCTGAGCAACAATTAACATTTCACATGATTTAATCTGTAACATTTTGGGACTGGTTGGCATTTTTAGTAATCTTCATTTTTTTTTAAAAAAAATTACTAGTATGTTTGTTATTGCTGTTGTGTGCTTTCAAGTTGTTCTGACTTATGGTGAACCCTTCATGGGGTTTTCTGGGCTGAGAGTGCGTGATATTTCTAAGGTCACCCAGTTAGTGACATATTATTATTGAATTGCATAATAAATTGACTTTATAATTTCCATGGGAAAATATTAATATGAATTAATTTCCAGTTAACAACAATCTATTTGCTTTAACATGAACATTCCCAAGGTCTGAGAAGGTACAAGAAAAAAAAAGAATCCCATGCTAAGCACCACCAGCAAGGTTAACTGCTCAATGGTTTTAAACAGGCTTGGCTGGTGTACATATCACTCAGTTAATTGATTTTTAATTCTGCTGTGCTATGTAGGACATGGCAGTCATCATTCATACCATACATATTCATTTGTATACCATCTTTTGCCTAACATGTTTTGCGGATACCGTAGGCCTCAAAACTGACAAAACACCTAAAATCTGATTCACCAGAGATAGTAGTGTGAAAAGAGAGGGAGAGAGAGAGAGCGCATGAGAAACCACAGGAAATGAGAAACAATCCAAGACATGCTTACTCGGAAGGAAATCCCATTGGCTTCAAGAGCTTTTGAGAATGATGCTTTGGATAGCAGCTCTAAGCTACAACTATGGTACAGTGACCAACAAATGATGAGACAGCTGCAAGGCTATAACAAGAGGCAGTTTTAAAACCAGAGTTCCTCCCATTTTCCAGTAAAACAATAAAAGCAAAAGATTTTTTTATACATATAAAAAGAAGAATGGCCAAATGTTGTATAAAGTACAATAAGGCCTTGTTTTAAAATCCTAGCCTCAATCCAGCACCACTGCTGTGTTGAAAGGAACATTTGAGTTTCTGAATGAGCCACTTGAGCTTAAATATCCCAAAGCCTATTAATTCCACCATTAGACATGATTTTTCTTTTAAAAAATCATCCAAATTGCCTACCTTTCACACCAACATTGATAAGCTAGACACTTTGGGCAGATCTTCTGAGAGCAAGAGACCTGAGTAGCTTTGGACATTTCCTTCATAAATCATTTTAGGAGTAGCCTTTAGGTATAAGGATCATATTTTCTTGTAAATGAAGAGGCCAGATTGTGTGGCTCATAAGGAATACCGTGTTCTTCAGTTACACATACCCAGCCAGAATGGCATAACCGTTTTCTGCATTTGCCTGTTAATCTCAACTGCATGTGACAAGCAGACGAAGCTCTGAGCCAGATGGGAAATGTGGAAAATCCATTGCCAGGCTACAGGTTGTCGGTTGATCTATTTCCAAATTGTCTAAACCTAGTTTCTCACCACTCCTCCTCCCCCATTAACCAGCTCCTAAGTGTAATTGAGACCAGTTCCTGTCAGGGACGGCAAACAGCTAAAGCTGCAGGGTTCTTGTTATAGGAATTTTATGATGAAGTGAGTTCTTGCACAGTATTCCTTGGCCTTGAAACTTTAAACATACAGATAACCACTGACAATGCTTGATGTGTTCAGATAGGTTTAACAGATCTGCTCTGTTTCAATGTCCTGGAGAGGCAACAAAACCACATTTCAAGCCACTAGCAATCATTTCAGTTGAGAAGGAGCACATCTGTTTGCTGTTTTTCCTACACATCATTGTTACGTTGATGCTTTGCTCTCATGAAATAGCTAACCCATCTTAGGAGGACAACAGAGAGATGAGCAAGACCTGGAGCAATCCTCTAGTACAACTGCATTAGTCTCTTTAAAAATAATGTAATTGACCTTGAAAATGTTCACAGATAATTTGCCCTTTGGCTGTCTCCTCTCAGATTTTTTTTTGGTGAAATTGGAAAAGGCACTGAGGCTGGATATAGATGGGAAGTGACATCATTGTGAAATTGAGCTTCCTGTCCCTGCAATTTACACTTCCAATGAAATTGAACAAAAGACAGAGAAACTGATAAGCAGAAAGAAATCAGTCTATCACCAGTGTTTAAAATCTGGATCCAATCAGTAATGAAGGTGGCGCTAGAGCTGTCTCCTTGCTTCCATGTTGGTGAGTTGTCCTGAGTCTTCTATCCTCTCCTCTTGCTCTTCTGATATTGGTGGATGGACAGGAATTCCTGGTAAATGACTATTGAGAGGAAAAGGAAACAGAAATGCTGTATAGCAGAGGTTATGAAACTTTGGCCATCTACATGTTCTGGACATACTCCTATAAGACCAACTCAGCATGGGCAACAGTAAGGGATTATGGATGTTTTCATTCATGATGTTCTGGGACCAATGATTCCCCACCCCTAATGCAGTGGGAGAGAGAAGGTGCACAGAAGGGAGAGCATAGGAGAAGAGGGCAGCTGCAAGAATTAGTGCCAGTGGTGGTGGGTCCTTATCAGAAATATGCCACCTGGTACCACAGGGCATGGGAGATTGAGAACTTGGTGGTAGGTCCTCCCCTGACCTCCACATTTTTTAGTACACCTTCCATCAAGATCTGTGAACATTCACCCAGCTTATGTCATACGAAACTCTCTCTATATTCAGATGTACATGCATAGACTCTGTACCTACAGTCCAGTCAGCACATGGAAGCCAGGCTACTGGGCAGCCACCTTTTCACATATGGTTCAGATTCAGCATGTCTGAGTGAAGCTAACACATCACATTTTTCTGACAATAGACATTACTGGAGCAGAAAATGGTGGACATGCAGAGATACTACTTTCTTGGTGCCATTTGTATCCCATAGCATCTAGTTGCTGCAGAGCTTGAAAAAACTGTTTTTGAACTTCTATAATCCCTCCAGCCAGCAAGGGATCTTCTGGGAGTTATAAGCCAGAGAAGTAATTTTTCCATGCTCTGTCTCAGAGATCAGGGACACCCTCCTGGATAGCTAGTTAGCCTTATCTAATTTCTTTTGACAACTCTTGAAATCCCTGGAAATGTTTCTTTAAACTCAGAAGAGCCTTGAGCATTTGCCTTACTGTTCGCTTTGGGCCTGCAGCTTCTTTTCTCCAGAAGGATTTGCTTCTGACTGTAGAATCCAAACAAGTGAAAAGCACATGTGGGGAGAGGAGTTGGAAAGTAGGAAGAATTCAGTACTCTTTTCCTTCCTGGTCCAGCTGAATTCATTTTATGAATTTGATAACAACTTACCTTCTAACACAAACATACCTGCTAGTAACAAGCACAAGTGTGATTCTACCTTATGCTTGCATAAACCCCTCAGGATACGTTGTATAACTGTGTTAGCTGCTCCCAACATCTGTTTCATTACTGGTGGGGAGTGAAGGGACCGAGAAGTATCAGACTATGGGAACATAGCTACATTGATGACATCATCTGCTGAGATCTCCAGAGGATCTTGGCAATTTTGGTGGAAGTTGTCCTCAGCTAGATACTTCTCCAGTCCCATTTGCCCTCCATCTGCCATGAAATGGCTGTTGGGGGATGTTATCATAGTAACATTAGTCCTGGGGCTGGTGACCAAAGAGATGTAGAACATGAAGACCATGTTCTACATGGTACTCAGCCATGTAGGATTTCAATCACAATATCCAGGCCATTGGTCTAGTTCAGGTACGAGGAATGTGAGGCTTCCCAAATATTGTTGAGTTGTATCTCCTGTCATTTCTCACCACTAACCATGCTGGTTTGGGCTGCTAGGAGTTGTAATCCAATAACATCTGCTGGACCACATGTTATCCTCCACCCCTGCACTAGTGGTATGTTTCTTACTGTCCAGCAATCCTATAGCCAGTTCTCAGACAGGGTTTTACACCAGGGGAAAGAAGGATTATTACATCTTCTCACATCTGGGCAAAAGGTCCCAAATTCACTCCCCAGCATCTCTTGGTACGGCTAGAAAAGACACCATCTGAACCCCTGGAGAGTCATTGCCATTCATTGTAAGTAATACTGAGGCTGACAGACCAATAGTAAGACTGGATACATGTCAGTTTCTTATGTTAGTAACACAAAGATCTGTCAATTTCACATATATTTAGCCCCTAAATCAGCTGAATTTACACAGTTTGAACAGAAGATAGAATTGCCTAGATATCACACTGAAACAACCATTAATGCAAGATCTACAACTGAAGTGTCTCCATTTCTCAGGAATGTAATAGGATTATTTCAAGTCCCATAAATTAAGTGGAAAACAGCATGAGGCACACTCCAAGCTTGTGTTATTTCATCCACAGAAATTCCAGACCTGGCTGTATCTCACAGTCAATGCCAGACAGCTGACCTTTTTACCCAAGGTAGCAAGCCAGGCAGATATCTCACTGTCCTCCCAAGAGAGAGAGAGAGAGAGAAAGAAGAAGAATTTTTCAGAGAGAAAAAAAAATATGATAGATGGGAACTGATGTAAACAGCCAACACTATGGATACACCATTAGGCAGGATTGCAGTAAATCAGGCATAGAGTGTAAGCAGAGCAATCAAAGCCCTGCTCATGGCTTTAGGTCTGAGATAAGCTGGACATGAAAAATCTGACCTTATATTACCAGAAAGCCAAGCACCCCCACCATCATGCATTTAGGATTAACTCCAACTTCAAGAGTTTCTTTAGGGCCAGTCTTATCATTAGGTAGTATGAGACACCAGCTTCAGGCAGTAGATGCTGGGAGCCAGTAGTGTCAGTCTCCAGCTGTTCTTCCTGCACCCACTGGCCATCCCACTCTCTTAAAGGGCAGTGCTGTGGGGTTTTCAGAGCCTATTTTGCAGCCCCTAATGTGGTCTGCTGCCCTGAGATATGGTGGAAGACCCCTATCTGGTTGACAATGCTGAAGGAAGTTTCAGCTGACCATCTATGCAGCTTTTACATGTGGCATGGGAGGAGCACCATCTTATTCTTTGCCTCAGAAAAGAAAATGTTCTGGGGCTGGCCCTGGATTTCTGCAGTGTCTTCTTTAGAAAGCTATCGCTCATACCATTCAGCTTTTCTGAACTCCATCTCACTTCATTGTGCGCAAGAAGCTTGCATCTGTTACAGTGGATTGGAATCTTTGAAAGCTTATGCCAGATAAAATGGATCAGTCCTTAAGGAGCCACGAGACTCGTGTGCGTGTGCGTGTGCGTTTGTGTGTGTGAAAAACTCTCTGTCTTGATTTAGTTGCATGAATTGCTTTTCTCTGAATCTAGCTGGGACTCCCATCCCAGCTTTCATTTGTGTCAGTTGCAATACTTTAATTTTTTCTTCCTGCATAAAAATTCCATTTCCCATAGAGTACATCTTCATTGTCACTCTGTTCTTAAGGTACACATCTGGAGACGTTTCCTCATTGCCATTCATTGTAAGTAATACTGAGGCTGACAGACCAATAGTCAGACTGGATACATGTCAGTTTCTTATACTAGCAACACAAAGATCTGTTTTTATGTTAGTAACACATAACACGCATAACACATGGGCCATTTCCACATGAGTCTGTTATAGCGCGATGATTCCACTTTGAACCTCCTATGGAATCCTGGGTTTGCAGTTTCAGGAGGGGCTGGCCCCTCCCGAAACTGCAAACCCCAGGATTCCATAGGAGGTTCAAAGTAGAATCATCGCGCTATAACAGACTCGTGCGGAAATGGTCATGTTCTTCTGTTAGTAACACAAAGATCTGTTTATCTGGCATAAGCTTTCAAGGATTCCAGTCCACTATAACAGATGCAATCTTCATGCACACAATGAAGTGAGATAGAGTCCAGAAAAGTTGAATGGTATGAGCAATAGCTTTCTAACAGAAAATTATGTTTCTCTGTGTTTTTCAATTATGCTAATTTTCAGCTTTCTGCATTTTTGTGTGTATTTTACCAGGACAAAATGTATTCAAGCTTGACAAATGTGTGGATTTCTAAAGAAAGGTGTGATTTGTCTCACAGACAATCCCAGGCAGTGCTAAATGAACACTTTCAGAGAGAAGACCAAAACCACATGCCACCCTCCCCATCATCCCTTGCTGGAATGTAAATCCTTTACTATTTTGTCCTTCCATGTAAGGATAAGTAATACTGAGGTTTTCTCCCCATATTCAAACATCCCAAAGTATTCAAGAAGGCTTTTCCCTGCAAAAGATTGTGTGTGTGTGTGTGTGTGTGTGTGCGCGCGCAACCCCCCTGCCATGTTTTATGCAAAGAAAATGTATCTTTGCTCAAAACAACGCACATCTTTCTGTGCAGACACATGCTCTGGAACCCTTTGGAGAATTTGAATACAGGGAGAAGAAAGTCTCACTGCTCTATTATTCTTCCTGACAACTTGTCCCAACCATCAGGAAAAATAATAGAGCAGTGAAACTTTCTCACAAGTTGTCCCAACTGTCAGGAAACCCATTTTTTTTTTAAAAAAAGAACTCCTGGAAATGAACAATAGAGACCATTCTTTCCACCTTTAACTTCTTCTTCTTCCTTCTCCTCCTTCTCTTCTTCTTCTTCCTCTTCCTCTTGTTGTTGTTGTTGTTGTTGTGTGCCTTCAAGTTGTTTCTGACTTATGGTGACTCCGAAGTGGGGTTTTCTGGGGCTGAGAGTGTGTGACATATCCAAGGTCACCCAGTATGTTTCCATGGCCATGCAGGGAATCGAACCCTGGAATCACAGAATCATAGAGTTGGAAGAGACCCCAGGGGCCATCCAGTCCAACTCCCTGCCATGCAGGAACACCCATCAAAGCACTCCCAACAGATGGCCATCCAGCCTCTGCTTAAAAATCTCCAAAGAAGGAGACTCCACCACACTCTGAGGCAGCATATTCCACTGCCGGACAGCTCTGGCCGTCAGGAAGTTCTTCCTGAGGTTCAAGTAGAATTTCTTTTCCTGCACTTTGAATCCATTGCTCCTTGTCATAGTCTCTAGATCAGCGGAAAACAAGTCCTCTTCCTTCTCGATATGACATCCCTTCAAATATTTAAACATGGCTATTATGTCCCCTCTTAACCTTCTCTTCTGCAGACTAAACTTACCCAGCTCCCTAAGCAGCTCCTCATAGGGTATGGCCTCCAGACCCTTCACCATTTTGGTCACCCTCTTCTGGACACGTTGTAGTTTGTCAATATCCTTCTTGAAATGAGGTGCTCAGAATTGGACACAGTATTCCAGATGAGGTCTAACCAAAGCAGAATAGAGTGGTACCATTACCTCCCTTGATCTAGACACCATACTCCTGTTGACGTAACCAAGAATCACATTGGCTTTCTTGGCGGCTGCGTCACACTGCTGGTTCACGTTCAGCTTGTGGTCCACCAAGAACCCTGATCTTCATTATCATAGTCCAACACTCAAACCACTACACCATGCTGGCTCTTATGATAGGAAAATCATCCTTCTTTCTTATTGGATCTCACACAATGAGACAAGGGAATCAATACCATTTGTTACTCCCAACTGTAGTAGATACATTAAATCAATACATTAAATCAATTGGATTTACCTATGTGTTGACACATCATTGAACAATGGGTTTATTCTGACTGGCAGTCACCAACAGGATCCTGGCCAAAGACTGTTTTGTACTATCTGTTAGTGGCTCTCAGTGGCCACAATCCTATTGGTAGGGAGGGGATGGGACAGGGAGGTGCTGACAACAGGGAAAGAGCTTGGTATGTCTCTCCATCTGCACCCCCCACCTTCTGTGCTCTCCATCAGGGAGGTAAGGGCTGTATTGAGAGAGAATGACTGAAGCTGAAAGTTTGAATTCAAAGGATAAGGGAAGACACGTAGCTTTGTCTGTCTTGACACAGCATCAATGTACCTTGTTCTGTTTCTCATTTTATTTGGGCTTAAAGTTACAAGATCCCTGTGCTGTATCCAACCTGGCAACCCTGGTGGCAGCACAGGAGGTGGCACAGCAGCAGGGGCCAAATGGTCACTGGTGTTGAGGTGACTGGGGATGGAGGATGTCAGAGAAAACTTTGAGGAATAATAGGTGCATTGTTTGTGTGTGCATGTACCTCCAAGTCACCTGTCAAATTATTGTGACTCCATGAATTTCATAGGGTATTCACAGTCAAGTAATGCTCAGTGGTGGTTTTGCCAGTACCTTCCTCTGACATATAGCCCACAGCACCTGGTATTTCTGGGCAGTCTGCCATCCAAGTACTAGCCAGGCCTGATCCCTCTTAGCTTCCAAGATCAGATGAGATCTGGTGTCTTTGGGTATCTAGGCCCTGATGGCTCCCAAATTGTTTAGAAATTGGAAAGGCAACTTTTTCTGATAACCTACCACAGTTGTTATGTGCCACTCCAAAAAGTGCCTCACACCAATGTAACACCATTACTCTAGCATAAGGCACCAACAGGATTCTGACCCATATAACATATTCAGCCAACCCCACATTACCTTCCTTAAATGAAATATTGTGAAACTTTAACCTATGTTGGCTTCAGAAGACAAGGCAACTGTTCAACAGGTGCCACTGACTGGGATAGCTGCATGTCCCACTAGTCCAAAAGGCCCTTTCTCATTCTTTCTGTCTATCCGTTGTCTCTTTTTACAATGAGACTGCATAGCTCATTTTTATGCTGTTTGTTTTCTCAGGGCACTGTGCTAGCAGTTCAAGGGAATGACTTTTTTCATGCTAAAACAAATGCTGATTGGATGCTCTCCTGTGCCTGGTGTGAATTCCTTCGAGGTCATCATATTTATAGTATCTATAACTGCATGGAAGATGATGCATATATCTATATCTATCAATATCAATATCAATATCTGGCTTTAGATGAATGGGACAGATAATTGTGCAGTAGACGGTTGATCAATTTGACAAAGGTGGGTTCTGGGGAAGAATTTGGAAATACAGATCAGATAAAAGGGCATACAAATTTATCTGCATTTTGGCCATGCTGCCTGGAGGATTCTGGGAGTTGCAGTCCAAAAATTAATACCTTCCAAGTTCTGGAATTGTGCTGGGGGAGATAGGCGATACAGAGGGGAGATCATGCAGCACCTGGAGGGAAGGAGGCAACTACATGGTAGGAATGGAATGCAAATTTGTCAGTTCCCTAAGTGGGATTGAATTTGGAGTTCTTGACCTCCTCAAGAAAATTAGGTAAGAAGTAAAGAGCAGGAACTTTTTTTCTGGTGCCCAGCACAACATAAACTGCATATTTTCTGAGAAATGTGCAAGAGTCTGAATACCTGGTTGCAACTTTGCTGTCAAAACCTCCACTCATAGTCTTTTTAAGTACAGATAGAAAACTGCACAGCTTCTCAAGGGGTGGAGTGGGGACCCTTACCCACCTACATTGTTTTTCACTATGTCCTTGGATTAAGTGCAGAAAATGCAAAACTAGATTGCACACTATCCCTCTATATGAACAACGTGATGGAGCATCCCATGTAGCAGCTGCAGCCTTTGCTGGTTTGAAAGCTGTGCAACTTTAATGTTTTGCAGAAGAAAAGGAAACTCACTGGCTGAAGCTGCAGCCACACATGGTTCTGTTGTGCAATTGATTTTGCACAACATTTTTGTTGTGCAATTTTGCTGTTTTCTACATAAAAGAACAATGTTGCCGAGCAGAAATGTTGTGCAAAGTCAACAATGTTGCACAATAAATAGTCACATCATTCTGTTGTGAAATATTGCTGATTTTGTGCAACATTTTTGTCTGCACCATCGCTGTTTCTATGTAAAATTCGGCAATGTTGCACAACAAAATCATGTGGCCATTTATTGTGCAACATTATTGATTTTGCACAATATTTTTGATGTGCAACTTTTTTATGTAGCAAATAGCAGAGTTGCACAACAAAAATGTAGCACAAAACCAGCCATGTTGCATAATAAATAGCCACATGGTTTTGTTGTGCAACATGTTGATTTTGTGTGGTCTTCTGCAGTATTTTTGTTGTGCAACACTGCTGTTTATAGTATAAAGGAGAAATCTTGGATAAAATGCACATGTGGCTGCCTAGAAGCAGTCCTTTCTATATTGAAAGCTTCAGAGTTTTCAGGGTATGCTACATAATTCTCAGGAGGAGCTGCGTAACTTTGGAAAACTGTGCAGTTTTCTGAGAAAATTGCATAGTTTTCATAAAAAGCTGCACAGTTCCCATCATTGTGGGAAAAAAATTCCCATGTCTTGAAGCTACGGAACAAAAAAACTGCTTCATTGTTCTCAGGAGTTGGAGAGCCTGAAATTTGCAACCCCTACTACATGGTCATGCTGTCTGCACTGAATAAGCTGTGGTTAACCTATCTATGCTGCTGAGTCAATGTAAAATAAACAAAGTGGAAGATGGCTTGATGACTGTATGCTGGCAGCAATGGATATTTCACTGCTGCCATGCTCTCTCTCATCCTGGGACTGCAAGCTTTGACTCTTGACTCTTCTCTCCACCATTTCTTTCTTTGCAGCATTTTCAGGGACTGATGGATTTCACAATAAGTAAACCCAACAAGAACCCAATAAATAAACCCGGTAAAGAGCCTTGCAGTAAGAGCCTCCAAAGAAGGACTGAAATGAAACTGCTATTCCAGGCACTAGTGGGCCAGGCTGATTGACAAAACTACAGAGACTGCAATTTCGCAGGCACTCTTGTTCACTTTATAGTATCAAGGCATGGTTGTGAGCATTCTAGATTTGTCCTTGGTTAGCAATTATTGGTACCAGAGGTGGAATCATAATGGATTAGCCTAACATTAGACAGATCAGCATCACTTGAACTCATGCACATCTTTTATAAAAGAGATTAGAGATGACATTGATACTCCCTGTACACCATCTTTGTTTTTAGTTGTGAAAGGGGGTCTTTGCGAATTATGTCCTCCAGAACCTCTGGAGTCCAGAACCAGGTAGGCTGTGAGCCAGATTAGTAGTGGTGAACGTGAAAGACAGTAGGATATCTTACAAGCAGAATAATTAGTATTTGCAAGCAGAAGGTGAGCAACAACCAGTTCCACCTCACTTCTACACACAGACAGGATCTATCAGAGAAATAAATAGACTTAGTCTCCTTTGTAAAAATATATGAAGCAGGGTTTATACAGGGTTCATACAAGCAGGGTTGAAATACTAAAGGTTTCATAACCTCTTATGGTGAGAGGACTATAACATGTGCTCTTTGAATATGGAGGAGAAAGAATGAGAACTGTAGAATGGATTATAAACAAACTAATACTAACTGCTATCTGTTGCAGGAAGAGACATGGCATGACTAAGACCAACAGGAAATGATAAGAATACATGCTCTCTTTAAATTCCTAGCAAGTACTGGGTAGAGGCATGCTAAGGTTGCTACCTCTAACAATTAAGCCTATGGTCCATAGAGTTCCCTCCAGTCTTATATGAAGGTCTCTAGTTTCTTCACATTAAACAGCAAAGAGTATTATCTATCATGTGCTTTTTGAAACTCTTGGTCCTATCTGGTGTCAAAGATGGAAAAATTGATTGGAAAATCAAAGGATGATGATGAAGGTTTAACAAATGTTGATATGGAACAGTAGACAGAATATTTTACATCAGTCTACATATACAGACACATACACAATATAACCTTCCTGGGGAAGGGTCCTAGGTCAGTGGTAGAGTGCATACTTGGCATAAAGAAGGTCCCAGTTTAATCTCCAGCATCTCTCTGGAATCCCCAGTGAGTGCTGCCACTAAGATGACTGAGCAGTGAAATGACTTGTGCTGCTGGTGGAGAAAGTACTCTGTCCGTTCCCCAAAACACTACCTTCTTTTTGTTTAGGTCTAGAGCAGGTCTGGGGGAAGAGGTCAATTTTTTGCCTTGGGGTCTTCATGGACTACTAAAAATGCCCCCCTCTCCAGGCTAATTCCATCAGAAATGGCCAAAGGTCAATTTCCGGTTTTGAAAAAAAGAAATGGTTTTTGCAAAGTATTAAATGGGGCGGGATGGAGGAACCCTTGTTGTTATTTTCCTTTCAGATTCAACTTCTGGTGATCCTATGGCTGGGAGACCACCAAGAGCCCCAGTGATCAACAGCCCTGCGCAGGACTTTGAATGTTCTGTCAATGGCCTGGCAGAGTTAAAACCTCGCATTTCAATTCTTCCTGAAGCTGCGATTTAGAGTCAGGGGATAACTAGTTACACATAATCAGCTCATTTCCAAGGAACAAAGGTGCATCTTCATCATAATTGTAACATACCAAAGGGATACCTTCATTCCTTTTGCAATGTCGCTGTAACCTTTAGTCATTTTTATGGTTATGTAGTGTGGTCACGGCTGGCGTGCGCTCCATTCTGGCTGCTGAGGCAACAACAAGGTAGATGGGAGGAAAATGCATTTTCTTCTACGAGTCAGTAACTTGCATCTTTCAGATTTATTTTTGAAGTTAAAAGTAGCCATTTTTAGAGACGCAAACATGTTATGCTCTTCCAGCATAATAAAAAAGAATTTTGGGCCCTCTTTTAGCACCAAAAGATTTATTTTAGCATGACCTTTCCTGGCTGACAATCAAGGAAGAAGATTGTATTCCCCAAATGTCATGCTAAAATAATTCTTTTGCTTTTAAAGGGGATACAAGATTATGTTCTGTTATTTTACAAGATTGGTTTGGGCTAAGCTATTGATGGTCCAGATCAGTATTTTCCTCTCAATGGCCAGCTTTCCTGTCTTGCTATGAGAACTGCTGTGCTTTGTGTTTGCTCTTTCCCTGCCAGTGAGAACCAAGCTAAGCATCAGGCAGATGTCAGAGGTCCCTGATTCATCCATTCTTCATCGCCAGCATCTCTGGGTAGTGAATAATAGTGAACTTTCAGGCTTCTTTCATCCAGAGAGGCTGATGTTTAGATCGTGCAGCTTGGCATTACAAAATAGGCCTGGCCTGGAGAGAGCTTAGAACAAACAAACAAACAAAAAATAAAAAAAAACAAAATGTGGGTGAATTAAACAGTCCTAAATAACTAAAGCTGCTGGTTTTTAACTCATCAACAAACCCTGCTGAGGCTTTTCAGTTGCATGACTCTGGAAAAGAAGTGGGTTTGCCTAGTGCTCTCACTGAAGACAAGATTAAAGCAGCGCGTGGAAAGTTACTTTCAAAAAATAATTAGTTACAGCTGTAATCATGCAGCTGTTTCTAGCATTATAGTTGCAAGTTTTTAAAATTAATTCCATGCTTTCCAGGTTTTTTTTTAAAAAATAAACATGGTTAGCCCTTTGTTGCTTAAACAAAATAATGCTACACGACATTATGGTTTTTAAAAAATGTCAGACTATTCCTCCTGCTCACTTTGGCTTCAACATGATTTCTGTGAGAAAGGAGCAGTGAACCCACTCTGGGTTTTAGTTCAAACATTAAGTTATCCAAGATGCTGATTTGATTTTGTTCAGCACTTTGGATAGCGCTTTTAAAGTTTGAAGGAGCTCCTAAAAGAGCAAAAGAAAGCTTCTAAAGCTTGAAGCAGATTCACCATCCCACTGATATGGAAGCCAGCACTTACCGTTGGCCATGCCTCAATACCTGCAGCACAGCAGGAAGCAGCAGCACTGTTACCAGACTTAAACTTAGAGCATGTATATGAACTCATACATGTTGTGAGTATACATGACTTGTAAGGGACTTTTTAACCTAAGCAGTGGTGTGTGTTAGACAGAATGAACCCAGTCTTCATCAACTATACAGAACTATCTAATTGGGGTTTTACTGAGCATGCAAAAATCAAAACGTATACAACAATTTCATGGGGGATTGCAAGCATTACGGTTTGTTGTTGTGTTACTTTTCCCTCTAGCAACCACTTCTCCAAACCTTGCATTGGCCTCCTTTTTCCTAACATACACATTTTCACACATGTATTTAAAAAACAAATGCATTTTTTACACACTTTCTCAACTGACAAAAGTGTATTTGTATCCATTTTTGAAAGAGAGTCCACTTTGAGTTTTGTGTATTTATTTGTATATAACTCAAAAAGGAAACAAAGAATAAGGTGGTGGTGGGGGACATCTGCCATTTGCATTTTCTGCCAGTGATGGAAAACTGAAAGATAGAGGCTCGTTTTCAATGACAGTCTTGCAGTTCTTTGCCAGAATCCTATATAACCTTTTCTTCAACATTACCTCTACTCAGCTAAATAGCTAAATAAACTCTGTTCATGATTTGTGAAGATGTGTACTGAGACAAGGGCAAGAGTGCAGAATGTAACTTGGTGCCCGGTGTGCGTAGGTGCTCAGTGTGTATTCGTCCCAATGCACATCAGTCTTGTTGGGCCTTGGTCCCATTGCACAAGGTTCTGCTTTTTCTTCTGGCTCTGCTACATATCAGCAGCTCTCTACTAGGTATGGACATTCAGAAACTACTCAATTCTAATTCCCACATACATAAGTCTACCTATGACGACCTAACTCCCATACAGGATTCTGGCGCTTGTGTTCTTTCAAAAATGGTTAATACAATTCTTGATTTCTAGAAAAAGGCCTCCCCTGCCTTGGCACCCTGATTGTGGAATATCTTTCTCTTAGAAGTCCAGTTGGCATCAATCCTAGTTTTGTTGCACTGCCAATCAGAAAATACTTTTATTTAAGTAAAAGCTTTGGCACCTAATGGATTTCCTGCAAATTTCCAAAGGTGCACGCTTTATAATGGTCTTGAACTGTTGAAACTGGTTTTAAATGGTCTTGTTTTTAACTTGTCAACCTGCTTAGCATGCTTTTAGTTAGTTCGAGTTATTTTTGTGTTGTTTTGAACTGATGAAATTGATTTTATTTTATGCCACCCTAACATACCAAGATACAGGATGACATTTAAAGATTTCACTAACATAATTAAAATATAAGCCTTTCTTTCCCATTCCTGTGGACAGGACCTTGCTTTCTTTGCTTATCAGCTTTGTTTCCATTGGCACCTATAAAATTCAGTTATAAATTTGGTTGGTGGGCTGCAGAGGTGAATGTTCATCTGGCTTCAGCCAAACTCTGAATGCATCCCTCTTTCTTTGAGTGGCTGCAGCTTAAGTTGGGGGAAGGGAGGGAGAAGGGAGAACCTGGTGGCTTTCCCAGAATTTGATAGCTGGTGGAGGCTGGAGAATTTTTTCGCACTCCTTGCCCCCCTCCACTGCTGGAGGCTTCAGTCATTGCTCCTTCTGACAGCTGTGTGTGGTTGGAGGTTCAGCTGCCTTGCTCAGCCTCCCTTTCCCATTGTGGGAATGAACACATCACCCCTGTTAGTTTTATTAAAGGCCATCTACAAATAGGGGAAACCAGTTAACTCCTTGCTGCCTAAGGATTCCTAGTTGTCAGCAGGTCATGCAACCAACCACCTCACCGTATCTGGGCTTTAAACAAGAGGGACAAAAGCTCCATGGAGGCGAGAGTGGGGGAGTGCATCTACTGCTTTAAGGCGGCTGTGAAATCGGGCAGGAATGGAGAGGTTTGGAACACCAGAAAAACATTTTCCAAGCATTCATCACCAAGTTTACAGCAACAGTACACTATTCTGGGACTTCTGTGAAGAATCAAAAACACTGCACTGAATTTGGGTTGGGGATCAGAGGCATTCATTGCAATAAATGGAAAAGTAGCTACCTAGTTATTTTTTCAAATCATATCGAGGAGTTTCAGCTGTCCCATACCACAAATCAGGACCAGAGATACCTTTTGGTTCTATAGATATTTTTGATTCTGACTCCCAGAAGTCTCGGCCAGCATGGCCAATTGCAAGGAATTAATGAATTTGTAGTCCAAAATAGCTGGAGGGTCCAGGTTCCTCATCCCTGTTCTAAATAGCTGTTCCTTATTCATAAGACAAATGGACTGTATTTTTCCCCACATGTCAAGTTCCTTTGGTGAATGGCTCAAGCAAATCAGAGCTGAGGCATCACAGAAACTATGCTTTAACTCTCAGGGTTTTTTTCAATTCCAGTGAGGGTTCCTCACCTGATAATGACAACACCAAGCAATGATCTGCATGTATGAATGATCCATGGCAAGCTTCACAAAACAGTCACTACAGGTAGAATTTTTAATACCCTTCGGGGGCAGCTGGTGTCTCCATTGTCATCAGGGCAGTGAATCTGCTTTGAGTTTTAGTCTGAATTTTAAAGGTGCTGCACAAAATGCTGAACCTGTTCCCCAAAACAGAGCCACCACCTTGGACAGTTCCTCTGAAATTCAGACTAAATTCCAGAGTGGATTCAGAATCCTACTGATAGCAGATCAGCTGGCCACCATTGTCACCATTCCAGGGAAATTGTTGCTCATTGAAAGTCTGTTCATGCATTGAGAGACCAAGCAGTAAAATTTCAGCAACTGTTCAGATGTTCATGCATGGGAGAGCAAGACCTTTTATGCCAGTAATTCTCACAACTATCATGCACAGTACAACAGTCCTGTTCCTTACACTACAGATGGGAGGGAAGGTCACAGAGGAGAGATGCATACAACACCACTACATTCTGCTTTGGGTAGACCTCATTTGGAACACTGTGTCCAGTTCTGTGGACCTCATTTCAAGAATGGTATTGAGAAGCTGGAGCGTGTCTAGAGGATCGCGACCAAAATGGTGAAGGGACTGGAAGCCATGCCCTATGAGGAATGGCTTAGGGAGCTGGGTATGTTTAGTCTGCAGAAGAGAAGGTTAAGAGGAGACATGATAGCTGTATTTAAATATTTGAAGGGATGTCATGTTGAGGAGGGAGCGGGCTTGTTTTCTGCCACTCTAGAGACTAGGAAAAGGAGCAATGGATTCAAGCTGCAGGAAAGCAGATTCCACCTGAACCTCAGGAAGAGCTTCCTGATGATCAGAGCTGTCCGGCAGTGGAATATGCTGCCTCGGAGTGTGATGTAGCCTCCTTCTTTGGAGGTTTTTAAGCAATCAGGAGTGCTTTGATGTGGGTTCCTGCAAGGTAGGGGGTTGGACAGGATGGCCCCTGTGGTCTCTTCCAACTCTATGATTCTATGACTGGCTATTTTCTAACCAAATAGATAAGAATTGAGATCAAATACACAAAATGCTGAAAAAAACAAGAATAATTTATTCATCTTTTTACACAATAATTAAAACATGCTGCCAAACTTTAAAACAGAACACTGAGCCCAGAGCAACATAAATACGAATGAAATACAAATACAGTAGAATATAACAATGAAAAATAGAAGATAATTCATACACAGTGAACATGCAGTGTATGTAATACAATATAGATAAAAATGCTCCAAGAGAAAAAGGCAACATAACAATGAGTGTAGCATGCACAAAACTGAAATACTTCAGCCCCAAGGCCTTCCTCAGCAAACTAAAAGAATCTCATTCTTATAAAGAAGATCATAGCTGACAACCTGCTGCTAAACTATGTGCCAGCAGTTTTCTAGAGGAAAAAATTAGTGAAGTCCTCTTTGGGAATTCGAGCACTAAAATTTCTTAGCCACTATGACCCCGCTATACTTTAAAAACTAACCACCAAAATCCTACCTTATCCATGACCATTAAAATAAATATTTAAAAGTTTTCATTCATGAGAGATGGTTCAGGAATAGAGGAAAGATAATTTTTCCTGCTGTGTTGCATTGCTCAGTCTCTCCCTTCACCCCTTCTCTTTTGCATGCTGAAGGAACAGATCAAAAGTATCTATACTCATTTGCAAATTAACCACCATTTCCCTTGACACCTGAACTCAGGAAACTTGCATTTCTTAAAATGTTGACTTCAGATCAAGAAACACAGTTTGGTTCTTACTTCTCACTAACTGGCAGAAGTAATTTCAGAACTGCTGGCAATAATCTTTGAGAATTCTTGGAGAATAGGAGAAGTCCCAGGAGACTGGAGGAAGGCAAATATTGTCCCCATCTTCAAAAAGGGGAAAAAAGAGGACCCGAATAATTTTCACTCAGTCAGCCTGATGTCAATACCTGGAAAGATTCTGGAGCAGATCATTAAACAGATGATTGGTAATTACTTAGAAAGCAATGCTGTGATCACTAAAAGACAACATGGGTTTCTCAAAAAACAAATCATACCGGACTAATTTTATCTCTTTTTATGATAGAGTTACGAGCTTGATAGATGAAGGGAATGCTGTGAATGTAACATATCTTGATTTCAGTAAGAGTTGTTAAGAAACCCTGTTAGTGATTTGTGAAGATGCATACAAGGATACCAGCTAGAGTGCCCCAATGTGCATGGGGTTTTACCAACATGCCCTGGTACTCCCTAGTTGGTGTCCCGGTATGCATCAGGACCGATGGATAATGGGACTTGATGCAAATTGGGACTGATACAGATTAGGTCATTTTGTCCCTTGGTCCCAATGCAGATCAGTCATTTTGCCAGCTCTCCTATGTAGTAATGTGACAGTAGCCCCTTACTGGATATGGACGTTACAGAACTGTCTAATTCCAGTTTCTGCACATGTAAGTCCCCTTATAAAGAGCTAAGTTCCCAACAGGATTCCAGTCAACAATAATAACAACAGCAGCAGCAATAACAACAGTTGTTATTTCTATTCCACCTTTCTTTTCAAACTGGGATGCAAGACAGCTTACAATTTAAAACAGAATACAGCTAAACTTAAGCCATAATCTTGGCCTTTACAGTTCACCCATGAATTAAGGATAGTGTCAATCTCTTGAGGTTCTTCTTGCCACCATTATTTCTGAATGAAGATTTAAATGATACTTTCTTTTTCCTACATGCATTTTGCGTTTGAGCCAGATCACTGCATTGCCTCTCCTATTGTATTTCAACTACAAATAAGCCCATCTGAATTGGGCAAAGCAGTAGTGGATATGAACATAACAAGTTGTCACTGCACAAGGGCACACCATTCCTTCTGTGTGGGAAAATTAATGTGACTGTGTTGGGGGGAGAAAATACTAAAGGCTGGAAGAGGATCAGTTGCCAGCATGCACAAGTTCAATGGCAAGCCAGAGAAGAGCGCTGCATTCTCTATGGTTCTGCGCTCCGCTTCTCCTGCTTCCCCTCTCCTCCATGACTGAGATGTTTCCCCCTGTCCTCTCTTCCCTTCTCACAAGAGCTCTTGTCTGCTCCCCCCTCATCTTTTTTCTTTTTTTAAATCTGGCTGCAACACTCCAAAGCTGTGGTGGGTCTCTTAGAGAGGCTTATGCAGCTCATAAAACTCCCCGATAAAAGCTGAGATGGACAGCAGGGGTCAGAGTCCACACAATGTACCCCACCCTCTCTTTCATTTACAACTGGAAGTCACCTCATTAAACACAACACTTGCCTTCCCCAACCCCCCACTCAAGTCCTCGGCTTGGGTTTTCTTCCCAGAAGACTAGTCCGAGTCAGGAATGGGCCACTGAATTTCAGGAAAAAGTTTGCCACCTGGTTGATTCACTGAATCCCTGCTTCAGTCTAGCTCTTTTTTCTTTTTTTCCTTTTTTTTCTTTGTAATGGGCAGCTTTTATTTCTTTTAAAATGCTTTACAGCAGGGATAATCAAAACTAGGACACCCCAGGTGTGTTGGAAAACTAGTGCAATCAGCATCACACCAGCAACAACCACAGGAGCTGCAGTTCACAACATCCAGCATGTATCCTGTTGCTTTCCCTTGGTTTAGAAAGAAAATGTCACACCTCTGTATCTCTTATCTCAATTCATATTAGCCATACTGGCAGGACAGCCAGGATGGTGTAATGGTTTCAGTACTGAACTATGACCTTGGAGACCAAGGTTTGATTTCCTGCGCAACCATGGAAATTCACTGGGTGATCTTGGGCATGTCACATATTCTCAGCTCCGCAAAACCCCATGATGGTTCAGGGTCACCATAAGTCAGAAACAACTTGAAGGCACACAACAACAACAACAATAACAACAACACATTGGCAGAGAACAGATTATGACAAATCTGTTGCCTCTCACCTCTTTTTTTTAAATATGTAAATTGGAGGGTGCAACCCTGCAAATTCCTTAGCATCTAAACATACATGACCAAGAGCATGTGTTGATCATGTGTTGATCAAATTTGTGCACAGAGCTTCTGCCTACATATCCTATGCACAGAGACTGATTCTTATTATTGTTTTCTTCAAAGATATAAGTCAGACTCTCTCGATTAGGGAATGTCACTGCACATGTGCAGCGGGTGAAAGCAGCGGATTTTTCATTAGCACTGACCATGGATGAATCCACTCCAAGACCTGGTAGGCTCATCTTTCCACCATTTTCCTTGAGGTGGTTGTGTTGTTAACGGTCCTCAGAGCCCAAGGATTCCATCCCAGAAATTACAATGGTACCATAGTCTTCCCAATCCTGTTTGGGCCAATTG
This sequence comes from Iguana delicatissima, assembly GCA_948472985.1. NCBI lineage: Eukaryota > Metazoa > Chordata > Lepidosauria > Squamata > Iguanidae > Iguana > Iguana delicatissima. The sequence goes on from CAOKZL010000909.1 coordinate 436,462, forward strand.
GTAAGGGAAACCCAAGAGGCTACTGACAGCAGGCATGAGTTACAGTGGTGGTGAGTGCTTTGACATTACACCATTATAGCAATATACAATAGCCCCTCCACATTCATGTGGGTTTGGGGTGCTGAACCCTCACAAAAGTGGAAAAAACACAAATAACTCCCCCCCAGCAATCCCCTTCCCATTCCCTGCTGGAACTTCTCCCCTCTCCCTTGCCTCTGGCCCCAGCATTCCCAGGGAGAAGAAAAAAGACAAGGTAAAGGGCATACTGGTACTTTCCCCTCAAACAGAGACGAGCAGAGTTCTAGTGTTCTGCCTACTTCCAGTTGCCATTTTGACATTCCTCTCAGAGGGGAGGAACAGGAGCAAAGAGGGCACTTGACCAATCAGAGGCCATTACACAGCAGAATGTGAAGCCACTTGGCAAAGAGGACATACCTCCAGTAATGGGGGTGGGGCTTTGTTCACTCAGAAAGGAAAAATCACCATTTTAAACACAAGCCCCACAAGCCTGGGGTGAGGAATGCAAAGGAATGGGAGGTGGAGAAGGGGAGGAGGTAAGCATGTGTCTTGTGACTAATTAAATTTGCTAAGGTCAAACCCGTGAATGTGGAGGGAGAACTGTATTTCACTTCAACTGCAATAGTAACATGATAAGAAATCTAGGGGTGTGTAGCTTGGTGAGGCACTCAGGCTGATAATTTTAAATGAGATTCTCTAAACTGCAAATCCCAAGATTCCATGAGATTTTGACATGGCAGTTAAAGTGGAATCATAGCACTGTAACAGTGTAGTGTGAAAGGGCTCCCATTTTCTAGATGAATTAAAGTCTCCAGGGCCAGATGAATTACATCCAAGGATATTAAAAGAACTGGCAGAAGTCACTTCTGAACCACTTGCAATAATCTTTGAGAACTCTTGGAGAACAGGAGAAGTCCCAGCAGATTGGAAGAGGGTAAATGTTGTCCCCATCTTCAAAAAGGGGAAAAAAGAGGACCCAAATAATTATCGCCCAGTCAGCCTGACATCAATTCCAGGAAAGATCCTAGAGCAGATCATTAAACAGTCAGTTTGTAATTACTTAGAAAGCAATGCCGTAATCACTAAAAGTCAACATGAATTTCTCAGAAATAAGTCATACTGGACTAATCTTATCTCCTTTTATGATAGGGTTACAAGCAAGATTAAGGGAATGCTGTAGACATAGCATATCTTGACTTCAGTAACATCTTTGACAAAGTTCCCCGTGACATTCTTGCAAAGAAACTAGTAAAATGAGGGCTGGACAGGGCTGCTGTTAGGTGGATCAGTAATTGGTTGACCGACCGAGTCCAAAGGGTGCTCACCAATGGCTGCTTTTCATCCTGAAGAGAAGTGACTAGTGGGGTGCCACAGGGTTCTGGCCTGGGCCCAGTGCTGTTCAACATTTTTATCAATGACTTGGATGAAGGAATAGAGGCCATGCTGATCAAATTTGTAGATGACACCAAATTGGAAGGGTTGCTAATACCCCAGAGGACAGGATCAAATTTCAATATGACTTTGACAGATTGGAGAGCTGGGCCAAAGCTAACAAAATGAATTTCAACAGAGAGAAATGTAAAGTCCTACACTTAAGCAGAAAAAATGGAATGCACAAATATAGGATGGAGGATGCGTGGCTGGATAGCAGTACATGTGAAAGGGATCTAGGAGTCTTGATAGATCATAAGCTGAACATGAGTCAGCAGTGTGATGAGGCAGCCACGAAAGCCAACACGATTCTTGGTTGCATCAATAAGAGTATGGTGTCTAGATCGAGGGAAGTAATGGTACCATTCTATTCTGCATTGGTTAGACCTCATTTGGAATACTGTGTCCAGTTCTGGGCGCCTCAATTCAAGAAAGATATCGATAAGCTGGAGGGTGTCCAGAGGAGGGGGACCAAAATGGAAGGGTCTGGAAGCCATGCCCTATGAGGAACAGCTTAGGGAGCTGGGTGTGTTTAGTCTACCGAAGAGAAGGTTAAGAGGGGACATGAGAGCCATGTTTAAATATTTGAAAGGATATCATGTTGAGGAGGGAGCAGGCTTGTTTCCCACTGCTTCAGAGACTAGGACAAGGAACAATGGATTCAAGCTGCAGGAAAAGAGATTCCACTTGAACCTCAGGAAGAACTTCCTGATGGTCAGAGCTGCCCGGCAGTGGAATATGCTGCCTTGGAGTGTGGTAGAGTTTCCTTCTTTGGAAGTTTTTAAGCAGAGGCTGGATGGCCATCTGTCGGGAATGCTTTGATGGATGTTCCTGCATAGCAGGGGTTTGGATTGGATGGCCCCTGTGGCCTCTTCCAACTCTATGATTCTATGATTCTCTCTTTGGAGTGACATTAGAGATCATTTGGACAAGAGTCTCTAGCCTGATCTTCACTTCAGTTGGAGCTGTCTACCCTGAGCTCCATTGTGGCATAAGCCCTCCAGGAACTACTTTGAATAGAAGCTCCTTCTGGTCTCTCCTCCTTGGGCATGACCCATCATCCGATTGTTACTACCACCTTGAACAAAACAGAGAGTGGGGAACATACATTACAATAATGGAAAGAACTGCCTTCAAACATTTAACAAATGAAGACCAAATCCCTTAAAGTGTGGTCAAAAGGGTGTCACCAGCCAATAATTATTATTAATAATGTTATTAATAAGGAAGAACACATAAACTACTGTAAACTACTGGAATTTTTGCACTGCATTTAGGAAAGGCTAAACTCTTTTCCCTCCTGCTGAGTTAATTGAATGCAAACTACTTTCACACTTTTTGAACTCAACTTGCAGCAATTTTAAGTAAGCTGAGGACAAAGGGGGAAAGTGAGAGGAGAAGAGAAAAACCAGGGCATTTGAAAAGCAATTGGAAAAGTGGGATGACAGAAAATTAGTCAGGGCTGTCACTGTTAGACTGGGACAGACGGTATGACAAAAGACAGTGTTTTTTGTCTGAATAGAAAAGAAAGGGCTATGAGAGGAAACAATCCCATAGCTTGGGCTTAAGTAACATTACATTTGCGCTGGGCATGTTTGGAATTTGGCAAGACTGCTGCAAGTACTTCACAAAATTGCCTCAGGGGAAGGTGCTTTCTCATTTACAAAATCACTGCCATGGTGGGTATGCCCAGTCACAAAACACCCGGTTTCTGGTGCTGAATGTGGTAACTTTGAGCTCAGGATGTGAAACTGATTCATTTCAGGATGCTCAGGGTTGTTGAGGGTCTGAGCCTATGTCCCCTCCTCCAGTGTTAGTTCTGAGTGTTTTCCGGTGAATGACTAAATAGGACTTGACTAGAAATGCAACGTCTGCTAAACAGCCTTTGGCTCTTTAATAAGATAAAGAGGACTCTTAAAAAAAAAATTGTAACAGGTACAGGAGACTACACATTCTTGTTCTTCTGATACCATGGGATGGAACAGACCCGAGCTGGAAAAGTTTCCTTTTTTTCTTCTTCTCATTACAACTCCCAGAATGCTCCAACCAGCGTGGCTACTAGCTTTCTCAGAGGGCTTTCCTGCACTACATTGTTATAGTGCTATTATTCCACTTTCAACATCCTGTGGAATTCTGGGGTTTGTAGTTTACTAAGGCCAAAGAGCTCTCTGGCTGAGAATTCTAAAGCTGCTTCCCTAAACGACAACTCCCCAGGATTCCGTAGGAAGTTAGAAGTGGAATAATATCATCATAATAGGGTAATGTGGAAAGGCCCAAAGTTGCTGTCCAATAAAGAAACTAGAGAGGGAAAGGGAGAGGAAAGCATGGAGGAAGACTAAAATGAGCACTAGAACTGCCAAAAAGTTCTGGGACAAGAGACTAGAGAACTTTTGCTCCAGTTATGCTCCTAGTACACTCACAGGGCAAAGCATAGAAGAGTCTGGCCACTAAATGTTCACAATCAAGACATTTTGCCTTGCTACGGATTATGACAGATGTATGCACAAGAATATTATTTCAAAGCCATACACATTTCCTCGGGAGGAAAAAAAAAGTGCTGACCACAAGCAGCATGTGAACAGGCTCTTCAGTCACTGTGCTATCTGGATCCCACAGAGATTTAAGCAGGAATTGAAACTAACAATCCTTCATTCCTATGAATGAGTGCCTAGGTCTTCAAGGCATCCCTTCTATGTCTATTATATTTGCTGGATTCCAGATGGATTCATCTGATGCTTGGGATGAAACACTCCCTTGTGGCTTATTGCAAGGAGTCCTGCTTCCTTCCGGCACCTGTTTTTATTGGCATCAGTGGCCACAGTCTTGCTGTCCTCCCAACATAGCCCATTTGGGTGCATCTTTTTTTTTTCTCCTTTTTCTTTCTTTCTTTCTTTTTTCTTTTGGTTCGAAGATTACAATGTAGCCAATAATGTGAGACTGTAGCTACTCAAAGGAACACAAAAATGGCATTCTCTGGAGAAATGTGCTGCCATCTTCAGGGCACGACAAGCTTTGTGTTTATGCTAAGATTTCCCCTTATTTTGAAATCAGCCTCCTATACTCTGATAAGACTTTGCACATCTGAAGTTTTCCTTTATAGGAATAACACAACTGAAGGGAAATGTGTACACCACTATTTATGTTGTTGTAATCGCAACAGTTATTTTCGTTTTTATATACAGGCTGGAAAGCATCAGATTCCTGCTTGTGATAAAGTGAATGATGGAACCTCCATGCATGAGGTTGTCCTGCTTTTCAGTTACTGAATTTGCTTTGTCTGATCATCTCCATGTTTCTTTTGCACATGTTAATAATCTACCTCCTCAGTACTCTGTTGCTTGCTCCTTTTGAGAGCTTCATTTTGCTAATTCTGAGGCCTTTTTGCAAGCGTTGCTCTCTTCTCTGTCTTTCTTTAATTCTGTTGGTTCTTTGGATTCAGTGTTTTCTTGGCTCAATTCAACTTTATTTTCAACTCTTGATGGTTTTGCCCCTTTGTCTACATGTATGGTCTCTTCTGCCAAGCTTCAGCCTTGGCTTATTCCTTTTATTTAGTATCTTGGTTCCTGCTGTCATGTAGCTGAATGTTTGTGGAAAAAGACTAGAGAGTGGGCAGACTAAATTCATTACAAATTCATTCTTTCTTCTTTCTCTTTTGCTATCTCTTTGACCAAACCAAACAGAAACACTATACTTGATTGATTCATGCTTACGGATGGTATCAACAGTGTCTCTTTTCTATCTTTAATTCTCTTTTAATATCCTCCCCTCCACCTCTTCTCTCTGCTGATGATTTTGCAACTTGCTTTAAAATTAAAATTGAAAATATTCATCCTGATCTTCCTGCTCCTGAACCTTCCTTATTACCAATATATCAAATGTCTGTTTTTTCTACATTTCTACTCCCCCATTTTATTAGAAGAACTATCCAAAACACTGATGTCTTCGAATCCTTTTATCTGCTCTCTTGATCTTGTTCTTTTGCTTCTTAATTACTTCTGCCATTCTCCTCTCTATATTATTAATCTGACTTTTCTACTGGTTCATTTCCTTTTGAGTTTAAACATGCAACTCTTTGTCGAATTCTTAAGAAGCCTTCACTTGATCCATCTCTTTCCAGTCATCAACCTTTTTCACTGTTGTCTTTCCTCTCAAAAATGTTGAAACATGCCATTTATGTACATTGCCTTGACTTTCTTTCTCACATTTCTGTAATGGGTCCCTTTAAATCCCCTTTGCACTCTGTAGAGACAGCTGTTAGGAAAATTACAGACAACCTCCTTCAGGTCAAGACAAAAGTATTCTACCTTTCTTCTCCTTGATCTCTCTGCAGCCTTTGACAGAGTTGATCATGCTCTTTTGTTGCATTTACTTTGTGACCTAGTGTTTCCTGATTCTGTCCTCAGCTGATTCACATCTTATCTCTCAGGCTGGTCATTTAATGTGGTTGCTGGAGGTCATGTATCTTCTTCTTTTCCACTTCCAGTTGGGGTTCTACAGGGTTCTGCTCTGGGCCCTTTGTTGTTTTCTCTTGATATATCGTCTTTAGGTAATCTTATCCATTCATACAGTTTTCAGTATAATCTTTACACAAATGTACCATGTAAGATATAATATGCAAAAACATGGCACATTTGAACATGCCACCTGAGCAACTCTGCTACTGCTGTTATCAATAGAATACATCCATTGTGCAATAATGACTTTTTTGACCCCACATATGTAGCGTGACTTAAGCATGTCTATGCCCCTAACAAGATGCCAGCCCTGGATTTAGCCTTGAGCTTAAATGTCCAGGTTTCAGTGGTGGCCAGGAATGTATTTGCACACCTGTGCTCATTCCTGAAGATGTTTCATCTGGGCATGGTGAAACAATGCTTGGTCCCATTCCATTTGGATGATTGTAACACATTTTTTATGGGACTGCCTCTGGAGAGTGTTTGGAAACTTCAGTAGGTCCAAGATGACCTATTGAAGCTAATAACAGGGAAAATAGAAACGCTTTGCTTTGACAACTTTCACTGGGTATAAGTCCATTATTGAGCACTGTTGGAAGTACTTGTTATCCCTTAGAAAGACCTTTATTGCTTGGGTTCCAACTGTCCAAAAGACTGTATTCCCCTCATGTGAGCCGTCCTGCGTTCTGAGATCTTAGGGGGAAGGCATCTCTTGGTCCTAACATGTGCACAGCCATGTATAGTGAAGACATCAGAGAGGCTCTCCTTGGCAGTTGTTCCCAGACTGTGGAACTCCCTCCTATGGGAGGCTGTGATAGCCCTTCTTTGCTGTCCTTCCTGCAACAGGCAAAGACCTTTTCACTTAGACAGACTTTTGGCTACTACACTAACTTGCTGCTGTCAAAGGGTGGGAGAGATGCTACCATCCCCTTTCTGTTTACATTTTCAGAACATTTTGAAACTGTTTTAACTCAGTGTTTTGTTTTTATATGGTAGTGTACTTAGCTACTTTTAATCATAGGTTAATATCATCATTTATGGGATTTCGCTGTATTTTTTAAAATGTTGTAAGCTCCCTTAGGTCCTGCACTGGGTGAAAGATGAGATAAAAATAAATGAACAATTGAATAAACACACAAAGATGATCTCAAATTTCCAAAAAATAAGAGGTACAAATGATTCTTGGAGTTCTCTCGCTTTTATCCCAATTGAGGGGAAAAAAGATTGAATTATACTACAAGTAAGCTTGAAAAATTTGTTTGTAATCTATTTTTAAACAAACCAATCTGAACCACTAAGATGTGGGTTTGTTGCATACCCTCCAGCATTGCACAGATGAACACTGAGACACTATATGGTCGAACATTATCAGAGTGTGGTCAAAATGGCAAAAGTTACTAATGAGGAAAACCATGTCAACTAGGAGAAGCTGCAGTAGTTTGCTTTTGCCTGAACCTACTGGGAAGGTTAAGATCTACCCCCTGTCCCCTTCCCCACACTGTTAATTGAATGCCAGCTACTTTTGCATTATGAACTCAGTTTGCAGCAAATGAAGTAAACTGAGAACAAAGGAGGAAAGTGGGAGAAGGAGAGAGAAACTGGGACGTTTTAAAAGCAGCTAAAAAAGTGGGACAACACAGGATTAATTGGGACTGTCCCTGCCAAATTGGGTGAGTTTGTGGGTATGATGTTGCAAGGCAGTTCTTGGTTCAAAACTAACATACAAAATATGTATACTGGGGAAATCTGCTTACAAAAACTTATGCATTTGAGAAAGGAGCACACAAAATGTACATAAAATGTTTCTAGGCTATGGAACTCCTCCTGAAGGAGGCTCACTTGGCTTTGTCTCTGCTCTCTTTTTGCCAACAGGCAAAGATCTTCTTATTCAAACAGGCCTCAGCCTTTATCTAGTTGAGGCAAAAGGATGTTTTATGGGTCTGCTGTTTTTAATATGTAGTAAGTACTCCTCTATTTTTTTTAATTGTTGTTAAATAATATCTTAAAGCAATGGCTTAATTGGATTGATTGTTTAACATCTTTTTGAACTTGTGCTATATATTGTTTCAGCCATTTGAATGGAATTCCTCCTTTTCAACAAATTCCATTTTTTTGACAGTGCTCCAGTCCCTAATCTGTCAGATAAGTGCGGGAAGCCTGTACACACCTAGAAAATAGGAGGATAAATTTGCCAATTTTTTCATCCTTAATCAAAAATGGGTTTCTCAGCACATCAACATACTCTGCTGAGAAAATGGGGAACAGCCATGATATTCTTCAGGCATGAGACTTTTCTTCCCCCTGGAAGATTTATTTGTGCTAAAAGATGCTTTTGGCACAGAAGGTTTTGTTTTGTTTTGGGTGGGAGTGGAAAAATGTCTTTTCCATACAACAAGCAACATTTTTTGACAAGAAATACTATATGGTGGTTTGGGCATTCTGGGAGTGAAAGTCCAAAAAGGTAAGTTTCCTAGGCTCTGCTTCACTACCCCTTGGCAGCAGAATTCTTACATTGCACCCATTAAGATATACTCCATTATGAGTTAGCAGGGAGGGACAGGGAGAGGGCAAAATATGCAACAGTAGCCACTTGAGTGAACAACTCCTTGACCCCCACATGTGACAGGGTATTAACCTTTTGCAACCATGACCTCCCTCCTGTGACCAGGGTCAGTGGGGTATAGGGGGAAAATGACTGCCAGAACCTCAGGATGTGCTGAGTCAGGACAGCACAGCTGTCCCACTGTATCCTATCACTGAAAAAGAGGGCTTTGGAGCAGTGCTAAAGTTCTCTCTTTATCAGCAGTACCATCTTCTGATTGCGGTTTTCTTGCTAATTTTGGACTTCTGTATATGCTTAATATGGGGGAAACCAATATTTACTTCTCTGAGTTGGGAGACAGCCAGCATGGTGTAATAGTCTGAGCGTTGGACTGTTGACTCTGAAGACCAGGATTTGAATCCCCACTCAGCCATTCGCTGTGTGCAAGTCACGTTAACTTCCTGCGATGCTGAGAGAAAGTAAAACCCTTTTGATGAAATAACAGGGTGTGTGCATGCATGCATATTTATATAGTTATTCTTGTTCCCATGACCAGAAACAGCTGAATAAAGAAAGGAATTTTGTTGCTGTTATGTGCCTTCAAATAATGTGTGACCTATGGTGACCCTAAGGTGAATCTATGACAGGGTTTTCTTGGCAAGAATTGTTCAGTCAGGGTTTGTTTTTGAGAGAGTGTGACTTGCTCTAGGTCATCCAGTGGGTTTCCATGGTTGAGCAAGGATTTGAACCCTCATCTCCTGAAGTCCCAGGCCAGCATTCAAATCATGACACCATGTTGGCTCTCCAAAGAAGAGCATCATAGTAGACAAAGACTGACCTTATTATAGGGGAGTACAACCTGGACTTGTTTGCCTGTTAAGAACAACTGCCTCCCCCACAGCTCAAAAGGGGTTGTTGCAGCATTTCTCAGAGAATAAAACTATTCAAAGCCATGTGGTGGAGTGGTTACTGTTTTGAACTAGGACTTGGAAGATTCAGATTCCACTTTCCACAGAACCATGGAGCTCACTGGGTAGCCATGGACCAGTGTTCTCTCTCAACCTGACCTATATCACAGGGTTGTTGTGAGGATAAAGTGGAGAGGAGGAGGAAGAGGACTGTGGATGCCACGCAGAGAGTTCTTTGAAGGAATGGTGTGATCTGAATGTAACTAACTGAAATAAGGTTTGTAGCAAATGTGGTTTTTATAAACTGTACCAAATGCCAGTCTGGTAAAGAAGTAGTAGAGAACATTCTTAGATTCCAGTTCATACACATTTACCTGAGGCTAAGCCCAGTTGACCTAAGTTGGGATAGCAAACATGTGTAGGATAGTGGTGTTGTTGTTTCCTGCCATCAAGTCAGCTTTGACTTATGGTGACCCTATGGATGAGAGACTTCCAAGGGACCCTAACATCAGCTACCCTGCTTAGGTCTTGCAGATTCAGGGATGTGTCTTCCCTGACTGAGTCTATCCATCTGCAATGTGGTCTTCCTCTTTTCCTACTGCTTTCCACCCTACCGTCATTACTATCTATTCTAGTGATTCAGGCTGTCTCATGAGATGGCCAAAGTACAGTAGGCTCAGTTTAGTCACCTTGGCTTCTAGGGAGCCCTGGTGGTACAGTGGTTAAATGCCAGTACTGCAGCCACAAGGTTGTGAGTGCGATCCTGCTGTGCTCCAGGTTGACTAAAGCCATCCATCCTTCTGCAGGTCGGTAAAATGAGTAACCAGCTTAGTGGGGGCAATTAGCTAACATGTTGTAAACTGCTTAGAAAGCACTTAGCTGATAAGTGGTATAGAAACACACATGCTATTGCTATTGATTTGCTCTAGGACCCACTTACTTTTTAACAATCCAGGGTATCTATAGAACTCTCCTGTACTATCATGTTTAAAAGGGTTGGTTTTCTTCCTATCAGCTTTCTTTATTGTCCAGCTTTCACAGCTATACATAGAAACTGGAAATACGATAACATGGGCAATCTTTAAAATTTTAATATTCAATTATATATCTTTACACTTCAGGATTTTGTCTAGTTCCTTCATAGCTGCCATTCCAAGTCCTAGTCCTGGATTCTGTTGTAAGTAATATAAAATCGTATGCATTGCACATACTGGGCTAGCAGATGGGAGGTAAGCCATTCAGCCAGTCACTTAGAAGGGAGTGCACTGAGTCTGTGCTGAAGTGACACAAGTTGTTTAAACTGAGGGGCCAGCATGGATTCAGTTGAATCCAGACTAGAATAGATCCATTTAGTTTGCACTGAAATCAATGGGATTTCAATTACGTCCCCCTAACAGGTTCTCAAGATGTCGGTGGAATTTAAGTTCAATAGCCTGGATCCAACTTTATAGGACCAGCTGGAACTGTATCATCTCCATGTCCTCTTTGGCCACTCTGTAGCTATAGCCAGTCGCTATCATACAGGCATATCTAGGCATTCCCCGTGGTGGTATTAAAGCATGTTAAGTAGCTGGCCAGCTGCTGACAAACTACCAAAATTATGTTGAGAGTATAGAACCTAGGACCTGTTGTCAAAGTTTTTGCTTCCTTGCAATTCATTGCCAGACAAAGCAAGCATATTGATCCACTTCACCTAGTCATTGTTGTCTTCTTTTGGTCCTATGGCAGAATTTCAACAGCAGAGGCTACAAGAAGAAAAAGCACAAAGCACAAAAGCATCTAGCCTTCCTCAGTGTACCTGGTGAAAATAACTTACTGCACAGGAAATGGCTTGCTTGGTTTGGAGTTTCATCCTCCCACCTCTCCGTAGAATTGGGAGTAGGTTTGAAATTAACCAGACAATGTTCCTGGAACCCTTCTCTCTTGCAAAGAAGCCAAGTGTATTATTCCTACTTAGGCAGTCAAACAGAATATATTACGGCTCCAGAGGCAGAGGAGAGGAAGGGATCTTGTATCACCCAAGACCCCCTGGGGTTGTCAAAGCTGTGTCTAATCCCTAAAGGATGAAGTGAGTCATACAATGGCAGGCAAAATTGGCTGGCTGCGCTGTACCCACTCTTCAAGGAGACCACAAAAGAAACCACCTTCAGGGGTCGCCCCTGTGAAAAGCTGAGGTTGTGGCCAAGAATTTCTTTTCTCATGCAGATTTGTTGCTCGGCTTGTTCACTCACTCTTTCATACACGCTGCTGCTACCGACTTCTCTGCCTGGGATGGTATCTGATTGTACCCCCTACCAGCTCACCGCTGAAGAGAAAGTGAATCTTTCTCCCGCCCCCTCCTGATACCTTCTCTTCACTCCTTACATTTTCTCAGCCTTCCACACTCCAAACCACTCCAGACAGAAAGCAAGGGGATTATTCATGCAAGGAAAGCAGCAAAGCTTGTGATGATCTCAAGGAAACATGTTTCCCTCTGTTGAGAAGGCCCCAGGCTGCTCTACCATCAGAAAGCACTGCAGAAAGGCACAGACAATAATTAAGAGCTCTGGGTCTATTAATGAGAATTTAAGACAGTGGAAAAAGAAGGTGATGAGAGGAGAAGGCATAGGATGAAAGCAAGTGGAGCAGAGTGGCCCCTCTTTGCTGGCAGAGCTTCTTTGTCATGTGCATGCAATAGCTTGCACTATTTCATTTACTTTTATTGTTGCAGGATGTGCACAATACACTCATCCTGTTACTATAAGAGCAACTAAATGTTATTGCAGTGTCAGAAAAGGGTTTGTGTTCATGGGATATAAATAAGCACATGTGCCTCTTTTTGTGGTATAACTGTAGCTTTCAAAGTTGTTTCTATAGTTATGGGGATATGGTCTCACAGACTGATGGAGGAGGAGGATCACATGGTTCAAGTGAACCATTTCTATTCCACCTGTTTGAAAGCTGCTTTTCAAAAATTGTAACATAAGAGTAGCTAAATATTTTTTCTGCCTTGGAATTATGAATGGAACTAAACACCATTTAAAAGTAATACTATTTTCCAAGCCTGATGTCCACCAGGCTCCAACAAACATCTTGGTTGACAGAGTTTGTCACAAGCATGACAGCATTCACTGAGTTGTTGTCTCCTTCACTTCAGTGGTTCCCCATTTTGGGGAGCTGTCCACCACTGCAAAAACCAGAAGAGTGATAGCTTCATGGAGTCATACCAGCTACATATCTTAAAAAATATTCTGGAAAAGCAACAAGGGATAAGGGAACTCAACAACTGATAGTAGTAAAAAAGTATTATCCCTTGCAAAAAAGGGGCATGTGCAACTGCCTGAGAGCAGAAATACAGAGTCAGTACGTTTTAGAAGAGATACTTCTTCAAGTAATAAAATAGATTTATCAAACCACATGATTTTCCTTACCTACATATCTGGCATTTAGCATACTTTGTTTTGTGATTTGTTGTTAGAAAATAAGCATGGGATTCATTTTCAAGTCCGCTTACTGAAGCATACATCCCTAAGGCAACCTCATCATCCAAAGGAAAATGAGATTATCCACAGAAAGACAAAAAACACTTAATATCTAGTTTGAACCTCAGTAGTTAAACTTTTCTCGTCTTCAAAAAGGGATGCGTGTGAAGACCAGAACAACTATTGAACCATTAGCTTGATATCAATATTAGGAAAGGTTCTAGTCCTTTAGCTCTTAAAAAAATAATACTGTTATTACTAAACTAGCATTAGTTTCTCAAAACAAGTCATGTCAGACTAATATGCTCTCTCTTTTTAATAAAGTTACAAGCCTGGTAGATCATGGGAAATCTATGGATGTAGAGTATCTAAATTTTGGTAATTCATTTGAAAAGGTCTCTCTTGCAGACAAACTGGTAAAATATACTCTATGTGATGCTACTATTAAGTGGATTTGTACCTAGTTTATGGATCAAATTCAAAGACTGCTCATCAGTGGTTCTTTATTTATTTGAAGAGAACTGACAAGTGGAATGCCACAGGGTTCAGCTGTGGGCTGTTTTCCTCAGCATCTTTATATATAACTTGAATGAAGGAATGTAATGCCTGTTTCTCAAATCTGTAGCTGACATCAAACAGAGAGAAGTTTATAATGCCTCAGAAGACAGAAGTAGAGTTCAAGAGGACCTTAACAACTTGGAGAAGTGGGCCAGTGCCAATGAATTTCAGTAGAGATGAATATTACATTACATTTGAGCAGGAGAAATCAGATTGCAACCATCTTGATAGCACTATATGTGAAAAGAATCTAGATAAATCACAAGCTTAACATGGGTCATCAGTGGTAAAAAAACCCAATAAAATCTAATCTGCATCAAAAGAAGTATAATGTCTGGATCAAAGAAAGTAACACGACCCCTCTGTCCTGCTTTGGTCAGACCTCACCTGCAATACTGTGTCCAGGTCTGGGAACTACAGTTTAAGAAGAACTTTGATAAGCTGGTACATGTCTAGAGTGAGTCAACCAAGATGGAAAAGTCTAAGAAACTAAGTTTTATTAGGAACAGTTGAAGGAGCTGGATATGTTTAATTTGGAGACGAGATGATTGGGAAGTGATATGATGGTCATCTTTGAATATCTGAAGGCCTGTCATTCAAAAGATGCTCCAGAAGATGGGGCCCAAACCAATGGGTCCTGCTTATTTTCTGCTGCTCTGAAGAACTGGGCCAATGGATTAAACATACAAAAAATAAGATTATGACAAAGTATTACAAAGAAATTTCTTATGAGCTGTTCAGCACTGAATTAGGCTACCTCAGAAAGTAGTAGACTCTTCTTGACTGGAGACTTTGAAAGAGGGCTGCCATTTTATTTTTGCAGTAGCCTGACACTGCACCTTCATTGTTCAGTTTAAATCAGGGTAGGCAATGTCTAAGATCCTTGTTTGCCTTCCCCCTGTCTACGCCCCCATTCTTCACCACTTTCAGTGTTTTTCTCCTCTGTACACTGCATAGCAAACTGCATTGTCTAAAGCCTCTGGGAGCCATGATCTGCCATTTAAACATGACTTCAGACCCCTGTATTTTTACTTTCTCTGAGTTGCATCAGCCCTTGCGATCAACACTGCTGCTGAGATGTCACAAATGACAAAGAGCAATTGGATTTCTCCATGCCAGCTACCCAAGTGCAGGTTATGCTTTCAGGGGGGAAATAATGAGGCAATTAGAGGCAGCTAAAGAAACAGTTCCAGATGTTCTCTTTTACTGCTGAGATAATGCCCATATAATTCTAATAAATAAGAACTTCAGTGGGAAAGTGGGAAGCCAGCTGGTGCAGCTGTTGAAGGTTCTCACTGTAGCTGCGTCAGGCTTCTGCTGTTACTCCAATTATTATTTTAAAGATCTGTTGTAGAGCACAGGAAGCTAATGGCTCAGAGCTGTTCCTGCACAAACCAGCAGAGGGAGGCGATTGTTTTCTAGAAAGAGAAATGGGGGCTTAGGGGAGCTGGGAAATGTGCCTGACCCTGACTTTAAAAGCCAGATTTACCCTGTTGGTTTGGACTTGAAATGATCAGGAAACAGTTTCAGAGTTTTGAACGGAAAAGCCATTTCCCAGTGCAGACAAATACTGCCTTTCTGCTGTTTGAATTCTTTGTCCCATCACAACTCCCAATCTAGACAGAAAGTCACAATTTACAATATCTCTTGCTCATCAGATTTTGAACACCTTTTGGTTGTCCCATTAATTTGCTGATTTTTGGACTCTTCATGATACAACCACAAAATACTGTACACATATTATGAAGTCTTGGCTTTTTGCAGGAACTGTTAAGACTGATATCTTTCAGAGGTAACATGACGTGTCCAGAGGAGGGTGACCAAAATGGTGAAGAGTCTGGAAGCCATGCCCTATGAGAGGCAGCTTAGATAGCTGGGCATGTTTAGTCTGCAGAAGAAAAGGTTAAGAGGGGACATGATAACCATGTTTAAATATTTGAAGGGATGTGATATTGAGGAGGGAGTGGGCTTGTTTTCCGCTATTCCAGAGACTAGGGACAAGGAGCAATGGATTCAAGCTGCAGGAAAGGAGATTCCATCTGAACCTCAGGAAGAACTTCCTGATGATCAGAGCTGTCTGGCAGTGGAATACGCTGCCTCGGAGTGTGGTAGAGTCTCCTTCTTTGGAAATTTTTAAGCAGAGACTGGATGGCCATCTGTTGGGAATGCTTTGAGTGTGTGTTCCTGCATGGGAGGGAGTTGGACTACATGGCCCCTGTGGTCTCTTTCAATGCTATGATTCTATGATTCTATGAATCAACAGCAAAGATAACATAAAAACACAAACTATACCATCATTGGTCCTGGGAATGCTTCCCAGAATACAGGATCAAGACACAATTATAACACTTTAATTCCACTTTAATTACAACAGCTACATCCTATGGCATTCTGGGGTTTGTAGTTTCATGAAATATTCAGAATTCTCAACTAGAGAATATACTGCTGCATGAAAGAAGAAATGTAGGATTCCACCAGATGCAGGCATGGGAGTTAAAGTGGAATCACAGTGATATATGGTACTTCTCTACTACGAAAGGGCCCCTGTTCTCTGACTTCAGAGTCTACCTCCTAACATCTACAGAAATTTCTGAAGCCCTAGAAGGGAGGGAACCGATTAGGGCTGGATTAAGCCCTACTATGACCCCATGTTGTGTCATATTTAAAGTAAGGATGGGACGAATCCAGAATTTTCCGGATCCGAATCCCTGGAAGGTTCTAGGAATCCACGAATCTCATGAATCTCGAATCTTTCTAATCCTTTTTTCAAAAAAGAGTTTAAAAAGCAAGGGAAAGAAGGATAATCTTGGGCAAGACACACTCTCTCAGCCTTAGCAAAAGCCTAGGCAAAAGCAAACCTCCCTCTGAAGAAATCTGGCCAAGACAGTTGTCATAGTTTTGCCTCAGGATCTCCCCAGATTGAAAATGACATGAAGGTCCTTTGTACACAGGCAGGAAAATGTGGATTAATCCCACATTTTCCTACTTGTGTAAACAGGGCCACATACTCCAGTAGAGAGAGAACTCAGGTCAAAACTGGCTTTTCTTTGCATAGCTCCTTCTGGCATCCTGGGGTTTGTAGTTTGGTGATGCACCAGCACACTTTGGCAGAGAAGACTGTGACACCTTGTAAAACTCCAAACCCCAGAATTGTGTCTGAAAGAGAGCTATGGGAGGAAGGGAGCTATGTAAAGGAATGTTTTAGCTGTCCTTGAAATCTCAAACCTGTAGCTTCCAGTCAAGTACTGAACTTAAATATGAAATGTTCAATTTAAATATCTTAGAATACAAGCCCAGATGTAATTTGTGAAATTGTTAGCAAAGGCCATTATTACTCCAAGGGAAAACCTCACCTACTTACTATCTTCCCTTGTACGTATGGTCTCCCAAGTTTTCAGGCGTCCCGGTCTCCAACAATCTAGTTGGCGGATTTGAAGGATTCAGTTTGCCTATTTTGGCGCAGGGATTTGGATTTGGGAATCTTGAATCCTCATGTAGGATTCAAGGATTCGAGGATCTGGTTGGCCCATCCCTAATTTAAAGGATGCTAAGTATCAACCCCATAAATGTATTAATTTAACAGAATGGGCAATGAAAACAGAAATAATAATTTAATGTTTCTGACAGAAATTAGAGTTATTTTTCCACAGATAAACACAATGTATGAATTAATTGTGTGGTCATAGATTTGACAACTGTGCTTTTGTCACACTGAACTCCTACTTCCTGTCTGATAGTGTTTTTCCCCCAACTATTTGCATATAACTTGAAATTGAGAATTTTACTTTTTTTTGGTATTTTGATATTTAGAGGCTTCTTATTACCTGAGGTAATGCTGTAACTTCTTTTGTTCATGCATAAATCCAGCACTGAGTTTTGGGGAAGGAACTGAAGGAAAATGGTGAAATCCATCCATCCATCCATCCATCCATCCACCCCTACCCCATTAAGGCTGCCAAGTGAAATAAGAGGCCGGATTGTGCCTTTTTAATGGTTGTGTAGAAGAGGAAATTTCTACAGGTGTTGCTTGCATGACAAGCTACATATGCTGAAATGCCCTCTTCCATAAAGGAGTCCTATCCCTTATTTCACCTGGTAACCTTATTCAAAACACAAGGGAAAGGGGAAGACCACTACTGTTCTAACACTTCTATGCTGTCATGAAGACATAGCATGACTTTGGATCAGTTGGGGGCTTCAGCTCTGGAGCTCTCTGCTTATTCAGGTAATATTAAAAGTATACAGAAGAACTCCTGGGGTTTGTTCACACTATACAATCGTAGAACTATGATTCCACTTGAACTGCCATGACTGCCTTCTACAGAATCCTGGTGTTAGTAGCTCCCTGGTTAAGAATTCTAAATGCCTCCTCCCTGATATACATAATCCCAATATTCCATAAGACAGTGCCACGGCAGTTAATGTGGAATCACAATGGTATAATTATCCAATGTGTCAAGGCCCCTGGTTACAACCTGATCCCCTTCCAGCAAAGACCTACTCATGCAGTTGCATCTAAGGTTCCATGCTTTGCTTGTTATACAACCAACTAACAAGTCATGCTTGCTGAAATTTTCTCTTCTACTCAACCATTAAACATACAAAAGCCCTCTTTAGTCTGGCTACCATAGTTGCACACTTGAAGAATTCTGCTGTTTGTAGTCCTGCTAGTGACATGATGCCAAGAGTAACTGTCTTTGAACAAGACATTTTTGTTTCTTGTTATTTTAAAGCTTTCATCATGGGTCTCTCCTATCTCCTCCCAGTTTTTCTTGGCAAAAACCTCTGAAGAATCAGCCAGAACAATGTTTTGAAATATTGAAGATGAGAAACAAAATGAAGAAGCCCTTTTGGCTAGGAGTTCCAAAGCTCCCAGAGCATGTTGTTCATGGTTACAAGAGCAGTTGCTGGAAACCTTTGAACTAAATCAAATTGTATGAGCCAGTGAGACAAAACAATCAGCAGTTTCAGAGATAACCAGTTTGGTCAAACACAAATGTTTTCATTTGGATTAAGGGAAAGCAAGAAACACAAAAAGGGGAAATCTTCTTACACTGAACTTTAGACACCTGTTTTTTCAAACTAGTTATTCCAAAGCAGAACCAGAAACTTCAGCAAGAACATCATTCCAAAGCAAAAAGGCTGGGAATTTTGGCCTCAGTCTTTAGGTTTCTTCACTTAGTTGTACACAACATGGCTGCCTAGCATAATGATTGAGAGGAATCATAGCTTCAGAAAAGGCTACCCCAGCTATAGACAAAGGGCAGCAGAGGATAGATCTATAAGCATTTGTTCCTCAAAGGAAAAGAAAGCATCAATTTGTTTTATTCATAAACTGCTTTTACCCTCAAGAGACCATCATTTGCATCTTCCATCTCCAGCAACAACATTTCTTGAACCAGCTCCAAGCACTTCATTTAGAATCTATACGTTATGTAGACATGGACCAGAATTTTGTATCCACTACTCAGTTAAGTATACTTAACTAAGTAACTTGTCCTAGCCGAAACCCCCAAAGCTGATGTGAATATCATTCAGTGGTGCGTCAATCACCAGCAGAATGGACCTTCTTCTCCCCTAAAGCAGATGCTCAGTAAGGTGGGGGGGGGATTACAATCATGACAATAGTGCCAAAATCATGATTAAGTAGTGACAGTGAATAGGAAAACAGCCTAAATACCCTAAAGGCACCTGATCCCCTCTGATCTTGAAAGGTAAGCAGGGTCAGCTTTGATTAGTAGTTGAATGAGAGACTGTCAATGAATATCAAGTGCTGTAGGCTATATTTCAGAGGAAGGAACTGGCAAAACTACCTCTGAGTACTCCTTAGCTAAAAAAAAACCCTGTGAAATTCAGAGGAGTCACCATAAGATGACAAGCAACTTGAAGGTACATGTGCACACATGCGTGCACACACTGTAGATACAAAATAGTTATGGATGAGTAAATCTAGGTTATTGTTTCATATTCATGATCTCTACTTCAGAACAATTGTGACACTATTGCTGCAATGGAAATGCCCCTTGGAAAGAGCATGTAGTAATACAACTTTGATTGATGGGCTTGAACCTAGTCAAGTTGTACCTTACAATAGTGGGATGCTGGTTTCTCATTTCTTATATGATAAATTAGCTGAACAATCAGACCACCACTTGGAGTAAAGCTGTTGAAGAAGACAAAACAGCTAAATATGTAGAAGGCATAGTGCAGCTCCAGGGCTGCATGTGGCCCACCAAGACTGTTTTTAAGGATTTGAACCTTTCCTTTTCCCTGGCCTGCCATTTTTCTGGGGCAAAAAGGATACTTGATCTCTCTTTGACACCTCCAAGAGTAACAATTAATCTTTTCAATTAAGTACAAGCCTCATACACTGTTAGCATCAATAAATACCTGTTTTTCCAAATCAGTAGTAGACTTTGAGTCACTTCCTTCCCCCACCCTTTGCATTTTTGACAGTTGGTCCAGCCCATGGAGGTTCCAGGGACAGAAAACTGGGTCCTGAATCCACCAAAGCTGCCCACTGCTGATGTAGTGTTAAGGTCACGTAGTGGGCTAGAAAGACAACTAACCTCCAAGATGTGCCAAACAGCTCTCTTGGTGGCATCGTTTCCACATCTCAAGTCACCTTGTGATATAGTTTTTGCTCTAACAACTACTTTTCTAAACCCTAGATTAGACTCCAAGTTAGTCTTTATAATAACAGAAACAGCTTTAAAGAGTGAAGACTGTGTATGTGAACTCTTTTTCCCTTGCTGTCTCTCTCTCCCTCCCTCCCTTTCCACCACCTGGTGGATTGGGAAATGGGAATCACAGCCCTGTATGCAGTTTGCAAGGTAAGAGCCAATATCACTGGATCCCTCTGCAAACAGTAGCCACCACTTTTAAAATATTGTTGTCTTGTTGTGATGGGTCTTTAAGTCAACTCCAACTGATGGTAACCATATCCTAGGGTTTTCTTAACAAGCTTTATTCAGAGGAGATTTGAAATGGCCACCTTCTAAGGCTGTGAGAGTGTGACTTGCCCAGGGTCGCCCTGTGGGTTTCCCTGGTGAGAGGAATATTTGAACTCTGGTTTCCAAAGTCTTAGTCAAACACTCAAACCACTACACCACACAGGTGTTATTCCAGCTAATAACCTCATGTGTTCCTTTATGGTCATTATGCCCCACCTTGTCTCCTCCCTGCTAAGTTAATGGAGTTCAAACTACTTTTAAATCAGTTTGTAACAATAGAAGTAAGCAGAGGATGAAGGGGGAAAATGGGAAGGAGAAAGAGAAATTGGGACATTTGTAAAAAACAGCTGGAAAACTGGGATGATGGGGGGAGTAATTGGAAATGTACCTGCAAAATTGGAACAGTTGGAAGGTATGGAATTATGAGACAACAAGAGCAAGGCTTAGCCTGAAGAAGGCACGTATGCCTCAGACAGTTCAAATTCTCAAGCTCCAGATCTCCTAATCTCATCTCTGTATCAATCTTTGTTCCCAAGGTCAGAGCCTGGGGCCCATGAGAACAAAGTCCTTGGCATTGTCTCTCATCCTTGTGTGCAGATAGCTTTGTGTTGACAGTTCTTGTCATTGCTGAAGACTCACTGTGACCACATTAGATTTCCAAACCACTCAAGGCCAAAGAGAACAAAATAATTCACCATCAGTTGGGATAACAGGCTGAAAAGAATCATTTCTGGCACAGCATAGAGCAATTTTTTTTGGCGGGGTGTGTGTCAGTGGAGTGATGCATAGACAATTTTCAGAGATTAATTATCAGGGCTCATTGCTAGCTTGTCTGAAAAGTTATTCAGTTCTGGTATCCTCTTCCTTTCTTCCTCTACATTTGGATTGCTGGATCCCAATTGCAACCCAAGAGAAGGGCAGAAACAAAGGGCCTAGTGTGTCATCCTAGTCATGTGGCAGGCACCCACCTTCCTCTTCAAAATCCTGATCTCTTTGCATCTGTCACTAACAGAATTGCATGAGATCTGGCAGCCAAATTGCTCAGGGCTGAATGATGAAAAGTCCTGAAGAAGCCTTCTCTGTCAGAAGTGCTGACAAATAACTGCCTGGCCCAGCTGGGCCCCTGTTTTGTTGCTTCAGACTTTGGGTAGCTAATGGGCCCACATGCCCATTACATCCTTGCTAATACATGCTCCCTGTGTGTGCAATATAGAATAGCAGCATTATTTCTGACCATCCTGATAGTACAGCAAAGTTAAATGTTTTTTGCTTCTGGCCCAGTGCATCTTGTTGTTATGTGTCTTCAAGTCATTTCTGACTTAAGGTGACCCTAAGGAGAGCCTATCACGGGGTTTTCTGGGGCTGAGAGTATGTTACATGCCCAAAGTCACCCATGGCCAAGTGGGAAATCATAGTCCAGTGCTCAAACCACTACACCATGTACTTCAAACATAAAGCCAGGGCTGCCAGATCACAACTGTTGTAACGTCAGATCTAAGACATGGAGACTCCTAGTGATGTCACAGGGAGCTGGGACCTAGTGATTTTACAAGGGTGATTTCACCAGGGGGAGCACCTGGTGATGTCATTAAGCAGGATGCATTAAGCATCAATCACAGTTGTGTTCATGGTTGCCATTCAAATAAATAAATACCAGGTTGAACAAATAAGGAAAATATATACAGGAAGCCCCTATCTTTTGGTGCTATGTTATCTTTGATCTTTTGACACTTCTGAACTAAGGACAAATTCCATTAATTCTATGGGTATTCCACTCCTTTATCAGTTGTTCTTGCTTATAGAGGCTCACTTTGAACCACTTGCATTTGCATGCTGCTTGCAAAGCAAACAGAGGGGAAAAAGGTGCCAAGCTGGCATAAGAGACTTTGCAAGCAGCACATATGCAGTCAGTCTCAGGTGAGGCTCCGTAAGTCCTTTATGCTTCCTATGGTACAGTACATGGCTTCTGTTCTTCAACCAATTCTGTTTTCTGGTGGTGCTCTAGTTCCCCAGATAAGTCAGGGAAGTCTGTATGCACACACTTTTCAAGACTTTTGCCCCAAGACTTCCTCTCCTTGCCATGAGGACTATGGAAGAGGATGTAGGCTCTGAGATCTATGAAATCTCCCTCCTCCTTCCCCCACGTAAACACTGGATTAATTAGAAATGTGCTCACACAGAACAAAAATCTGGAAATAAGAATAAGAATAATGCAAGAGCATAAGGAAACATAGCATCTCCTTCTCTTTCATACCTTTCATAAAATGGTGGTGAGGCTCCTGAACCTAAGACTTGCTTTTTGGACCTCTCAGATCTCTTGGGCGCTATGAGCAGTGGCCATACGGGCTGCGGGATTGTGGTAATTTTTGTCCAAAATTGAAATCTTTCCAATTCTTGTAGGTAGGTAGGTGGGTGTATAGTGTGTGTATGGGCACCACAATTCAAGAAGGTTATTGACAAGCTGGAATGTGTCCAGAGGAGGGCAACCAAAATGATGAAGGATCTGGAATCCATGCCCTATAAAGAGAGGCTTAGAGAGCTAGGTATGTTTAACCTGACGAAAAAAAAGTTAAGGGGTGACATGATAGTCATGTTTAAGTATTTGAAGGGATGTCATGTTGAAGATGGAGCAAGTTTGTTTTCTACTGCTCCAGAAACTAGGACATGGAGCAATGGATTCAAACTACAGGAAAAGAGATTTCACCTAAACATCAAGAAGAAATTCTTGCCAGTAAGAGCCATTCAGTAGTGGAATATACTGTCTCGGAGTGTGGTGGGGTGTTCTTTTGAGGTTTCTAAACAGAGGCTGGATGGCCATTTGCTGGGGGTGCTTTGAGTGTGTGTTCCTGCATGGCTGGGGATGGGCTCAATGGCCATTGTGGTATCTTCCAACTCTATGATTCTATGTATATGTGTGTATATATGTATGTGTGTATCTGTGTGTGTGTACGCATCTTGTCTATACAAATACAAATTTTCTTCTAAAACTATTTAAAAAAAAACAAAATTGATCCAGTTTAATCAATTATTCAGTGCCTGATTTTTGAGAGACTTTTAAAGCTGAGATGAATGCAGAAATGGAATAAAGAGAAAATTATGGTAAAAACATGCCAAAGAGACACTAAGGAAACATAATTCATCCGTTCCCCACCCACTGCCTGGCAATGCATCTTGTAAGGAAGTGTCAGTGCAATTCCATTTGAGTTTTAAATTATTAACACATTCATGAAACAGTTACATTCTGATGTATAAATTAGAATATTAATTCTGAACAAAATGATCAACCAGATCAATTCATTCCCACAAAAGTGGTTAACTAAAAAGAAGGTGAAGCCAAGAATCACAGGGAATAGTTTCTGAAGTGGCCACTCTGGGGCACCAAGCTAAAAGGACAAAGATGCAAAAAGTAACCACAGGGAGCCCTTACATTCTCAGTGGGGGATTCTCTTGAAGCATTCACTCAAGCTGCTTGTCTGGCCTCTTGTCATCGCTTAACCAGGGAAAGAAACAATGGCTCATTTCTTACAGGCCAACAGTTTTTACCAATTGCCTCTCTTACTGCTGCCATTAGGATTATCTGTGGTTCTTAATGTTTTTTTTTCCTGTTTTGGCAATGAGTGCTTTCTAAAACATGTTCTACTGTATCCAGATGGAACTTTATAAAAAGAAATTAAATGTGAGAGAAATGTAATGGATAAGTTTGTCCGGTCAAACAGAAGAAACTGAGTACTTAGTTCTTAAAATCCTGGCTTTGTGTACTCAACCATGTTTGGGATATTTTTTTAAAAATAAATTATTAAAAGTAAATAGAACCACAAGATGTATAAGATCAACATACCAAGAAATGCATAAAATGCAACATTCTCCATGGTCACCTAGATTAATACAGCATTTAACAATTAGTAAGTCTTTCCATAAATTGCTGTGTGAAACAGGTGAACAATACTGTCTGTTATTATAGTTTGAATAAATGATAAAAAGGGCTTATTTTGTTTTTGTCGTATGCCTTCAAGTCATTTCTGACTCATGCCAACCCTCACAAGGCGTTCTGAGGCTGAGAGTGTGTGACACGCCCAAGGTCCATGGCCGAGTGGGGAATTGAACCTTGGTCTCCAGAGTTGCAGTCCAACGATCCAATGACTACACCACACTGGCTCCCTGCTTATATTACACAGAGTAATTTATTTAGTTTCTCCTGTTTTTTTAAATGCAAGTTAATGATCAGGTTTTTCACAAATACTAGAGTTTTTTTTTCCAGCTAGCAGTCACATAGCAACGTGGGGGCAATGGGTGCAGATCGCCCTGGTTGGCAATTTTTGGGGGGCATCCGGGCTCGTAGCCACACCCCCATGCTGAGACCATGCCCCCATGTACTGTGGCCATGCCCCCATGCTTCCATAGCCCCACACCCCAAGCTGTAGTCCCAGCCCCCCTCCACTTATTCCAAGCTCCGCCACTGACAGCTAGAAAGGGACAGATTTATTGTATCTTTCCAATGTCAGGTTGTTTCTAATCTTGCCACTAGGCAGAATAAGCCCATTATCTATTTATATAGGATTCATTACATCCCAGAAATGCTAAGAGATTATTGCTGGATCTTCAACCTTCTATTAATAAAAACATGTATTTCTTTGAGCACAGCTTGTCATGTTTGGGCTTTTGTCTGAGAAGCTCTTCATCTTTAACAGCCAGGTGAAAGGTAGGTACCACACGACCCCTTGCATACTGGAAATAGCTACATCTTTAGAACTTGACTGGTTCAAATAGGTGAGAACTGTGTTCTATTTGTTTCCAATAGGGACTTTCAAAACTCCAAGTGTTTCTTTACAAATTTGACAGAGAGTATTTTATGGAAAGGCAACAAAAGGCATACAACGTCTATGGATAAACACAACTTTAGAAACAAATAGAAGCATGATACATTTCTCCACAGTGGAGAGGGCTGATTAGATGACCTGTGTGCCTGCCATGTCTGCTATTCTGGTGATAACTGGGGTTGCTAGATTTCTGGGACTGATTCCTCTCCTCCAGGTCTCAGAGTGAGGGGAAAGAATCTTAGGATGAGCACATTGGCTTGAAAAACAAAAATAAAATATCTGTAGGTATATGTATTCTCCCTTGTTAGGCTTATTAAAAATTTGAATGATGCATGCTGAGCCACTGTGATTGATGCTTATCATGCTTGGTCTTATCCCCAGGGCCTGCGTGCTGTGAAATCTCCAAGGGCAAACCCTTGTAACATCACAGGAGGCTGTCTCCAGGGACGTCATAAAGGGCTATTCCTAGGTCTCAGGTTTTGAATCTGAAATCTCAGGATCTGGGAAGATACTAACCTGGCAACCCTAACTGTTGGTGGGCAACATCAGGTTCCTTGCTATCCGTTGCAAGGGGTCTAAACCAGATTTAGATTGCAAAGCCCTTCACATACCTTCCAAATGTCCCAGTTCAGCAAGGACAATCCCAGTGAATCTTCTGTTGTTCCATTTTTTAAAACTGCTTTTAAAATGTCCTGTTTTCTCTCTTTTGCACACACTTTTCCCCTTCTTCCTTGGCTTACTTTATATGTTGCAAACCAAGTGCAAAAGTAGTTTGCACTTGGTTAACTCACGGGGTGAAGAGGAGAGAGTGGAATCTTGCACTGACCAGTCAGCTCAGGCAAAGGCAAACTGCTGCAACCTCTCTTAGTTGGTATGTTCTTCCCCATTAATAGCCTTTTCAACTTGACTACATTCTGATATTGTTTGGCCACACAAAGATCCCAGTTTTCATCTGTGAAATTTCGGAGAGTGTGTTCTTCAATTACAGGACTGCCCTGTATTTTAGAGGTCTGATCTCCATAAATTAAGACACACTGCTATCATCCTATTGACATTTGTGATACTTAAGGTGTGTCCCTAGCCTTCCTATATCATAGATGTGGAACCAGTAGCAACATGATCATGTGCATCATATGACTGCAATGTGGGGAACTGAATCTGGCCCAAGGACTCATCAAAAACAAAAGATTATGTTAAATCCATAGGCATTGTGAGATAGGCCTTTTCATGCCATAAAAGATCCATAAACTCACTCACTCTCACTTTAAGCCTTCACACTCAGAAGTCCAGCAAGAGTCCATCGTTGCAAATACTATGCTCAGGTAACTGTATATAGTTGCCCCCATGGGTGGCCTGAGTCTGGAGTTTCCCCCATCACATTTCTGAGTTATCAGTTGTGTGTCAGTCCACCTGCAGGCTTAGGCAACATCTCTGGAATGCAACCTCTCTGCCCTCTCCTTCCTCTTGTAAAGGATCAGGCTTCATTCCACACCATACTATAGCCCATGGCAGGAATCTAAGGTGAAAGGGGTACCAGGGGGACTGCTTTAAAACTAAGGAAAGCAAAATGTCTCTGTTCTGCAGCTGAGTGGCCCACCAGGAATGAAGTCTATTAACAGCTGTGGATAGACATCTGGTCTTGCATGGACAGTCTGTCCCATCATACCTTCCAATAATACCTCTTTCATTGCAAACACTGACAAAACATTCTCTGGCACTTTTGTTGTAAAAATGGTGATGGTAGTGGTAGGGATGGTGTTTTCAGGAATGACATATTGTAGAAGGCCAGACCCCAGCCAATCTAGTATGTTTTCATTTTGGTGGTTCCAAGGTTGCCCAATCAAAGGTGTTGTGTGGCTATTCCATCTTTTCCTCCTTGCTGGATTCCTCTTGGTAAAAATAAACATAGTGTGGTGAAATGTGGGTGGATTTGAAGATGAGGACAATAGTGTACCCTCTAACATCTCACAGATGAAAACCAGGACATGTGTGGGGTAAGGTAGCCCAGATGGCAAAACTTACTTAGTAAGAATGCACAAACTAGGAGAGGATACAGTGGTTTGCTTTCTACTGGAAAGGGTAAGGTTCTGCCTCCTCCTCTCCCCAGTGGTGAACTAATTGGGTCCAAAGTATTTTTGCACTTCCAACTGTTTCCAGCAATTGAAGTAAGCTGAGTACAAAGGACGAAAGTGGTAGGAGGAAGGGGACCCTAGGGCATTTTAAAAGCAGCTAAAACGTTAGAGTGAAAGAGGATTAACTGGGACAGCCCCCGTCAAATTTGAATAGTCAGAGGATATGCAATGGTCAGGACCCTACATATAGCTGGCAGAGTGACAGTTTGCCAGTGCCATTCCACCAGATTGCCTTCTGATTCTTTACAGTGGACCCCCTACTCCACAGCCTTCTAGCTGTCAGCCAAGAGCAGGGGATGCTAGGACAGCAGCTGGATGCAGTTTTGCAGCTGAGCAATTGTTGTTATTCTAATTGTCGCTATATCAGTTTCACATTCTACTTGGTCTTACTGGCTGGAGTTTTGGACCATTATTTGGGTTCCATCCAAAAAGGTGGGAACCAGTAAGGTATCTTCAGGTGATGTGGCATGTTCCAAGCAGTGTCACTGTCTGTAATTGTACTATTATAGTCCCACAACAATATTATTTCCTCTCTCTCTTCCTCCCGTAGCTTGTTGTTGTTGTTAACTGTTATCAAGTCAGTTTGGACTTATGGCGACCCTAAAGCAAACCTATTGCAGGGTTTTCTGAGGCTGAGTGTGTGATGCACCCACAGTCACTCAGTGGGTTTCCATGGCTGAGAAGGGAATTGAATCCTGGTCTCCAGCATTGTAGTCCAACGTTCAGCCCACTACACCACAGTGGCTCTTCTCCCATAGCTATATCTCTGCATTGTCTTAGGGACATAAGTTATGTGCTTTCAAGTTGATTCTGACTTAAGGCAACCTTGTCATGAGATTCTCTTGGCAAAATTTCTTTAGAGGTTTGGCCTTGCCTTCCTCTTAGGCTCTGAGTATTTTTGGCTTTTAGAAAGAGAAGGAAATCTCCTGGAAAATGCTGTCACTATAGACAAGAAATGGACTAGATGCCAAATATTGCTCTGACTGGGCATCTGTCCAGCAGAGTGAGTTTGGAAACATCTCTGGTGCTTTCATGGGGAAGAAGGCAATTCAGATGTGCTGGCATTCAGGAAAAGGCTACTTCACCAACCCTCTCAAGGCATGAGTCTTATATTCTTTGTTTCTTATCCATTTCCTCTCCTACTTTCTGGTCTGTGACTTATTAGTGGTGGTTATGGGTATGTCATGGACATGACCTCATTGCCAAGAGTGTAAGCCTTGGGTACAAAATGCAAAGTGAAACAGAGTGGATGTTTTCTTTTGGTCTGACCTAGAGGACTGCATTTTTTTCAGTTCTGGGCACCCCAATTCAAGAAGGACATGGTCAAGCTGGAGCAAGTCCAGAGAAGGGTGACCAAAATGGTGAGAGGCCTGGAAGACGTGCCTTATGAGGATAGACTTAGAGAGCTGGGTATGTTTAGTCTGCCGAAGAGAAGGTTAAGAGTCTGCAGAAGAGAAGGTTAAGAGGGGACATGATAGCTATGTTTAAATATTTGAAGGGATGCCATGTAGAGGAAGGAGAGGGCTTGTTTTCTGCTGCTCCAGAGACCAGGACAAGGAGCAATGGATTCAAGCTGCAGGAAAGGAGATTCCACCTGAACCTCAGGAAGAACTTCCTGACAGTCAGGGCTGTCTGGCAGTGGAACATGCTGCCTCAGAGTGTAGTGGAGTCTTCTTCCTTGGAGGTTTTTAAGCAGAGGCTAGATGGCCATCTGTCGGGAATGCTTTGAGGGTGTTCCTGCATAGCAGGGGGTTGGACTGGATGGCCCGTGTGGTCTCTTCCAACTCTACATTTCTATGATTCTATGATTCTATGATTTTTCTTTTAACTACCTAGTTGTGTAGGGTTGGATACAAGTGTGTCAAGTGGAACAGACCCTCATAAACCTTGCTTTTATCGAACAAATGAACAGAAGCTGAAACTTGGTTTCTGCTTTGGGAAATTGCCTTACCCCCCCCTTTTCTTTCTTCCTTGCAGGCTCATGAACAGAAAAGTATCACTTATGAGCTACTCTTGTATTTTGAGATGATGAAATCTGCTGCTTAGTCCATACACTACAGCTCCTTTTTTTCTCCCCAATCCCAATAAATCAAGCTCAAAGGATAAATAGTCCAAAAATGAACTATGCAGGCTGGCCTCCACTACTAGAGTTACAGATTTGTAACCTAAGCCCTTTCCTTATGAGGGGGCTGTGCCACTGTGGGGCCAGGATGGCAGCAGACAGCTAGTTGTGTTTCTGCACGACATCATCAACCGACCTGCCACCATTTTGCCTTCAAGCGGTGTGCACATGTGGTATTTGCAAAATGGAAAAAAATCTGTTTTACACCTACCCTTGTGCAGTGCTGCTGCCCTTCCCAGCCTTGCAGAAGGGCAGAAGCGCACTGGCAACACCTCTCTCCCCAGTGCAGCAATGGCAAGTGCCCAGCTGCACTGTGGAAGGGAAGAGCACTCCATTCCACAGAGACCTAGTGAAACCTGGCGTGCTGGCAGTTATAGGTCAGCTTGTTCTGTGATGAACCATTTGTTTTTATTAAACCTTACTTTATATCCAAGGATCACCCCTTCCCCAAATTCCTATTGACTTTTCCCAGTCACTTCAAAAGGATACTGAACATTGTGGAAGACAAAATGGACCTCTACGGCATTTGGCAGCACAATTGCCATGGGCCTGAACAGAAGTCCCTGATGCTACTCTCTGGAGCAACCCTGGTAGACAAGAGTGGAACCACTGTAACACAGTGCCTCCTGGAGAAGGTCCAGTAAGGAGTCAAGAACAATGACATCAAAAGCCACTGAGAATCTAGGAAGATCAGCAAGGTAGCCTTCCCATTATCTCTTGCCCAGAATAAGTTGTTAGCGAGAGGGGCTGTTTCAGTGCCAAAATCTGACCTGAAATGGGTGCAGGTAATTTGCTGGATTTGCTCTTCTTCCACCTAGGTCTTCTAGCAATTATCCCATATGAGTCACTGCTCCCAAGCTTTTGGGTAAACCAAAGATTTGAGTGAGTGCTGCTGCAACACTGACAAGTAAGAAGGATTTAAGTAGGAGAGGATCTCAGCTGCTCTGTGTGGTAGATTCATTTAAGCTGCATGAAAACATGAGCCTTTTAGCACGTATTGCACAAATGATAATGTAGCTCATTATAACATGCATGGCAAAGCAGAATAAGAATAATAAAAGACTTATTTTTTACTATAAAATATGAGTAATGCAGTCTTTTTTTATAGTTTTACTTTTAATGTGACTTTAGGAATGTTATGAATCCAAATATTAGAATACCTGACCAGGCTTTATTTGCTTTGCTTTCAGGAGGCCAGAACTCTGGGGTCATGGAAGAGAGCAAAAATGTAGACTTTTTCAGATGTCAGCAGGTGTACATTCCCTTGATGCCTCTGTGTTAGAGGTAGCCAGAGGTTTCAACTCATAATTAGCAAGGTCAAGATGCGTGCGCTGCATAACTTTAAGCAGCCAGTATTGGGCGTGGTAATGGCATCAAGACATAAATTGGAAACCAGAGCTGTTATTAGTCATGGAGAGGTTAAAATAAAATATAACCAAGCCTGTGTTGGCTAACAAGCTAACAGGAGGCCAAGCTTCCCCTCTTTGCCCTCCTTCCACCAGCAGGCAAAGGACTTCTTATTTAAACAGCCTTTTTGGCAATTAACTGGTTGTTGAAGAAGGTTCTTTTAATGGAGTGTGCATGCTGTACTTTATTTTTACTGCTTCTTCTAATAAGATTGTTCTCTATTTTAAAAAAAATGAATTGTGATCATTGTTTGAAGTTTTGTTTTAGCCTATTCTGTGAGCCCACCTTGTCTTTGGTGCTGGAAGAAAAGCAAGCTATTAGATGGATGGATAGATGGATGATGGATGGATGGATGGATAGATAGATAGATAGATAGATAGATAGATAGATAGATAGATAGATAGAGGCAGGTTTGTGAAGTAATTTGAGTGAGGGAAATATTGTGGGGAAATGGGTTAAATCAGTGGTTCTCAAACTGTGAGGTGCTACCCTAACAGAGGAGTGTGATAGTTGCCCAAGTGTGGGGCAAGGTTGTCCAAGGGTGGAGCAAGAAAAGTCTGCCTGCAAGTATAGTACAGCAAATATGAAAAAGAAGGGCAAGCCTATGCTGGTGTGTGCATGCATGTGTGCATATGTGTGCACTGTTGAGGACTGACTGGTGTTTGCAAAAAGACTGAGGCAAAGCATCTTCCCCTGTTATGCCTTTCTCTAACCTCAGAGATAGCAAAAATCAGCTTCCCTTTTTTATGCTTTTCCCACTCAGCTTCTTCATTGTATGCACAGCAGGCATATTAAGCTGGAGGGCACATGTGGCATGAGGGGCCTGTGTGAGAGGAGCGAGGTTCATATGTAGGATATGATACCGGGGTGTGTGTGTGTGTGACGAGGGGGGGCACAACATCCTCATGTAGATGTGAAGGGGGTCACAGGATTAAAAAGTCTGACAACCGCTGGGTTAAATGCCTTACCACTTATGATCACCCTTGCTATGATCCACTCCCCGATCCCACTGCTTACTTTTAACTGAAGAGATAGTAGACAGGTCCTGCTCAATATATTTTTCTACCAGTGGAGGAGGAAAAGGTGGCCCAAATCCTGTTGATGTCATACTTATGTTGATGTCATACTTATGACGTTTCACTTTTCTTCTCTCCTCCTCCTCCTCCTCCTCCTCCTCCTCCTCCTCCTCCTCCTCCTCCTCCTCCTCCTCCTCCTCCTCCTCCTCTTCTTCTTCTTCTTCTTCTTCTTCTTCTTCTTCTTCTTTTTGCTATTGTACAATGGACTTCTTCAGTCCACTGTTTCATAAACCAAGTTTCACAAGTGTAACCATTTTATATGCAGTTGCACATTCTGGAGTGGTGTGTAACTGTTTTTCAGTGACTTCAGTTAGGGATGATAATTCTTGCTTTTTCTGATTTCCAACAGATGGTGAAAATGAAAAACAATTTTTCATCCCATAGCTTTGAGAGACTTGGTAATTTTTTCCCCTGCAATAATAGGAAACTGTGCAGCTTTTGTATAAAGGTTGTGCAGTTTGCCCAGAAAACTCTGTAATTTTCCAGAAGCTGCACAGCTTTTAACATGGAAACTAAAAATTACACAGCTTTTCTCACGGAATGGAAATTGCATAACATTTAAATAAGCAAAGACTGCAGCTTCAGTCAGCCAAAGATTCTTTTCCTGACATGTAACATTTGGTTTGTACAACATTCAGACTAGTAAAGTATGCAGCCATGATGTCAAATCCTTTACCATGCTGTTTGTATTTGTCCCAAGTACATAGCAAATAAAATAAAATAATAAAATGCCAAAACAAAACAAACCCATGTGAGTGTGTGTAGCAGGATTTGCCTTAGAGTGCTATGTATTTTTCTGTGTGTAGCAAAAAGCCTATGATTATAGATTTTTACAGCAAAGCTGCACAGATCCTCAAACATCTGTGCAGTTTTCAAAAACTATACAGTTTACGTTCTGCTGGGAGGAAAAAAAGTCATACCAAATTGTGGGAATGTTTGATTTGCCATTTTTCTTCCCACATAGGTTTCTCAAAGGGGTTGGAAACTCAAAATTTAACCCCAATAGGTGAACTGACAAATCTCCATTCCAACTCTACCTTCATTGCACCATTTAATTCACTAGGATTGTGGAAATGGTAACTGTGAATTCCTATTACACAGTGGGACAATAAGCAGATACAAAGCTGGCATAATACAGAATTGGCTGCACAGTATTGTTATTCGGTAGAAAAGTGGTACAGCACAACCACTATTTTATTATGTGGGGGTAAATTATACTACGCAAACAGTCTAGGACCTCATCTGATGCTTCTCACAACCTATTTGTGTGTGTGTGTGTGCAGAAGCCATGCTACTGACAGTTGTCTAGCTGGACAATCTCTGGGAAAGGGACAATATCCACCATACTATCTGAGTGCAGCAGACTATCTCTGGAAGCACAGGATAGCCACTGTAGCATACAGGACAGCTGCTTCTCTTTTTTTAATGATTTTCCCTCTCACCTTCTCCAAATGTTCCATTGCTGGCACACCAGGCGCATGCCTGCAACACCTTGCTAGCAGCACCCAACCCCTAGCATCTTCTGTCTCAGGCATCACATCATGCTGCTGGCCTTGAGAAGTGGTCACGAATCTCTCATATGTCATCTAGTGCAATCCTTAGCTTGTGAACAGGGATAGAAAGAATGTTCAAAAACATTCCTTTCTGCTGTTTTCTGTGCAGAAAGCCTGTATGCAAATTTTGGGTGGACTGAGTCCCCAGCTACAGCATTTTCTGTAAAATACACACACACACACGCATAAATATTTATTATTATTTACTGTGCAACAAGTGCTGTTTCCTGTACAGAAAACAGTTTTCTGTGGGAAAAACAAACAAACAAAAAAACCTCCTTACAGATGAATTTTTCATAGAGAAAGGCCCAAACTGCAAATAGTTTGTAAAATTGAACAGTTTTCAAAGACTTTCTCAGAGTGGGAAGAAAATTGCTAAAATTACATGTTGCTTCTTTCAAGCGTGAAATTAATGAATAATTATTAATAATTAGTCAGAGCTGTCCGGCAGTGGAATATGCTGCCTCAGAGTGTGGCAGAGTCTCCTTCTTTGGAGGTTTTTAAGCAGAGGCTGGATGGCCATCTGTTGGAAGTGCTTTGATGGGTTTTCTTGCATGCCAGGGGGTTCGACTGGATGGCCCCTGTGATCTCTTCCAACTCTGATTCTACGATTCTATGATTTACATCCATGCTTATGGAATCCTGTCTACTGTGTTAGTGTTCTCATTTTGGTTGGAGTAACTCTGCTTTGTCTGCATCTTCTCCTCTCAAGATCTCATGTTTACAACCCATGGAAGGAAGGAAGGAAGGGAAGGAAGGAAGGAAGGAAGGAAGGAAGGAAGGAAGGAAGGAAGGAAGGAAGGAACTTCCAAGTGGATGCATAGTGTACAGCCTGGGTGAGCTGACCAAAATATTTTCATCCCCAGTAAACTGAACACTTTGATAACACTTGCCGGACTCAGAACAGGGCTTGTAAGAGTTACCTGTTGGGACATGTGTGACCAAGCAACATCAGACTGTGCCCAAGATGGCCAAAGTTATTAATAGTGAAAAACACACAAGTTAGGAGAGGCTACAGCAGTTCACTTTTGCTGGAGTTTACTGGAAAGGGTAAAATTCATTCCTCTCCTCCCCATTGAGTTAACTAAGTGAAAACTACTTTTGTAATTTGAACTTGGTTTGCAGCAATGGAAGTAAGTTGAGGACCAAGGCAAAAAGTGGGAGGAGGAGAGAGAAACTGGGGAGTCAAAAAAGTGAGATGACAGAGGATTAGTTGGGACTGACCCTTTCTAATTGGGATTGTAGGAAGATGTGGTACAGCTTTCACAGTGGCAACTGGCTATCCTGGCTGAGGGATTCTGGGAATGCAGTGATGAAAGCCTTTGAAAAGATGAGACAAATGGAATCAATTTATTGATCTCACTCTTTTGCTGAAGGCCTCATTATTCCACATCTGAGCCTTGGCAAGCAAAGAGTCCTTTCCCCTCCTTTTTTACTTCATCATCATCTTAAAAGAGTTTATTAGTCCACCTCACTTTGAGAAACAGAACAGATGGAGGAATCTATCTGGCAGCTACACAGCTGGGGTCATCTTGTATTTCCAAGAACCTGTTGTGCTTCCCACTGGAGATGAAATAATGTTTTCCATTTATAACATTCACTGGCCACCAATATAAGTAAAAAGAAAGAAGGGAAACACACGCATAAAAAAATCTACAGCCAGATCTCAATTGGCTTCCATATGCAACCAAGACAAGAACTAGCTCATGACAATGAAGTCAACAATATATGCTTGACAACCTGCCCAGATGGATAAAGGGCAAATAGATACTTCTTTTCTTTCCTCCTTACAAGGAAATGCATATCCCTCCTCTGGAGTCTTTTCTCTCTGTACCCTTAGAAGTACCTATGTTTCTATCTTTAGAACCTTTGGACCAAACCGTGGCTGCACTAGTGGTTGCAATGTAATTTTTGTCCCTTCTCTCTGCATCCCTCTGCATTGTCCTGTATACAACTCTGGAGTGTTTTCTGTTTTTGAGGGTGTACCAGCTTGGGAGCTTTTGAGGCAGGGGAATTACCCCCTCCCAGTTATATTGGATTATGCCATTCTACTAAGAGAAGTTAGATTCTGCCCGTTTTTCTCATCGTTTGTTTGAATGTTGTTTTTCTCCAGTGTGTTGAAATCAGAGTTAAAGTTCCACTGGCATATGTTTATGTGGTCAGAGGTGGCTGTAGCCATAGCAGTAGGGTGGCAGTGTAACTGGCTGCTTCATTGTTGTTCCTGAAGCTGTTATCAGGGTGTTCTGGTGACCATCCCAGTAGTAAAATTGCACCAGAGTTGTGTCTGTGCACCACTACAGTGAGGACAAATGGAGATCAGCTTACCCAAGAAGGTATTGAATTTCTCCTTACACAAGTAACTGAAAGGTGCAACTGCCAGAACGAGGCCTCAAGAGGACCCCATTCAGAATCTGAGATATTGAAGGCACAATTTCTAACAATTCCAATGAGGAGGAAAAATAGGAAGTGTCTAAACAATCCAGAATGGATGTTGAAAGAACTTTCAGTGGAGCAAAGGTTTAAAAAGGAAATGTACATGAAATGGAAAAGGGGGAAATCACCAAAGAGAAATTCAAATAAATGGCCAGCAAATGTAGGGAGAAAGTCAGAAAAGATAAAGCGCAGAATGAGCTCAAACTTGACAGAGAGGTTAAAATCAATGAGAAGCTTTTTTCGGGGGCGGGGGTTTATATCCATAGCAAAAGGAAGAACAAAGAAATGTTAGGGCCTCTGCATGGAGAGGAAAGTGAAATACTAATATGCAACAGAGAAAAGGCAGAACTACTGAACACCTTCTTTGCCTTGATCTTCTCCCCAAAGGAAAACAATGCTCTACATGAGGAAAATGGAGCAGATGACGCAGTGGGGGAAACACAGCACAGCATAAGTAAAAAGTTAGTACAGTACTACCTGGCTTCTCTAAACGAATTCAAGTCTCCAGGACCAGATGAACTACACCTGAGGGTATTAAGAGAACTGACAGAAGTCATCTCAGAGCTCTCGGCAATAATCTTTGAGAATGTTTGGAGAATGGGAGAAGTCCCAGCAGACTGGAGGAAGGCAAATATTGTCTCCGTCTTCAAAAACAGAAAAGCAGGCTCTGAACAATTACCACCCAGTCAACCTGACATCAATACTGGGAAAAGTTTAAGAGCAGGTCATTAAAGAGACAGTCTGTAAGCACTTAGAAAGGAATTCTTTCATCACTAAAAGTCAACATGGATTTCTCAAAAACAAGTCATGCCAGACTAATTTTCTTTCTTTCTCTTTCTTGACAGTATTATTGTTACAACCCTGTGCACCTCCCAAGATTGATGTGGTTCAATTGGCAAAATATTATTTAATTGGCACATACGTTAATTGGCATTGATATAAAATGGGACCTGAGGAAATTGGAAGGCTGGGCAAGCTGGGCAGCGGAAAATTACTGACTGACAACAAGTGAATGCAAGGCAAGTCAGCCAACACCTCTCTAGGTGCAGCCAACATCAGCCGAAGTCATTGTCAGGCAGATCACTCAACAATTCCAGAGACAATAGGCTTAAATTGAAGCTGGAACATCTCTAAGTATACAATGGTCAAAGGGAAGTTCCCACCAAAACAACGATCGTTTCAACCCTGCTCCCTCACACCTGGAAGTTTCCCTGCATTGTCCCCAAAACCTGTATACAATACAGAGCTATTATGACAGCCATTACCTCTTTGTCTCCTAAACACTAAGACCATTAATTCTGTCCAGACCTAAGTGTCCCTGTTGCTGCTCCCATTATCCACTCAGCTGGGAGAGCCATTCACAACCATATCCTCAGGGTAGATTTTGGGTATAAGAATGAGCATTTTGATGCAGTACTTCACTTCCTAGTCACCACACTGTCACACTGATTCCCAAATGAGTACTGTCCTGAAACGTTCATCTAAGACACACCACTGCTTTCTTCACTGCTGTCCAGATTGGTAATTATCACCCGAACCCTAAAAGTCCTGTATCCACAGCTTTCCTCCCCTTATCCTTTGGCTAGCTCTTATGTGAGTGTGTGAGTGCTTGAATCATTTGCATACATGAGCAAATTTCAATAAAAACACACTTTAGCTTATTTTGGAATCTCCGGCTGGTTCTTTCCTGCAAGACCCCATGAACATTTGTGGAAAGATCTCATTAGGTTACCCCTCTCTCACAGGTCTCCTAATTTGAGCTAATTAATTCTCCACTGTCTCGTGGAGATACTGGCATCACAGGTGGGCCCCTGAGTCACCCACATTTTGGGGCAACATTACTAACTTGGTAGATGAACGGAATGTTGTGGATATAGCATATCTTAACATCAGTAAGGTTTTTGACAAGATCCCCCATGATATTGTTGTGAACAAGCTAGTAAAATGGGAACTAGATAATACTGCTGTTAGGTGAATTTGTAACTAGTTGACGGATCAAACTGTAAAGGTACTCACCAATGGCTCCTTTTCATCTGCAAGGGAAGTGGCTAGGGGGTGCCACAGGGTTCTGTCCTGGGCCCAGTGCTATTCAGTACCTTTACCAATGATTTGGATGAGGGAATAGAGGGCATTCTTATCCAATCTGCAGATGACATCTGTAAAATGTGTGGAAAAAAGCCACCACCCGTCAGTGATGAGTGCAAAAGGTGCACCCAAGCCTCTCACTCAAGACCTGCCCAGCCTGACACCTCTTTGTGTTCAGAACTGAACAGCCAGGGAGCTTGAATCAAGCCAGGGCCCGGACAAATGGGTCTGCCTCAGTTCTGCCTCTCTGAGAACGCAGCCCCTTCCTCACTTTTGTCTCCATTTGACTTTTTCCTTTCAGGACTCTCCCCTTTTACTGCCTTCCCTAAATCTGCCCTTTTCCCAGATGTAAGGATCAGCAGTGATTTATATTTTCCAAGACTGTGGGACTGTTGGCACTAAGGTCAAGATGATATTATTGGTAGCATGTATATTCCGGGATTCAAAATAAGACTCTGTGACACTGTTTTAAGGAACACAGAACTTCAACCATTTATTGTAACACTGTTGCTTTAAATGTATTTTGTATCTAAATGTTTATAAACAGCACACCATTCTTCTCTCTCTCTCTCTCTCTCTCTTTCAATTCACTCACTCTCTCTCGTACACCCAATTTCTCAGTTCTTTCTCCTGCACAGCTCTTCAAATCTCCAACCTTCCCCAAACAAACCACAAATCACACTTCTCTTCAAACACATTGCAGACAGTTAAAATCCATTATTTTTCCACTTTCCACCAGCCCCTCCCCTGGGCTAGCCAAAGCTCCATTTCACCAGCCAATCAGCTTAAACACTCTCAGTTTCCAAGGAGGCTCTGTTGTCAAGACCCCCTCCCAGCAGGTTCATCACACCATCAAATTAGGAGTGGTAGCTGACACCTCAGAGGATAAGATTAAAATTCCAAATGGCCATAACAGGTTAGAGACCTGGGTCAAAACTAATAAAATGAATTTCAACAAGGAGAAGTGTAAGGTACTACACTTGGGAAAAAAGAGGAAAATGCACAGATATAAGATGGGTGACACCTTGCTTGAATATACCACGTGTGAAAAGGATTTGGGAGTTTTAGTAGACCTCAAGCTGAACATGAGTCAGCAGTGTAATGCGGCAACTAAAAAAGCCACTGTGATTCTGGGCTGCATCAGCAGGAGTATAGCATCTAGAGATCAAGGGAAGCGATGCTCCCAGCTCTGTTCTGCTTTGATCAGACCCCACCTGGAATACTGTGTCCAGCTGGGCACCACAATTCAGGAAGGATATTGACAAACTAAAATGTATCCAGAGGAGGGTGACCAAAGTGAAAGAAGACCTGGAAGCCATGCTCTAATGAGGAGGGACTTAGAGAGCTGGATATGTTTAGCCTGAAGAAGAGAATGTTAAGAGGCAACGTGATAACTATGCTTAAAT